>PKRV01000333.1:194974-418834 GCA_003709505.1 Hyphantria cunea
TATATATATATATGTATATGACTGAAAATATACTAGATCAGCTTAATGACATCCTGATAAGAATTGTTGTTGTTTCTTTCCCTCTAAGATTTAATTTAGACTACTTAATGAAGTAAGTATTTATTGTAAAATAAAAGGATTTATCTAACAAAATAGGGCCCCCATTTTCCGCTGTGTAGTATATCGCCCTAAGTAATCTTACTACCATTATACAAACTACCCACGTACAGAATTAATTAACAATAACATCTTTTACTCACAACATAAATACTTTTCTAATGACATTAATTTATTTGGTGTTTCCTCAAGTACCTTATTAAGTGAATTTATATCTTATTACTTAATACTGTTTTAACCCCAATATGCGGAGAAGGTGTTCCTGTTTACTATTAAGTACAGAGTAGTTACACAGAACTACGAAAATCAAATATTTTTATAAGTTCATTTTGTATAGAGTCCGGGCAGAAATTGATCAACACGGATAACATGATAAAACGCATGGAAATGATCCAGTTGAATGAATTACGCCCCACTTTTGTTATTGGGGAACACTACTTATACCATCCAGTCGTTATATAGCGCTGTATTTAATCATTTATTAAACAACGCCAATATAAATATTAAAGCCATATGACCTCATCTGTCATCTATAAATTAAGTCACACATTAAACGTCAGTTGGCGCATCATAATACGAATATGTGTATTATCTTTTACTATTTATGGTCCAAAATCCCAGTCTCTACCGACTCGTCATTTTAGGAAAGTGGAAATTCTTAGGATCGATAGTTTATAAAGGAACGGACACTTGCTAAGCTGAAAGCAGGGTCGTTGTACTTACACTATCCAGGAGTTTTAAGAGATAAATATTCTAGCGTCAGAGTGCGTCTCACTCATACTTATGAGTTCGAATAATGCTCTAATGCTCTCGCGAGTCCTCGCACAGCGGATCTTTTAAAGAGTCTTAAAGGACATTTGGCCTGTTTATGATAAACCACCGACAAGTTTAAGAATTTTAAAAAGATGTTATTTTAATTAACAAGAAACACATTTTGCAACTGTCTTTTTTATTTTTTTACTTGTCGGTTCATAGAGAGTGGATTCCACAAATCATAATATGACCACAACATTAAGAGTATCAAAAACAATAATGACATTCGTGTAACGTAATTTACCGATGACGCCCTTAATAATTCTTTATATCTCAAGAATATATCATATTCAAAATACACATAGGTCCACCCTGGTAACCCTATTATCTTATTTCTTATCCTAAAGTATATTAGAACTGTAACCCTAGACCTACTTAATGCTAATTCATAAGATTTTTATCGCGCGCTTCAGAGACTTAGGCCAGTACTTAGTAAAATTAACTGTGCGCAGTAACGTTGCCCCATAGCCATAATAGCCCAAAAACCAATAAAATAGTACATAAAATCCTACTAACACTGTACAGATTACTATATTAGATGTATCTGGTAGTCACACGTAGCAGCGTAATAGGCATGATGGCAGTAAGAAAGAACCACTAAAATTATGTATTTTATTTGATGAAATTAGATTCATAGAGTATAAAATCGTACTTATTTTCATATTTAGAACAAGATTAATAGTTAATTAACAAAAATAAAACTATAAAATATAGCAATCCGCCATGTTAAGTTGAACACCAATCAGAGCGAGCTACGTCACGGTTAGGTATATGTCGTTTCGTTTGAATATAATCCACGATTACTTTACTGGTTTTAAGTGCTTTCACTGGTATTGACACTGGTTGACAGATGATAAACAACAACAAACAAACACAAACGCCATGACACCACCGAGTGCTTTGGCGTGAATTTGAAACTTAATATTTAAATCGTATTTTTTTCGTACTAAAACTTTTTTTTTGTAGAATTATATACAAAAATATTGTTTTTGACTATATGACACTTCCGAACATAATAAAACAGTTTTTCAAAATTAGTCATCATACCTATTTCAGAAAATTATGATAATGTCTTCTTACGACTGATGTATCTTACTTGTATAAAAAGGTGGCAACCCTGACGGACATAGAGGCGCAGTCGTACTAGAGACGTGTGTAATATTTAGTAGGTTATTTAGTTAAGAATTGAGTCACTCCACAATACGTTTTGAGTTATATCGTCGGTTAAGGATCTGAAATCTCAGAATCATCAATATCCCGAGAGCACCGACACTGGGTTCCAGTTTCGCCTAAATTTTATTGTGATTCATTTTAACGCCAGTAATTTAGAATAAGAATACGTATAGAGTTTTAGCATGACACTTGTACGAGGTATAACAGTGTACTTAAACAAAATATAATAAATATCGCTTGGACAATGGGCTCTGGTAAGTAAAGGACGAGAACCTCTGACGTTATACAAGTACATAATATTATACCGATATGACTAGTATATCTATGTTACTAAGATCTTTTGAGATTTAATAACTTTCTCATGACGGTTAGGCCTCATAGACCTTCCTCTTTTAGTTCTATCATTTTTAATTGAGAAGCTTAGACACATCACTATGGTGAAATTCGTCGTCGTCACATTAATGATTTTGCACGTTTCGAAGCTCCATACAAAAATCAACCTTACCCTGTAGAACAGAAAGTGGTTACCATTCTTTCATGTTCCAAATTGACTGAATCATTCTACACCGAATCTTTAAGTCTATGTTTTACTAGTAGACCCTGAGAACTTACGCAACACCATATTTATTTTAGTGAATTATTACCAAAAACTTGTTTGTATTTTATGCCCGCCTTTTAGTTTTCTTCTATACAAATCTTGTCCCGACAGCAACATTTAGCTTTGTTTTTACTTATTTTTTTCCATTTATCACATAATTCATTCAATTTGGTGCAGTCGATCTAGAGTTATGCGCGTACATACATTTAAGTGATTCATTTTTATTTATATAGATTAGTTTAAATAACATGTTTATCATCGAATACTTCACGTAGAGCCAAACCCAAATGTTATAGAATTGTAGAGCTTTGTCGAAGCCGCTCCTAGGCCTCTCACCTTGGGCTGATGTTTCTTCTCGTGTTCACCGTCAGAAGACACGCTTGTGAAGCGAACGCGATTCTTCTTGACTTCCATGGCATCTGTGATGAGGTCTCGGGTTCGACGAATCTGGACGGTCGCCAAATTTTTGTATCTGCAAATACATATTTGTTTCAGTCAGTTTGAGTGTTTCAATGTACCACCATCAACAACCCATAATGTCCCACTGCTGGGCTCGGGCCTCTTCTCAGGAGAGGGTTAAGGCCATATGTCGTTTTAATGTATAATATGTATGTATTTAAAAAAAGGATATAAATATTCTATTATCACTCAATCTAGCTTTTATGGTACTAAGATCTACTTATTTGGAAACTAAATGTCGTTAAATATCACTTGTCCGAAATATTTATTATTATTATTTAAAGACTTTTGTTGGGAACAATCAGTTTCACAAATAAATCAATATTTTCGGTCATTTTTAACACACAGCACCATCTAGTCCCAAACTAAGCAAATCTTATACTATGGGTACTAGACAACTGATATTAATACATATATAACTTTTTTCTGTAAATACATATATATTATACATAGAAAACACCTAAACTCCGAAACAAATATTTGCAGATCATACAAACATTTGGTCCGACTCAGGAATCGAACCCGAGACCTAACACAGAGAGGCAGTCACAAATGAATCCTTTTATTGCTAAGGAAAAAAAACAGTATAATTTGAATGTTATTAAAGTACTATTTAACTTTCTTTTATATTATTTTTAAAATTTCTTGTTCTTAAATACTGAACACTTATGAATGAGGTTCCTCGACTATGATAATTAGTTCATCACTATACCTCCTTTCCTTCCAATTCTCTTCAAACATCTTGATAAGCTCCTCACAGTTCAGATTTCCAATTGGCGCCCGTGTATTTTGCAATATTAATAAATATTGTATCTATAAATAAAAAATATTTCAATTATTATAAACAAAATTTAAGTATGTTTTAAAAGGAATTTCACACATTTTCTAAAAACAAAGTCCTAAAATTTTGACATTTTTTAATGAAATGATTGATTTGATGATTTTACACATATAGCAATATACTAAGGCGCAAGCTAACTTATTGCGCCTTAGTATATTGCTATATGTGTAAAATCACACTTCAAAAACGGAGGTCGATTTATGATGAGTCAGCTATCTATTCTCTGTCGCGTATAGAAGCTCAAGTAGTGAGTAGTTCAAGTGCGTCAGAACTGAGTACCGCTAGTTTCCAGTGAGTGAAAATTGCAAGACGCTAGCCCCAGTAAGTAGGGGCTGAAGTCCGCTGATTCCAGTGTTTCGGGATTGCGTGCGGTGCTTCGGTGGATTACACTGTGAGTAGAAGTGGCTTGCTACTGCTTTAACGGAAGAGAATTGCTCTTCTCACGTGGACTGTAGATGCACCGTACTTGGTTACTCGTACGGCCCCATCAGAGCGTCAAAGTGCAGACGCTGATGAGGCTGTAGGCGTAGCCAGGCATGAGCGGTCGCTATCGGCGTGAGGTATCCCTGTTGAGACCGAGGTTGCTGGCTGGCAGAGACTTGGTTACCGCTCATCGCTACAGGAATGAACACGGTGGAGGCACGGTGACGTTGTTGCACCGACGGAGGTGATCCTGCCTAGCGGCCCACAGTCCAGCGGTTGATATTGTAAAAGTTGTATATATGCTTACCGGCTCGAGAATTTCCATATCGCTATACAGGATTAGCATTTAATACGTAATTTGGGAAGTCTTAGAAAGATGGCGTTGGCGGTGTATCATGCGTTCCATGAAGATGTCACTGCACACACAATCCTGTACCTAGGCAAAAAAAGTCTAAGGCTTGCGTCTGACATTACAACTGCTACTATCTCTTCTACGAGTAGAAGGCGCTAAGTTTTTAAAGTGGAACAGCAATCTAGCGAATATGTCGCGTTGATACCTAGAGAGCCAGAATCGGTTCTGACAGCAAAAAACATTACAAAAATGACAAAAATTAAAACTTTCTTTTAATTACTTAAAATAAATCATGATTTTTTGTAAAAAATTCTAAATGTACTGGTTGGATCATCGCGATGATTTAAAACATAAGAAAATATTTCCAGTTATAATAAAAGCCGGCTCATTGGATTTCATAACGATTGAGGGAACGTCAAACTAACATCGCTGATTATAAAATAACACATCATCAAAATTACATTATAAAATAAATAATTCACATTATAAAATAACACATCAACTACATCCAAAAACTGTTCCATCCCTGTATTTGTGGACTGATTTGATTATTTATTTATATATCGTTTGGGTAAAATTAATTATTATCAACACAAAACATAATTTACTATCATCTAAAAGTAAGTTCATTTTTTTTTGCATCGAAATGTTCTATCTAGACATATACATATATAATCTAAGGTTTTACAAATAAAACTGTATTGCATTTTATGCCAACTTCTAAAACAATATCAATTTTCGGTTCCAATAGGTAGCCTCAATAGTGTCTAATTTTAGCCCAATTTGAGTAATACCCCTGCGATTCTTAGCTATATTTGTGGGATACAACATGTGCGTGTAATATATTTCTTAAACAAACAGAAGAAATTATTCCTAATTTTTACGATTAACGATGCTTCATATGTTATATTAATGATAATTGTAATCGAATATTATTCTTTTGATGATATGGCAATCTGCCGGATCAGCTATTTCTGCCAATGTCAAGTATTTCAAGTCTTCAATTCTAAGTCTTCGAGTCTTCAAGTCTTCGTCGTGATGGAATTAATGATAAAAAAATGTGGATGACATGAAATGGGGACCGTCTTTCGCAAAAAAAAAAGATCCTAATCAGTTCTTCACACTACGGCTTAAAGATCATAATCACCCTTTAAGATCAACCAAACTGTAAGGTGTCATCTGTAAATGACGGTCCCCAATTCACGTCATCCACATTTTTTTTATAATTTTTATCATTAATTTCATCACGACGAAGACTTGAAGACTCAAAGACTTAATATTTAAAGACTATAAAAATTTGACATTGGCAGTGATAGCTGATCCGGCTGGTTGCCATTTCATAGAATAAAGAAGGTGTCAATTTTCCTATTGGAGAATTCGTGTTTAAGTGTTGAAAGCCCTATGACTCGGTTACACAACATTTTATAATTCGAGAGAGTGACGAAATGACTACCCTTCCCCGCATATTGTACAGTAAAACGAAACTCAAAACTTTAAAAGGAAGCAATATTCAAATTTATATGCATCATTATTTTAAAATGTACAATTAGAAAATAAAATAATTCATCTTCAGCATCGGCTAATATTATCTAAATACTATTTCTCATATTAATCGCTAGCTGTTCCACGCTACATCGTTTGCGTTCGTCACCTGTTGCCCATAGCACGATGTTGTTTCAACGTGAACAAATTTGTGTATCATAAAAAAGCCAATAGTCTTTTGACACGGCCGTAAATAGGCAATTGTATGGAATATTTCAATCTTCCCGTAGTACATAAGTACAAAAATAAAATATCTGATTGGAGCTGCGCAATTTCTAAATTATTGATTAACCGCCATAACAGTCTAGACTATGGTCCCCACTCCCCACGCGCCTAAAGTGTCGCTTACCTCGACCGCACGCTTTCCATCGATTCCGAGGGTTAGACCCTTTCCCTCTCCCTGTATATAGGCAGCCATTTTGTGTACTTGAAGAATAATGCACCTGTATTTAAATCTCCATCTGTGCTCATTTGAGCAATTTGACTTTAGTTTTTGAAAGAAAAGGAATAAATTCTTCCTAATCTGTAACATTTTTAGTGAGTTAAGTTTTTTTTTCTATATACTATTGAAATTATAAAGGGGTAAAGTTTGTAGGGGTTAATCTCTAAATGTAGAACCGATTTTGACAATTCTTCTACCAATAGAAAGACACATTTGTCTCAAAGGTTTAACATTCACTAACCTAAAAAATGATTACCGCGATATCCGACATCCTCGCGGGCGGAGCCGAGGACAAAGACTAGTTTAATATTTAAATAGATTTTTAATTGATAAGCCATTAATTCTTGATTAGGCTGCTTGTTTCTATTACGAGACAGTAACTGGCGCAATGGTTAATTAGCGATGTAGCGACCGAGCGTGTAGCATTCGATGCTCATACACGACAAAAACCTATTAAACAAAACATATGCGACAAACGATTTAAACTAGTTCCAATTTTATTTATAGTAAAGTCCATTATAATATTATTATATTGGCCTCAAAACTATTCAATGTTTACTGTCCAAATTAAAAAAGTTCTCTAAAATCCAAATCAGTAATAAGTGAAAGCAGGGAGACAAATAATAGCTACTATCTTAAACTTAAAATACTTCATAATATTATCACCAGTATGAACCAACTTTTTCTAAGCTACCTATAACTTAAACTAAACTAACTTTAACTAATTTAATCTGAAGTCACACAATAAGAAGAAATGAATATTAAAAAAAATACAGACTGCGAAAATATCAAATATAAAACAGATAAGTTACTTATATATTCGTAACTACCGGTAAAAATTCTTCATATGGCTCCAAAAATACTTAATTTTAGTTTTATTTTTTAAATTTAATGTACCCAGCGTCACTGTCACGATTAAGACGAATCTATTGACACCACTCACTTAATAAATACGACAAGCCGTTTAGGGTCTAGAGCGTACCAAAAACCTCCTCCGTTGCTAAACATACTTATCTATATATAAATAAACACTACTCACTGATTAATCACGAAATCGATATAATATCGATCGTAGACATTGGCTAAGAAAACCTCTTTCATGAAACTCCACCCCTAAGAGGGTAAAACTGGGGTTGGAAGTTTGTATGAGAGTCAGATGTTTTTGAAGTAAGAGACTTGCAATTTAAAATGTATGCTCTATAAATGGTCTAAAAACATACGTAATACAGATAATAAATACACCAACAGAGATATGCAAGGCGACACAAGAGTCCCAAACCAACCTGCCAGTGTCCTTTAATACGCGGCGTTGATCAGAGGTTAGATTTAAGAAGTGGTTGGAAGGTTTAGTTTTACATTCAAGTTCGAGGGGGGACCGATCTGTGCTAGATGAGACACCAGGCAGCAACAACATATGCGTAGTTCTCCTTGGTATTAAATAGGCTGATCCAGCTGTTACTTACGCACGTGCACGATGCCCCTGCGCCTACTTGGCGCAAGCGCCTCAAGCAGGCGCAGGTACTCGCAAGCAGAGGCGTCAGCACGGTCTGTTGACAAATTAAATTGTGGTTATTCTGGGTGACCTGGGTTTGGAGAAGGAAGGCACCGTTTATAAAGAGGCGGATAAAATATAGCCATCACGAAAGTCTAGACAGACAGCGTCCCTAGACAACGGGAAATTAAAAAATGTACCTATCTGTCAAAATACCTACCTATTTATTTATTTTTTAATGAATTCTGCTTTACTACTCTACTTATTATTTTTTGGCCTATGGCTTAAATGAATCTGAAATCGGTAATAAAAACTATCTATTGCTTTTATATGCACCAGAGTACACAGTTTATCTATATCTTCTAGTACATAAAATTCTCGTGTCGCAGTGTTTGTTCCCAACTCCTCCGAAAACGCTGAACCGATTTTTATGAAATTTTGTGTGCTTATCGGGTAGGTCTTAGATTCGGCCAACGTTTATTTTTCATACACCTAAATGATATAGTTGACCCACACCTAATTTTTTTTATGGCAATACCACGCTTTCCTGGTCAGCTAATATACATATATATTATTGGTCTCAAATTGGCAATCTGTGGAATGGCTAATGTTGAGACAAATTGTTCTAATTTTAAGACCATTATTGGACATTAAGAAGATCTTGATATATGTTTTATTAATTGATTTTTTTTGTGGAATAAAGTCTTTTAGGGCAATAAGTTTAATCTATATAAAATAAATAAATCTATACAAATATTAAATCGGAGTATCTGTTTGTAATATTAAATTAACAGCTTTTTACCAAAAGCATATTTATGTATACACGACCCATAATAACGTTTTTTACAATTTTTGTCTGTCTGTCTGTTTATTCCAGCTAATCTCTGGAATGGCTGGACCTATATTGATTGACGGGTCTTTTTTTTATACTAGCACACCCATGTTTGTTCGGAGCCTTTTTTTTTATATTTATGCTGCCAAAATGACTCTGCCCTGCCTGATGGAAAGCATGAGCAGAATCCAAGAGTGGTGGTCACCATCCTCAATGCGAAAAAGAACAATGCAGCATGGTGACTCACACTATGGCGGCCTGGGGAGAAGGGGGATAGGGGGCGTTGGATTGAGGTATGGGCCTCCGGTATCCTCACTCACTCGATGAAACACAGCGTAAGTGCTGTTTCACATCGGTTTTCTGTGAGGCTGTGGTATCACTCCGGTCGAGCCGGCCCATTCATGCCGAAGCGTGGCTCTCCCACGGTGACTTACTTCTTCCACGACGATACTTCTAACTATATATATATTTATTGTTGGTATTTCAAAGTTGTGAGTACGCTTTTACAATTTTTCTTAATGCTTACTTGCTATACAATTTGGAGCTAGGTTATTAAATTATATGCTATTTTTAAATTTACAATAAAATACTAAATAATAGTCAGTAAGTGTATACTTACTGACTATTATATAACTATATATTAGGATGATTAACAACACCAATATCATATTACCTTGCATCAGTTCCTTAATTTGCCTTTTTTCTAATACTGACCGACTTTATTATCTTTGTACAGTATTCTAAAAATTTACATCTATGTTCACCACTTATTATTTTGCTCAGGTTTGCTATTGTCACTACAGTGTCCATTTTGTGCTCTATTTCGTGTCACTGTCTGCTGTATACTGGGCACTCTACTATAAGGTGGGGGACAGTCTCACAGGCATTCAGATCACAAATGCATGATGGGTTCTCCTTACACTTGAATCGCGTCAAGTATTCGGAGAACCCGCCATGGTAACGGAGGCGCTCTCGCCCTCTCTGTACCTCCTGTTCCATTCGTCAAGCTAGGACTGTCGAAGTCCTCGCTTCACGAACGACACAGGGCACAGATCGTAGTCTGGTGCTTTCTTCAAGCGCAGAGCAGCCTCCTTGGCAAGCTGGTCTGCTCGCTCGTTGCCAATCAACCCTGCGTGGGCCTTGACCCAGAATAAGGATATTTCCTTACCCTGGGTCATGCCTTTTCGAATGGCGACTCTGGCCTCCACTGCAAGAGGATGTTGGGCATCGCGATTGGTAACCGTTTGGAGGGCGGCTCTGCTATCGCTGAAAATACTGAACGTGGTCTCGCCTCGCCTGAGGATCTCGTTGGTCACTCTGTTTAGCGCCAGAAGCTCTGCCTGATAGACGGTAAAATGAGGCGATGGAGCAAGTTTAAGGGCCCCGATTTCGGTTCCGTTATGCCAAATGGATAACGATGCGCCGACCCGGCCCTCAATCTTGCTAGCGTCCGTGAAGATGCGCACCTCGGTGTTATTGGTGCGCTGTAAATGTCTGCCAGACTTATGAATTTGAGGACACCCTGCTCTGCAGGGTGAGGTGCCTCTAAGGCTGGAGCCATTCGTTCGATCTCCCTGTCTCCCAACCATGGCTGGCATACCCCTCTCTTGGCCTCGTATAACGTGGCCACCTCGCGTATCCTGAGGTTCAGAGGGAGCATTCCAGCCAAGATCAGTGCTGAGTGCAGGGAGACCGTCCGGTGGTAGCTCTTACATAATTTTTGGGCGAATCCGCGCTGTACCACGTTCAGTTGTTTTCGGACACCAAGCCCGTTTGCCGCCGCGTACCAACTGCTGGCACCGTATAAGATGGTGGGCTCCACCGCAGCGACGTAGATGGTACGGATCACCTCGGGGTGTAACCCCCAGCCGATCCGGGCCATGCGTGCCAGCTTCTGGTAGATGCCGATCGCCTTTCTGCATGTGTTTGTTATGTGTGTGTTGAATGTTAGCTTATGGTCTATGGTAAGCCCCAGGATTTTGATGTCCTTGGACAGTCCAACGTCTATTCCGCCCATGCTGAGGCGCGGCAGCTCGTACTTCATCTTACGCGTAATTACCATCGCACAGGTTTTGTGCGGTGCGAATTTCAGCTTAAGTCCTACGCCCCACGCCCGCACATGCTCGAGAGAGGCATTGGCCTGTCTCTCAATCTCTAGAGCCGTATCCCCATCAAACACCAAAACCACATCATCCGCAAATGCCTGCGCATAGATCGCCGCATCCTTCAGCTGGTGCAGCAAGGGATCCAGTAAAGTGTTCCAGAGAAGGGGCCCACCTATCGATCCTTGAACGCATCCCTTTTCCATGGTTCGACCACACTCCTCTCCGGCATATCTGACCCTCACTCCTCTGTTGCTGAAGTAACTGCCGATGACTCGCCTCAAGCTTCCCGGACACTTTTCCTCGGCCAATCGCAGCCTGATAGCAGGCCACCAGGCGCTGTCGAAGGCGCCCTCTATGTCCAGGAACACCATAACGACCATTCTCTTTCTATCAAGTTTAGCCCTTATATGCCCCATTAGGTCATAGAGGGCATCTTTGGTGCTCCTTTGGGGCATGAATCCATATAGGCGAGTACTCATCCTCGGGAGTTAATAGAACTTAAGGCGAGCGACCAGCATCCTCTCGTATACCTGCCCCAAGACAGGCAATAGCCCAATCGGTCTGTACGATTTGGGGACGGTGTACGAATTGACGGGGCTTTGACTGGCAGATAGCTAATGACATAAGGAGTAACTTAGGCTAATTTTTTTAGACTAGCTTTGCCCCGCTGGGTTACCCGCGGTTGTAACGCGGGGCTCAGCTAGTTTAAAATAATTTGATAGCGTGCTAAACAATCAACACATCCATCTGAAATTATATAAAAAAGTACTATTTGTTTGTTCATGTAAAGTTTTTTACCAATCAGTTTGAAATACATCATATGAATGAATGCAATGATTTGGTTTTAATGCATCCGTTTTTATTAAATCAAGAGACCGATAAGAGAAGATTATTTATTCGCATTTTATGCACCGATACACCCTCTGTAATGTCATCATGAAATTATGCATGCAATTTGCCAAGGAACAACAAAACAGGTAGGTTATAGTACACTAGCTGAACCCCGCGGTGTTACCCGCGTTCGCTACTGTAACAGCGGGCAACGCCGCGGGACTAAGCTAGTTTATACATATAAATCTTCCTCTTCAATCACTCTATCCATTAAAAAAATCACATCAAAATCTGTTGTGTAGTTTTAAAGATTTAAGCATACATAGAGATATAGGGACAGAGAAAGCTACTTTGTTTTATACTATGTAGTGATTAAACAGTATGTTTTAGAGAGATGGAAACATTTATTTATAGTACAAGGGTTTTTGTTTTTCGATAGGCAAGTCATCAAAGATGTATTAATTAATTAATACAATTTTTTAAAAAACAGTTTGATCTGCTTATCTGACGGGTGTAAGTCGATCTTCACCGGCTCTTAAGACTATTATTAACATTCAATAAACATTTCCAAAAAAAAAATAAAAACATTATAAAAATAAAGTAAACTAAATAAAGTAGATACAATTCTACCTCATTATTTTTCTATCTTTATTCTCACTTCAAGAAACTAAGCAACTGCACTATTGGCATCATTGGGTAAGCAGAATTAGAGGGATATGAGAAAGACAATCAGTCAGCAATTTTAAAAGATGGCTGATTAGATTATTACTATTGATATTTTTAGTTCTTTATACACTTGTAACTTGTGTAGGTTGAAATTCCTCCAAGAAAAGCCCTGAGAGGCATTTTCTGCCTAACCGAGTTATAACAGCCTGGAAGACTCCCAGAAGATGTGGTTATGGCTCCCTCACTGAACTGCTTCAAAAACAGACTTGAGAAACTCAGTATCTTTAAGCTATTCGAAACACACTCATCAGCTCTCTAGATGCTAGTGTATCATACTAAATGTAATAACTTTAAACAAGCAATTCTTGTATATTTACATATATATAATTTGAACCTCGGAAATGATTTGTGAAACACAGGGGTTTCCGGGTGATAAATCAATCTAGCTATGATTTATTTTTGTAAAATTAAACAAAAAAGAGAATACCAAGCATTGCTCGGTCTTCCAGGTACTAATAATAATAGTATGTGCACAGATTAAGCCCATGTCAGTTCCAGTTAATTAAGACTTTTACTTATTCCTTATAATGGATTTCTCAATCCGTGCTTAAGGCTGTTATAATTTATTTAAATAACATGCATATATTCTTATTTCTTTTAATAATTTGCATAACTAATAATATGGATTAGGGTTGTTTTGCATATGTTGTTGGCCATACACTTATTTTACTTGTAGTCTACAAGCTGCATTTCAATGTATGTAGATATGTGGGGACCAACTTAGTGATCCATAAATACAACTGATGCCAATGACTTCGGTGCACTTATAATTTAATAATAATAAATAAAATTTAGATATGTATGTTAGTAGAAGTATTGAAAGCTGATTTGTGGAGAAATCAGCCAGAGCACTACTTAAAACTCTAATATTATGTCAAAGCAGCTTTTGATATGGATATAATAATATTAGATTTTATAAATATTATAATACGGAATTTTGAAAGTATTGGAATATTTACTAAATCATATTTCTTTCATTATCATCCGAATATACACTATTTTCTAACTGTAAACCTTATATGCGTCTATTTAACTTCCTTCATGCTAAACATAGTTAAAAATAGTGAAAATCATAGTGCCAGGCAAGGTTCTAAAATAAAATGATATTGATTAAAGGTAGGGTGCAAACTAGCGGTGCCATTCATCGTTTTGTTTCATTAAACAAGAAATTAATCTAGTAAGACTTGTATTTCACCGGTTAAGCAAAGACACAGTTTTATCATTATAATCATATATAAATCTCAAAAATAATACTCACCGACGTAGTGTCGCCGCCAGGATTACGTACTGTTCTCCTCTTTGTAAAATCGCGTCTGCGTTGTCGTTATCCTGCGCGAAGCGAAGCGCGTAGCCAATTTTTGATAATATTTTAACCCTTTACATTTCACAGTGTTGCCAACCAGCTCACTAATAAAATACTGGAGATGACTGTACAAGTAAATTATACAAAGGATAGAATTGTTATATTTCTGTAAACAATTACCTATCACAATAGATAAAAGATTGATTAGAACTTAATAAAAAACAAAATGACGGAATTAATTGGTTTAATCTGTTATGGCATTCGAGTAACACGCAAAAAAATTGCTGTGCCCTAGCGAGGTTACATGTTTAAAGAACCCATACAATATTTAAGAACAACTTATGCAGACAATGCGATATAAACTTGGAATCAATTTTTTCCTTCTAAAATTAAACATATTTTTGTTACATTTATTCTAAAAAATGATGATTGTTCATATGCCTCTTTGTGGTTTCAAATGAATGATAAGTGGATAACAAAACAAAATATTTGTAAAGTGTGATAGGCAGCGCTGTGCACATTAAAAACGGTAAAAATTAGAAATTAATCGGAAAACAGTGGCATTAATGAAAAACATCAAATGAAATGACCTACGTCAAAAACCCCTAAAAATATCATAATTTTATGTTTGGTATTATTACGGCAATAATATTATTTATAAAAAAGTAAAGGTGAAAATACTTTTAGAAATAAAATATCTACTTTTTTGATAGAATGGCTACAAGCTAATCAGCTATTTCTGCGTCAAGTATTTTAATTCTTCCAATCTTATGTCTTTGAGGCTTCAAGTCTTCGCCGTGATGAAAGTAATGATAAATAATATTAAAAATATGGATGAGATGAAATGGGGACAATTTTTCTTAAAAACAAAAAACGGTCGTCAAATAAAATATCTCTAGGGCCATTTCACTATCCATATTTTTATCCTAAATGTTCAAAATACGGTTTGCCCATTGGTCCCCGGAAAAAATTTAAGAGTTTTTTTTATAAAATATAATGAGCGACTTCTATTTTTCTAAATTAATAATTGAGACTTCAAAAAAATCTAAATTAATATAGAATCGAGTTAACATTTCAGGTAAATCGCCTTGCTAGTGGCAGCTCTACTAGACGAGTGACAGCGCGTGTTATTCTGTCGTGAGTAGGTAAAGTTCACTAAAAAAGTTAGTAGCGATGGTCTCAACAGAAGGGGAGTGTTTTTAATTTCTTGTGATTTTCAGGTCAGTACAGTTTCAATAGTATCAGTTTTGATTCAAAATATGTACCTAATATATTAATGATAGATATAATGTGTCATATTATAGAAGTGGTGCTATGATTTTATAATGAAAGAAAGTTTATATTTATTTACTATCGGTTTTTTAGAAAGAGTGTTGAGTATCGAAAGCGAATTACTCATTTGCGATCCTTGATTCGAGGTAAGGAAGTTTTCATTATCTTTGCGATATGGGTTAGAGATCTTCATTTTAAGGTGTCTAGCACAAGCGGTTTAGTGTAGTATGCATTTATTTTTTTCTAATTTTACTCGCGTACGTTCACCCGAGTGTGTACTACTTTCTGTGGCGATTCGATTGTCCTGAATACGAATTTAGATACTTTTGTGAACTTTACGTTTATCAAGACAGTTCTTTGGGTAAGTTATTTTATTATATAAATGGATAATAGTTTCAAGGTGAATATCATTATTATTTTGAATATTTAGTACTTTTAGAATCATATATCCAAGAATTATTCAAGTGTAAACATAAGCTGAAATAATAAATTTTGGTATGTTTCTTGAGTCCAAAAAGCATAATTTAAAAAAAAATAAGTCACTACAAAACTTTTGTTGAGTTAGTGTCAAACACTACATTGCTTCTTATGTTTTCTATCCATGTATTGAAAGTGACATCCCTTCAATAGTAATTTGAAACTTAAGAAAATTAGCAGCACTTAATATTTACATGTGTTGATTGAAGTCAATAATATACTAGATGGATATTAAAACTATTAGAAAGTAGGTTACAAGGGCTATTATTAAAAATTAGCACTCTTTTAAACTGTTTAAATTTTTCATTTCAATTAGTTAGTGTTATGAATATAGAATTGTGAGGTTTGTAAGTGTAAAGTTATTAGTTAGCTGTTACTTTATTACTGCACAGCTTTAGGCATGTGCCAACAAACTAATACAATATCTTTTTCATATTTTAGCATCAATAAGAACCAACATTAACAGTTTTAAATTAAGACTGACCCATTTTTTTTAAATTAACTAGATACTATAGACAATTTTATTTAATGGATTAAAATTATTTAAGAAATTTTTAAATATGCGTACAACTATAGAAGAATAAAACAGTGTATAATAAACTACTAAGACAAATCAACATTGTTAATAACTGCAGTATAAAAGTTGCTAAAAGTACAATAGAAAGAGATTTCATCTATGCATGCTGGCCCTTGCTCTGTCAGAAACCAAGTCACTTGTTGTTAAAGCAACTAATTACAACCTGAAGAGTTACATCCACAACACATTCAATATAATAGATAATCTACCTATCTTTTATTATCTGACTTAAAAAAAGGAGGATGTTTCTGAATTTTTTTTCAAAAAAGTTTTTTATTAGAAGATTTACAGCAAGGGGTCATTATAGTCCATTTAATGTAAGATAGTCTGTGTTAAAAAGCCTTCATGAAAAGCAGAGGTATCTAACGAATTTTTCAAATCAAACCAGTATTTCCTAAGATTACCCTGCTCAACCAAATAAACAAACTCTTCAGCTTTATAATATTAGTGTCACATAAAATACACACATGTGATTGTGTTCATCACACAAAAAAAACTCTTGAAATAGATATATATAGATAGTAGATAATGGTACGAAACCTGTCCTGCATGAATCCGCATGGCACTTGACCATTTTCTTTTTTCTATATTTTGATACATAGGGTTATAAAGACTTCTCCTCCTTATAAACCATAACTGTGCTAAATGCCATCCTCCTTTGTTCGCATAATTTTTGTAAAAAGATGTTCAAAGCTTTTGCTTCACAAATTTGTAATAAAGGCAGATTTACAATTTAACAGACTGCTGGCTTTTGGATTGCTGGCTGCTTGGTTGGCAATCATCAGTGTCTTTGTACTATACTATATATACATATATACTTTGAAGATACTTGTATATAAATGCATTATAAAACCCATAGAGATTTATGGACTCAAACACTGAAGATTATCTAGTAACGTCAAACTTGAAATTCTATAAAAATTTCAGAACAAAGCATTGGACATTTCAAATTCACCATAGTTTTCTAGAAATGTAGAGACACATGAATAATGGCAAATTCCAAGGGTCAGGTAAGCAGATATTGGGCAAAGTATAGCAGGAGACTGCAAACATATGTATGTATTGATTGTTGAGATTGTATGAGTTTGAAAGTCGAATGGTACCTCTTTGATTAGATGAACTTTAAATACCCTTATCCTACTAATTGAACTCTTTTACATAAAAAACTACCGAATGGATTTTAATGAATGATTTTAATGAAACTTTACGATAATATAGCTTATGCATCAGAATAACCCATAGGCTACAATTTATAAAGATATAATTCACACAATATCTCTTCGCAGGGCTCAGCTAGTATTCATATAATATTATATGTTTTTAAATTAATTAAAACAAGCATTTAAAATAAAAAAAATACCAAGGTGTTTGGTTTTTTTAAATTTATGCATATTAAAAAAAACTTGTGTCCCTGACATATATTATTGATTATTATTATTTTAAAATAGATCATTTCAAGTTTTATTTAAATGATAATTGTTTATAAATGTTGTTTTAATTTTTTTAACATTTAATTTTGATAATTGAAATTATCAAAACCTTTTTATAATAGGATGAATTATTCAAACTCTGCCTCTATGCAACTTCATTAGGCACTTTACATACTAAATTCGTAAATCCCCCCACATCAGTGCCATGATGCAGGGTCAGTGAGTGGTGCACGAGTAGATTTAGTATTACAGTGGTTGTAAGGAACGTCTCAGATTATGTTACTTATTTTAAAGCCTGCCAAAGTTACTACTCTGCCTTATGGAAAGCATGAGTATAGTTCAGGAATGAGGTACACAAATAGAATATTATTATTTACTCTTCTCTAATATTTTGTTTTTGTAAAGTATAATTTTAAAATTTTTCGACTTAGCTAAAACGTTTCGTCGCTGACGTGGGAGAACCATCTGATAGCCTAATTGTACATTAAATTACGTTAATGCATACTTTAGCTAGTGATATTTTTGAGTGTCATTGTTTGTTTGTTTGTTTAACCGGGCCATTTCTGCACTAAGCCTCTTGATTGGGCCGTTGTACGTGTCTTTGTCATCTTCCTTCTCCATTCTAGATCATCCCAGAAGCTCATAAGCCTTTTTTTTTAGTGATTTTGATTGGAGGATATCCGCCCGTTCATCCGCGATACTTCTACATTCTGTGAGAACGTGCTGCGGTGTTTCTTCTGCCTCCATTCATCTCTTGCACAGAGGGCTGTCTGTTATTGAGCGTGTCATATTCAACGGCATTTAACAGTCCACTGCCAGACATAAGCCTCACATTAGAAAGTATGTATTGGCGTACTATGTCATGCTTTCCAGTCCAGATAGTATACTTTGTTTTATGTTTTCCTTCTCTTTTCAATGATGTTGTCCTCCGCCTTTTACGACACCCATGGAAGGAATAGGGGTCGTGACACTCTGTACTCGTAATCTATCACCACACGGAAAGTGTAAATGACCGAAAAATAGATACCATTACTTGGGTTATCAGTAAGCTGTTATTTAACATGATACCCCATTTGTCTGGAGTATACATCTGGTTCTTAATACAGCAAGAAATCTGGCCGTATGCCAATGTGTCATCTTTGCCTGCTCGCAAATATTGTAGTTTTGAGATCTTTGGTATTGTTATGTTCCATTTTGTGAAATTCAAATTGTGAAGCGGTGTTATAGGAGACGATATTTTATTTATTATTGAATTTCTGAAAATGTTTTTGTGCATTCTATATTATTTTTTTAAAGTTATCAGATTGTGAATCTTTTGTGTTGTTTAATGCCCTTTAAGACCAATAATAATAATTAGTAAGGTTTCTGCTTATGGTTACTATCACTCAGTTTAGTCATTACTTTTCCTTTTGAATTCATCGTATTAGGGTAGAAATATAAATACACACATACATACACTCAAAAAATCCGCTTTCCTTCGCACTCGGTTAAAAATAATCAATAATCTGTTGTTGACTGCATTTTTTATGTTAAATTCAAGTCCATTCTGTAGTTTAAGTTAGCTAGAACTCGCCTGTACGACAGGTTTCAATATGTCATGAGGCGTGACGAACAAATAAATTGTGGCTTCCATTGAAGCGTGTGTAGATATGACCCCGCCGCAAAACAGCAGTCGAGCTTCCATGCTAGGAAAATATAATAATGCTGAAAGGTTTTGTGGTTAGTTGTATCTTTAAACATCCATTAGCACACCATTAAATTTTAATAGTCTCAGAAAATAGTTTATGTATATGCTTCAACTGTGATTGTCTGTTTTCTTGTTACGAAGACAACTAACGTTTCCTAACAATACACGCCGCATACGTACTTGATACTAATCCGATTTTCCGGTAACACACATGGTGATTACATCGGCAAGCAATCGGCGGCAATGTTTGCTGAAAGTACAGCAAATATTGAAATACTTAGTGTCTGTTTTTGAAGTTATACTTCTTTTGGCCCGTTAGGGAAAAATGATTGGAGTAAATTTTTAAAATGCGCGCGAAAAACCGACACCCTGAAGTTAGCTATAGTCAACATTTTAGTTTTTCAAATTTTTATATTGTTACACCGAAGAAGTATAACTTTTAACGCGTGTACAAAATTACACACACACTTTTTATAAATATAAAAAACCTGTTTATTGATTAAGAACTCATTTGAGCGACAATGTCTATTTTAATAGTTTTATTATAATCATTTGTTTATAATGATCAATACTTAATAAATAGAATAAAAATTAAATTTTTAGACCATTTTAATGGGAGTAATTTACATTAATCTGTTTTTTTTTTGCATTTAAGCTTTACGAACAACAATTTAATTATACATAAAAAATGTTTTTAAGATCGATAACACGCGGCTCTCTATGCCTATATTTAATACTAAAATACAATGGCAGGTAATTTGTTTAAAAATATTTTTTCTTTTTTAACGTAATTATTTGAAGATATAGTGAGGAAATTGGGATGGTTTATAGTTCCTACCCACAACTCGTGACAACCTTTGTCCCATCGTTGTATTGTCCTTTCTCAGATTGTCCAGACAAATCGAGTTACCCGCAAAGGATCTCCAAAAATGTCTCACTGATTGTTTCGAGGTTTGATTTAGAACTAAACTAAATCAATCTGAATACACGACTTTTCTGCAAGCTATGTTATGAATAAAATCCTACCTAACACAAGTTGTTGGTTCGCAGAGTGGTAATACTTTGGCATGCAGATTTGCGTACCGTGTTCCGATCTATTTCTAATTCGATTTATTCGACAAGATCAATAGGCGTATTACAGAGGCGTTATAACTATGTGTGTTTAAACTCGTCCGACATTGAAGTATTTCAGTTTCAATTCGTACATCTACACATACCATGGTAAACGGTAGAAACAAGCCACTTCATACTAATACGGTGCTATTGAGCATCAAGAAAGGTAAAACTTCACAGTCAGATCCACTGGCCCAAAGAGTGTCTTGAATATTGATCAATTAATAATATTTCCTACTTTATACCACTACTATAGATGTAAGACACATTTTACATTATTTGAGGTTCACAAAATTTCTTTAAAAAATGCAATTTAATAAAAAAAAATGCCGTGGGAAAGCCACGCTTCGGCATGAATGGGCCGGCTCTACCGGAATGATACCACGGCCTCACCGAAAACCGGTATGAGACAGCGCCTGCGCTATGTTTCACCGAGTGAGTAAGGATACCGGAGGCTCACATCTCAACCGATCCCCCAAAAGCCAGCAACGCTCTGGCTCTGGTGTTGAGGGTGTCCATGGGCGGGGGTAACTGAAAGAAAGAAAGTTATTTAATCTGACATATACAGGACAAAATAATTGCTTACTATGAGGCGATACTACAGCACGTTAGCTCCCTAAATTCCATAAAAAAAAGATTTTTTAAAATAACAATGTGGCGCATCACTTATTTATATACTAATACGTTTAGCAAGAACATTTTATCCTTTTTTCAAAAATTATGCGAACCAAGGAGTCTGAAATTTGGCACAGTTTAAGAGTTACTTATGGTTATTGTTACTATATTGTTAATGGTTAAAGTTAAGAGTTTATATGGAGGGGGAGGAGAGCAGAACAAAATGTATTATGGTCTTTTTTCGAGCTCTGGGCGACTTCTAGTATATTATACATTTACACAAATAAAAAAATAAAGTGTCTATTTGTAATATTAAAAAACCGCTTTTTACTAAACGCTTATGTTTGTAAGCACAGTACATATACCAAAATATCATTTTTTGTCTATCTCTTTGTTTGTTCGGGTAATCTCTGGAACGGATAGCTGATGATATAAGGAGTAATTTAGGCTACTTTTTTAGACTAGCTTCGCCCCACAGCGTTATAAACACTTGTTGTTATACAGCGGGTAACACGCGGGGCTCAGCTAGTCTATGTATAAAGTCCTTCTAACCTATATCTAAAACCCGAGAAGTCTTAGACGTATTTAGTTTCGCTCGTACTCCGGTTTTAGGTATCAGGGTACGTAATTACATCATGTTGTGTTTGTATGATTATTATCTTAATACGATGTTGTGTGACATTAAAAATAGTATGAACTAACGAAGTAGGTATAAACTGTACAATGTAAGACAGATGGCTCATACACGGCTGTTTTCTCTCGTATTGTGGTAACCAGACCTCTGACTAAAAATACATCTAAACTAGTGTAAACTAAAGCGGTAGTCTAAACTAAAATTACCAAATGTTACTCCTTATGAAATCAGCTGTCTGCCTATGATAGTCCCGTTATAATCGGTGTAGCCGTTCTCGAGATAAGTCGGAACAAACAGACAGACATAATTGTTTTTTTATGCTACATACGTTGCATCTTTCAAATGCATTTAGTGAAAAACTGTTTATTTGAAACTACAAATAGAAAATTCAATTTTATTTATTTGTATACGTTTGTATCATATGTATATTACATTAGAACCATCTTTTTAAAGAAAGGCCTACTTCCAGCTTTGGTCAATTAAATAATTTTTAAATCATCCTCCGACGGAACAAATGTTCGCGCTCCATGCACATTTTTACTAGCCCAAGATGGGCGTTATTGATTAGAACCTACGGCCTACCGAAACTAACCACGAGAACATTATTTTCCATTGCACTGTTGTCATCTTTGTACTTGCTCCGTTTTTATAATGAATTCTGTTCAAAGCACTTTATTAGTGAGTACCTAGATGACTGACTTTGGCTCTGGGTATATTTTCTAAGAATGAATTCCAGCTTGGAGCTGTTTCTGAGATTCAGATTTGAACAAGGATTGTTCGTTCAAATGAATTAGATAAAGTAATAAGAAATATTATTTTTCTCCTGTTTCCTTTGTAGTTGAATTGCGTAACTGCTTTTACGTAACACAACAAGATTAAATACTTACGTTCATATCGCGTGCCATGAATGAAGTCCCATAGGAGTGGCACATATTCTATTTGATAATGGCTGTCATAGTTGTTATACCTGTCATGGCCAGTATCAAAATAATTGCCATATTTAAAAACAAGTTATTTTTCTTTTTAACCAACCGAGGAGTATGATATATAGCACAGTTAAGGTTTATAATTATACTCGATGAGCCCCGCGGTGTTACCCGCGGTATAACTTCGACCGCAGGTAACGCCGCGGGTCGAATCAATTAGCACACACCACTCTCGAGTCTGCATACGCTATTACTGCCTCTGTGGCGCAGTGGTAGCATATACGACTGTTGTGCTTGAGGTTACAGGTTCGATTCCCGGATTTGTTTCGGAGTTGTTGTATTTTCTATGTATAATAAGTATGTATTTACAAAAAAAGTATGTGTGTTTATATCAGTTGTGTAGTCCTCATAACATAGGCTCTGCTCATGATGGATCTTTACTTTTTTTTCTTATTTAAAAATTAAAAAATATTACATTAGATCTATCCCGGATCTTGCCTTTTTTTCACTCTCACCTCTAAGACGAATCTATTGACACCACTCATATAAAAATACGACAAGCCGTTTAGGCTCTAGGGCCTGCCAAAGAAACATACGTACAGACATACATTCGAAAATCATAATCCTCCTTCCTAAGTAAACTCATGAGATTTTTGTATATATTAGACAGATTCTACAGATGCAAAGAATTAACACGAGAAATAATATTATTCAACAGTTGAAATCATTTCAAGTTTAATGATACATACAAACATTTATCTTAAGATCTTCCCATACAAAGACGAAGTTGTAGTTTTTTACACTCTTCTATGTATATTAACATATTAGGTACACAGAAAACCGGTGTAAAACAGCGCTTACGCTGTGTTTCATCGAGTGAGTGAGGATACCGGAGGCCCATACCCCAATCCAACGCCCCCTATCCCCCTCACCATCCCCTTTCCCCCCAGGCCGCCATAGTGTGGGTCACCATACTGCATTGTTCTTTTTCGCATTGAGGATGGTGACCACCACTCTTGGATTCTGCTCATGCTTTCCATCAGGCAGGGCAGAGTCATTTTGGTAGCTTAAATATAATAAAAAAAAAACGTACAATGATACTTTTATATAACAACCAGCTGAGCCCCGTGGTTTTACCCACGGAACAGAACGACCGCAGGCAAGGCCGGGGTCAAAGCTAGTCCAAAAAAAGCCCAAGTTACTTCTTATAATATATTATACTAACTACCAGTGATAGTTCTGTCAAATTTGGTCCAGGCGTTCCGGAGATTAGCCAGAACAAATAGACAGGCTAAAATTGATAAAATTTGGTATATATACCGTGTATTTCATTTAGTAAAAAGCAGTTATTTTAGTTGTAATACAAACAGATACTCAACTTTTATTTATTGATATAGGAAATTTAATATCATATTGAGGAATTATAGACTAAATTTTAAAATTGTGGAATTAAGAGGATGAGGAGGAGAGGATTTTCACCGTCGTAATACATATTTCTGTACATTAGGCTGGTCCTTTATGAGCCTCAACAAACACTGCAAGTATAATCTTTCGTTTATGGAGATTACCCGACGATAGAAGCGCGGACCCGTCGCGATTCTCTCGCCCGTGAAGACCGCTTCTTAGACAAGCTCTCCTGTGGTAGTCAATGTTTAGTGAATTAAAAGTGCTGCCAGTAATAATAGTAAGCACGTCAATAGGGAAATTACTTGATTCAGTTTTAGAACGACCTCGGGATCGTACCTGTACTGTGTGTAAATGTCTGACCTTGAGCCGCGCCCATACTTAACTAGTGAAAATATGCCCGTTCGTATAATTCACATTTAGTGCTGGGCGTACTTACTGCGGGATTTATTGATATTTATGAAGGCGAGTTTGTTTCTGGCCTCTTGATATTCTGTGGTGTGTACAGTATCTACTGTTTTAAGATGCCGTGAGTGTGAATATCATGAATGGTTTGCGTCCCCGCTGCTGTTGGATTGTTCTAAATGTTGACATGGATCTGACGATGTACACGATTACAATCAAGTTTAGTTACAAGAACAGGTTCTTTTGATTTTTTTTTAATAGTTGGCCAACCAGCGGACCTATCGACTGATGGTAAGCGATTACCGCCGCACGTAGACACCCGCAACATCAGAGGCGTTTCAAGTGCGTTAACGGCCTGTGGGGGAGGCGGAAGGGTTGGGTTATGGGCCTCCGATATCCTCACTCACTTGGTGAAACACAGCGCTAGCGCTGTTTCATACTGTTATTTTTTTGTGAGGCCATGGTTTCATTCCAGTCGAGCCGGCCTATTCATGCCGAAGCGTGGCTCTCCCACGGTAAGTGGAATTAATTCTCTTTTCATTTTTAAACGACTACAAAAAAGAGGAGGAGGATCTTATATCGATTTTTTTTATTATTAAGAAACAACCGATGAACAAGTTCTTTTTCTATATAATCAGAGTGGATTCAACAGTTATTTCATTATTTACTATTACTCCTATTTATCTTTTATTTTCCATGAGACTCATTGTAATACCTCCCTTGCGATCTGCATATCTGATTCATAATAAGTTAAGTTAAAGTTAAAAAAGACAACTCCCGCATTAGGATTATACATTCCTGTGTCGCGGGGATCTTTAAAAACATACATGAAACGGACAAAAAGTACACCCATACGTAGAACAACAATTTATGGATCACACAAAGTGTTGTCCCATGTAGGATTTGAACCCACAACACTTTTGTACACACACGTTGTATTTACTTATTATAATATCAATGTCTTAATTATACTTTGTTATGTACGTACCTATTTAACAGAATCTTTGAACGTTATTTTTAACTACTTCAAGACGTCAAGGACAAATGACAATACAGTAATTTAATCTGTGTCATGTTCAAGATCTTCGAGATTACCGATTTTTCCATATCTAAAAATGTGACTCAGGTATTTGCCACTTCTTTAGTTTTAGTGAAAAAATAATTATAAATGACTGCAGACTCCACGAATGGCGTAAACTGCGGTCGCCACGCTACTGTCTACTGCCATGAGTGGGTTTAAGCCCCGCCCCACATGGAACAACCGTTTGTGTAATCCTAAAATTGTTGTTCTGAGTCTGGGTGTTCTGTTTTGTAAAGTGAGCCGTGACACAGGATATTTTCCTACTGCAGGCGTTGTCTTTTAAAAAAATAAAATAATAAATTAAAAAAAAAAAACTGAAATACAAGCTTTGTGTTTAGCCGAATTTAAATTTAGAAATTGTGGATTTCTTTTAAAGATATCTTATATAATAACTATACTATATTTAGATCAATTGACATTTAGCGCCCCTATGAATTTTTAGAATAAATCTCTATGAACTTAACAAACTTATTTTAAACAACAAGCACTGACTGTAGGATGTTGACCGCACCTGTATTCAACAGGCAAAACAAACAATACTACCGCGACGCCAGGTGCCTTCGATTTGGCATAGTAGGCATAAGCAATCAGACAATAGATAAGGTAGCAGTATATGTCTTCATTAGGATGGGGACGATGTGCCGTCACCGTAAGCTTCAGTTACTTGCAATGAGTTTGCTATAGCTGCGTACATACAATGTGACATGTTTTTTATTGGTACATCCATGGGCGTGGAGTAATTTATTCTATTGTTTAGTGTTTGGATATTTCAATAAAACAACTACATGAATACGTAGTAAGTCGACCGTTGTGGGAATACACATCTGTCGTTATTATCTTCTTCTTCAAACTGGCCTAAATAGGGCAAAACCTGTTTGTTTTGAGCTGGATTCTTTTGTCGCTAGCCATCTGCCCTAATACCCTCTTTGTGAATGTAATTTTTAAATGTTTTTGAATCAGGGCAACGTCATAATTCCACATTGATATTTTTTTACTATAGATCGCCTGATTATTATGTTTGACCGTTTTAAAAATGTTTCTTTTTCTTTTGATGATGATATGGCAATCAGCCGGATCAGCTCTTTCTGCCAATGTCAAGTATTTAAAGTCTTCAATTCTAAGTCTTCGAGTCTTCAAGTCTTCGTCGTAATGGAATTAATGAAAATATAAAAAAATGTGGATGACATTAAATGGGGATCGTCTTTCGCAAAAACCAAAACCGATTTAAAAAAAATGTTTTATAACAATGAACTTGAACTTGCATATGTCACTGTATAGAATATATACTAGACTCTTTGCACTGGACTTGATAAATATAATACACATTGTTTAATAACAATATCAGTCAAAGGAAAATCGTAGCTTTGTATGGGACTTTTGTACCGCCTGGCGTATCATATGGTAGGGATTGTTTTGTATTAATTTGGCTGCTAATATAACTGACAATAATATTTTAAAGTATTTTTTTATACATACTCTCGAAAAACATAACCCTCCTTCTTTCGCAGTCGGGTATAAAGCGCAGGGATTTTATAATTGTACCTATGTATTTTCCATTACCGTGAAAAATGAACACAACGTATTAAAATTATTATTGATTTTAGTAATAGGTATGATACGGAAGGACCTAGAGAGAGGCCTATGCATAGCAATAGACGTCTTTAGGCTGATATGAATAATATAGTTAGATTTTTCTATAGAAAGATATTTTACCCATTAAATAAAACTGTAAATTTTCACGTATGGCTCACTTCTATTTGGCTCAGAATAATAATAGCATTCTTAACGGTAAACAGCCGTGTTACGTTGTCCCATACGGGAAGTTTTAGCATTTCATTCGGATGCTTAACTTTTAATTATTATCTAATACACTTATGGAAGTAAGCATTCGTATCTGGTGAAAAGAGTATATTTATGTTTTTTTTTAACAACTTAAAACCTCGCTTGTAAATGTGTATTAAAGACTATATATATGTATTCAGGTTTCATAAAAACTTAGTTATCAAACAATGTTATTTACAAGGAAATAATTCGGTTATTTATATCTTTATTGTATACTTAAAATTAAAAACATAACAATAGATGAGTTACATAGTTATAGAAGTAACAATTGGCGGTCTTATCGGAGGAAACAGGAGGACCATAGTCCAACTCCTCCCCCCATCCTCCAAAGGCCAGATGCACTTGCGATGCCTCTGGTGTTGCGGGTGGGTGTCTATGTGTGTCAGTAATCGTTCAGGCGATACATCTGCTCGTTTACTCCCTATTCCATGAAAATACAGGTCACAAAATATACTATAACCTTAAAGTTACTATAGATAAGGCGATATACATCGCAATAGGAAGTTTCGCAATTTATTGTGAATAACTCTTCAACACATAACACAAGAGAGTGTTATGTAATGTGAAAATATACAGCAGGGCATTGGCGTCAGGCGCGCCTTACGCACACAAGCGGACCTCATTTTCTTTCCTCCATTCATTACAACACCAGTTCCATGTGGCGTTTTAGAGCAGAGAAAGTTATACACTATGTGTTAATGATAAAGACCCTTTCTATAAATAAACTAAATCCGAAATATTTACTCAATAGTATAATTTTACTCAACAGGTATGCAGTAACTAAGTCGTGACCGACAGTCACTCGCTGTCGTGGTTATTAAGGAGTAGGGAACAATAAATCAATTGCGTCTGACGGCATAACTCATTGCTAGCTAGCACTATTTTTTTCTACTTTCTATAAAAAGAAACACAATTGAGTTGGGTCTGTTTCTTACTTAATACATATATAATTATTTACAGACGGTATATATACCAAAATTACATTGGTTAACTGTTTGTTCCGGCTAAATTGACGGTCATTTCACTGGCAGACAGCTGATGATATAAGGAGTAACTTAGGCTACTTATTTTAGTCCCAGGACTAATATAAGTAGCCTAAGTTACTCCGGGGTTCAGCTAATCTCGAATATGTTTGATTCGACACTTTCATGAAGATTTTTTTAATAATCTATCTTCAGTGATAGGTTTACCAGATATAGGATTTTGCAAAGGACACTAAATGAACTCATGTGGACGAAAATAATAATTGACAACTCACTTTCTTTAACACGTGTAGATAAAAGACTATTAACAAGTTAACGTACTTAAGTTTACATACTCTAGGACGTTAACAAACACAATCGGTAGATACAGTTGAGACAGCTTCTATATAAAAAATAAAAAAGACTTTTAAAATAAGACCTTGATTTTCATATACACTCTTTGAAGTCTCAATTAATTAATGAATAGTATAAATAAACCATCATATTTATATATAGTTTAAACTGAAGTTGCTTTTTGTTCTTGTACGCTTAGATCTCGTAAGTACGCAATGTTTTTAATGCAGTTATAACCAATATAAAGAGTCATTCATGAAGAAGGTTTATCTAATACCTTTAAACGAGCAATTCTTGTATATATATATGTATGTATCTCAGAAACGGCTCCAACGATTTTCATTGAATGTAGTGTGCAAGGGTTTTCGGAAGCTATAAAGTTATTATTGAAGTGAATTCTTCTTTAGTGGCGTTGTGCACTATATTTTGGTGGGTAAAAAATGTTAAACGTGTCCTGAACACGTGACCTGATCGAAAATTCGTAAGACGGAAGGAAAGTAGACCATGAATTGTCAAGTTTGTGTACGACAGCGCAATAAATTAATATTGTATTTTACCACACAAATGATAGTACTTTTATACTGATAATCCAAATTCGTGCAATTTATTCCCTAGCTATTCCAAAATATCAAAAATACACAACGTTAGTATTCAAGTCTTCACTTCTGCTGGTACTCCCGGAGTGCAACCTGTTTATATTACGCTCGTGCGAAGTATGGACGGGTCACTAATCTGTACAAGTAAATACAATTGAAATGTCGGTTTGTAATTTAACATTTGACGGAACTGAAAACTGGCGCATAGCTTATGTGATAAGGATTTCTTTAAGTAAATAAAAATTGTTTACACGAAAACGAAATTAATACAAACAAAATAGAAAAAAAATTAAAGCAACAAAAACCTCGGGTAATACCGCGGGACGCAGCTAATAAATATAAATAAAGCACGAAACAGACGAACATATGTATATGATTGTGGTTTATATTTAAACATTCTTGTTCACAATCTTAAAATAAACTTTTGGCGCATACGATGTTGATCTAGAAACATTTGAACGGCGCTGCGATGGAACACTAAGCATAGTTAGATGTAGTTTGTAGACTCTCCAAACTTTGAGTATTACATTTGAGGAACTGTGTACTCAGTATCTCGTAGTTTAAGTGCTAACTATTGCGAACAGCGCATAGTCTTTGATAGTTTTACGAACAACGCTGTCTGCTAACATGTCACTAATAATGAACAGATATCTGTCAGGTAATTTCTAGGCTCGTTATAATATAACACTTGGAGATCGTTTTTTGTTTTTGCGAAAGACGGTCCCCATTTCGTGTCATCCACATTTTTTACATTTTTTATCATTAATTCACGACGAAGACTTGAAGACTTGGAAGACTTAGAATTGAAGACATTAAATACTTGACATTGGCAGAAATAGCTGATCCGGCTGGTTGCCATATCATCAAAAGAAGAAGAATATAAAACTTTGAATAAATAAGCTAGAAAGGTACTAGTTGACTATGAATCAATACTAATATTATAAAACTGAAGTGTTTGTTTGTTTAAGCGCGCTAATCTCAGGGACTACTTGTTCGAAACGAAAAAATATTTTCGTATTAGATAGGTCTTAATATAGGAATAGAATATAGTTGAGACAAATCCTACAAAATGTTGTATTTATGTATTTTTTAATCATTGGTGTAGTATATTTGAATTAGTATATTTGGTACTAGCTTTCGCCCGCGGCTTTGCTCACATTTAATAAAAAGTATTCTATGTTACTTCTAATACCTCCAAGAATAAGTGCACAAAGTTTTATGATGATCGGTTAAGTAGTTTTCGCGTGAAAACGTAACAAACTTGCATTCACATTATCCGATCCCGGATTGGTTGTTATACTGTATTATTATTTTTGTCATGATCAATAGCATATTGTAGACTTCTGGATCTATGAACTTCTGAACTCTGATCGATTTAAGGCCTCTCGCATCCAGTTCATGCAAATCATCTTGAGCAAAGTACTTCTCCACTTGACTCTAACCGGCCTTATGGAACCTCTGCTTATACAACGAGGCATTGTAATATCCGATATAATATTAACTTCCTACACCGATTTCAGCCACGGTGACCTCTTCAACTCCGTTCAGATTGTCGGTACTAATGTAGTAGGTTTGTGGATCTAACATACACTTTTTTTGAAATCGATTCTATTTTTTTCTTCTGGCAAGAATGCAGAACAAGGAAGAATTGCGTTAGTCGCCTGTATATGTCGAGATGATATAAAAAAAATCATACTATGTTGTGACCTTTTGTACATATACGTAGTAAATTTTCAGAGGTTTTACCATGCCATACCCAACTAATATTTTTAGTGGCAATGAGGTAACGTATACTTTCGGAATATATCGGAATTATCATCTTTTTAACGAAATAATACACTTACACTTTCGGAATATATGGGATTTTTTAATACGAGATACCTACCACTTCAACTTATACATACAAAACATAACAATAAACATTCAGAGCACAAGGGAATTTTTGCATGTGATAATAAAAATAATAAAAAATGATAATAAAAAAAATTGAAATTCATATTATTTGCAATGCCTGTGAAAGGCTACTAATAAGTTATTACAAACTGTATTACTAAATCACAAAATGTACACTTAGTAAGCAATAAAGATTTATGATTTATTTTATATATAAATATCGTGTCAAAATAGTTGGACCTTTTTGAAATAGTCAAAACAGTTTTTGACATATAAAATTTATTTTGCAGGTCCACGTTTAACGACTCCGCTAGTAACTTAGAGATAAATATTTGATATTTTCATTCGCATGATGACATTTTTTTATATTCTCCAGACACATACAGCATAATATGAAATATTAAATTCACATCAACTACATATTATAAAACTAAATGCTCCGCAATAAACTCAAAATTACTGCATGGATTTTTGTGCGGTTTTTGCTTATAGATAGAGTGATTGTTGAGGAAGGTTTTCGTATATAATTTGTTAAATGTTTGAGGATATAGGTTATAATAAATATAAATGAAAACATAGGCTATTATATATTTCGTTATATACACATGCAAAACCCCCGGGTTGCTACTTTCAATATCAATGAAAAATAAAATTATTCGTTTTGAAAGCTTCCATTGCGTGCGCTGTATTTTATTTTATAATATAGGGGGTAAACAAGCAGACTTGTTGCCTGATGGTAAGCGATTACAGCCGTCCAAGGACATCCGCAAAACCAGAGGCGTCACAATTGCGTTGCCGGCCTTATAACGATTAAGTTTCACAAAAACAATGTTTGAAAGAATTGTTCAACTTTAAAAGTTCTAAAGAAGGTCTGCGACTGTACATGTCTATCTTTTAAATTTCAACATATTTCCAACTTCGTTGACAGTAAACTGTCATATGCTATCTCTCAAGGATAGACTTCTCTAGTTCGATATGTTGTTATTGATCGACATTGCGTGGTGGGATGGACAGTTCTGACCTTCTTGCAACTATGCATACAGTTTTGCACACAAAAATCGCTGACCAGACATACACACCTTTTTAATTTGCCTTTTTATGACACAAATTATTGCAAAAAGGCTGTAATGGCACCTCTACTTCGTACCTACACTAACAAGTTCGAAGATATTGACATTTTTCACTACCGAAAAATAATATACAATTATTTAAAAAAAACTGTAGAATGTTTTTCCTACTGTGTTTTAATGGACAAAATCGCTTTTGGACTTCAACCTGTGGAAAATCCATAGAGAAATATTTATCTTAGAGGCCATTCATTGACTGATAGATAAAACTGACCTCAAATCCTTATTTCCTCAATAGTAACACATCAATAGTGTTTGTAAATATTTACAGTGACGTCATTGAACCATTTATGATATTAAACATATAACAAAGAAACTTGTGTCTTGCTTGCGTACCTCGGTCGCGTCATCAGATATGATTTCTATATGCCAACGCCCCCTCATACCATTCCAGGTGGATAACTCGACACCTGCGCTGAGTCGCGAGTCCGTATTTAGCAGTTGAGATCGAGCTGACTCATTACGTTTCCGGAATGATTTTAATTTGTGGTACAAGATTGTACTACTAGAAGTACAGTTGCACATGTTCACATGCCGCTGTATCGATAATGAACTAGTTTATGACATCTGTGAGTCATTCAATAATTATGCAAGTTAGACTGTGCTCCACTTGTATGTCAGATATCGCGGTTTTTTTTCAAAGAATTTTGAAATTCTTTCTTAAGATCCAGAGATTACAACCCTCTTTTAACTCCAAACAACCTCATAAACTTTTATCTTATTGGTCTACATTTTGTATGCATAAATCTTAAGTTTAACTGTTTCATCATTTCTGATGATAGTTCGTTTTGCAGTAGTGTGGCAAATTCCTGCTCTAAACAGATTTTGACCGCCGTTTAAAAAACCCAGTCCTCAAAGATTATCCATCCAGATCTGTGTCATTGTGTATTGATAAGTCATTGTTCTTTTTCTTTCAAGGCCATAGCAACAGAAATTTAACCAAAAAATGTTTAAAACCCTCTAAACTGACTACATAACAAAACGTGTGATAAAAATTAAATAGCCTATATACGTCATCCGATCCATATCTACGAATCTATTGACACCTCATTCGTTAAATTCAGTCTCTTATTTTCTTTTTCTTCTTAGCGTTTCGACGGCAAACGTTTCGTGTCGGTGTAGTTAAATTTTAGCAGAACAGACCGCGGCGACTGTCAGATTTGTTGGCAGCATCCATCAGATCCTTGTGAAGGTTTGAGTTTTACCGCATAAACAGCCCAGGTAGTCACCGTCCGCAAATCCCTAAAGGATATTTTCCTTGCTCCGGCCGACCTGAGCCCGAAGTCTATTTAAGGACCTCCAAGTCGGCCACGGTAATTCGTGTCCAGGCGGTAGGGACTCAGCCGGCACCATAAATGGATCTTTAAAATTGTATAATACGTTGGCAAATCAGCCGTTTACGCCTTTTTTTTACGTGTGTAAGCCCCCTCGGGCCTTCACCCAACCGGGATTTGCGGCGGGGTGGTGTGTCGGAATCGAACCGACTAAAACCACACGGTGTGCCACTCTGCGCCTGAGACGGGAGGGATCCGGGAACCGCTTTTTACGCCATCCGGACCCCTCCCAGCAGCCGTTTACGCCTGACGTGACCGAGGGAAATAGAGATTTGCTATTTATTATATTGTACATATTTTTTCCTTATTTCATTTGTAACTACCATTGTATATTACAAAAGTCAATTTTATGCTGATCTTTTGGAGTCCAATATGTGTTGAGATATGATAATTGTATCCTCATTCTTCGGTTAAGATTGCAAAACATTTGCTTGACTCGAGTTTTGAACCCCGTTGTTAGCATTTGTTTTTTAATTAAAAGTGTAATAAACATTCTAGCCGATGAGAGCAGTACACACAAGGGTCATGCTATATCAGTACAGAATGGTGTGAATTAATAAATTATCACGTCCGCATAATGCATCCATCACTGTGATTGATGTCTCTGTTTATTAAGTCTCCTAATGCATCTTCAGTATATAAATAATCGTTGAAGTGTACATCCAAAGGTCCCATCCGCCCGAGGAGGACAATTCCAAACGAATGTCTAGATATTTCTAAATTGGTGCGGAAAAGTCATAGTTTCAATAATAGTACTGTGCATTCTAGCCGACTTAGACGGAAACGATTAAATATAAAGCTCTGAGAACATAAAGCGAAGCAGGCTACATATATTTTTTATGTTAATTTGATTGAAAAGTGTCTTTTTGCTGTTTCTCATATATTTATAATTTTATAATCAACTAGCTGAGACGGCAAACGTTGTTTTGCAAAATATAAGAAGATGAGAAAAAAAATTTTTGGTGTGTTTCCCCCTTATCATACTCCTAAGGTATGAAAAATGGATGTTTGCCGATTCTCAGACGAAAAGACACAAAAAATTTCTTAAAAATCGGTCCAGCCACTTCAGAGGAGTTTGGTAACAAACACTGCGGCAAGAGGATTTTATATATATACATTTTTTTTATGGAATCACGGGCAAACAAGCAGACGTTCGCCTATGGTAAGCGATTACCGCCGCCCATGGACACATGCAACACCAGAGGCGTCACAAGTGCGTTGCCTGCCTTTTGGGGATGGGGAGGAGAATGGGGATGGGAAGGGGGGTTGGGGTATGGGCCTCCGTTATCCTCACTCACTCGGTGAAACACAGCGCAAGCGCTATTTTACACCGGTTTTCTGCGAGGCTGTGGTATCACTCCAGTCGAGCCAGCCTATTCATGCCGAAGCGTGGCTCTCCCACAATAAATATTAGATATGTATGTAATGTAACTTGTAAAAATATTAGATATGTAATGCAAATTTAAAATTCCTGAACCTATTTGTCGCTTCGTATAAACAGATTGAGGACGTATAGGATATATATATAAATACGTATTTGATTTTAATAATTACCTAATATGGAAAACCCAAGTCGAAAGTTACACCATTAATTAATCAGACAAGTAGATTTTTATCTCTTAATATTTGATTAGTTGGAATTGTCTCATGAAACTTTATGAGAGTGCAACTTGCGATAAACATCGAAGTGATCTAAGTGACTAATCTCGTTTTCGAGGGTGTTTGTAAAAAGACTCTTTTAGTCGTCATATGTTTATTTTTACTCGACTAAACAAGAAGAAAGGTTATGTTCCATCCTAATGCCTAATCTTTTGATGAATGAGGTGTCAATAAATTCGCAAGAAGGGCCCGGGCGACTCTTTTTTTTCTTCCTAGCCTCATCTCAAGATTATTAGGCGTCGGCTACTAATTCAACTCGGTTTTACCAAAATATCAGTTTGTACACGGAGTAACTGGCATCGGACCTCCGCAAAACCCTGAGGGTAGAAACTAGTAGCAGTTTTTACACGCGGCGACTGGCATCCGACCTTCCGTAGGGTAAACTGTATTGCAGAAAATCAGTATATTTAAGGGCACTGATTCCTCAATAAAAATTACCATAGATGTTCATGACAACCGGTACCGACGGCTTAACGTGCTCTCCGAGGTACGGACTTGTGTGGTTCACTGCCAAATTTATATACCCCGGGCTTGTGGTAATAAGAATTTCATATACGAAAAACCCAATATATTACTTTGGGGTGACTCGGGAATCGAACCCGAAGCAGTCGCATACGCGAACCTCCAGACCAACGAGGCAGTTTTATCAAAGATATTTTTTTAACTTTAGTTCTAAATAATGAATCCTTATACTTAAAAATATAATATTAACTTTAACAATTTAACAAACACGGCCGTGTAATTCCAAACTAATCAGAGACTTTGTATAAATATGAATAAAACATGTCCTCACGACGCTTTTTTCTGTAGACCGATTTGTCTAGGCACGGTTGCCGTATGTAGCCCAAGATCCCAAGCGTATGAGCCGTACCTTCGACGCAGCGAAGCCGATAAGGCGGCGTGACGTATAGACCACGTCGTGCTTCTATATGGGATGTATTCCTTAGTGTCTGGTCGCCAGCGCGACGGACGTACGTACTGCGTATTGTTTCAAACCGACTATTATAAGACGCAATCGGTTGTAATTGTGTATTAATCAGAAAATAGTGATAAGCGAGGTGTAGTGGGACTATCAAATTTATTTTTTACTATCGTCGTTCTTTCCAGATCAAGTAAGTTTATGTCACTCGATATGCTGTAATGTTTTGAAATTTTAATTTCTTTGGGCCAGTTGCACCAGTTGCTGATAAAGTTTCAGATTTTTTTTTATATATATTTAAGCTGCCAAAATGACTCTGCCCTGCCTGATGGAAAGCGTGAGCAGAATCCAAGAGTGGTGGTCACCATCCTCAATGCGAAAAAGAACAATGCAGCTAGGTGACCCACACTATGGCAGCCTGGGGAAAAGGGGATGGTGAGGGTGGGCCTCCGGTATCCTCACTCACTCGATGAAACACAGCGTAAGCGCTGTTTCACACCGGTTTTCTGTGAGGCCGTGGTATCACTCCGGTCGAGCCGGCCCATTCATGCCTAAGCGTGGCTCTCCCACGGTAGATAGTTGTCGTCCATATAACACCTCTTAACAGATAAAGGTTGCTGATATATGTATGGTTATGTGACATATTTATACCTAACCAAGATTTGTGAAACCGAAGTCTGTCAAGAGCAAGCTTTTCTATCACTGTTTGAAACTATAAATAAAATGCATTACGTGTATAAAAAACTTTCTACCTCTTTTTACTCGACTGCAAAGGAAGGAGGGTTATGTTGTTCGAGTGTATGTATTTATATGTGTATATTTCTTTGGGACGCCCTAGAGCCTAAACGACTTGTCGTAATTTGAACGAACTTCGAACCAATGTTAATATCTGAAATATTATTTATTTTGTACTTTACCTAGGTACAATACCTAATGCGCAGCCGGTAACGTGCTATCTACAGGAACAGGTCAAAAGCAATCCATTCAAACTCATCTAATCCAAATGATTCAACAACAACACAAGGTATATTTAGTGATCACTGTTTTAACCTAACCTAAATTTAGATGACTCATCTAAGCCACATAATTCAACAACAACACAAGGGATATTTAGTGATCACTGTTTTAACCTAACCTAAATTTAGATGACTCATCTAAGCCACATGATTCAACAACAACACAAGGGATAGCTAGTGATCACTGTTTTAACCTAACCTAAATTTAGATGACTTATCTTAGCCACATGATTCAACAACAACACAAGGGATATTTAGTGATCACTGTTTTAACCTAACCTAAATTTAGATGACTCATCTAAGCCACATGATTCAACAACAACACAAGGGATATTTAGTGATCACTGTTTTAACCTAACCTAAATTTAGATGACTCATCTAAGCCACATGATTCAACAACAACACTTCTAGAGTAGACACTGTTATAACCTAACCTAAACTTAGAAGATTCTGAATATAGTTGATGCAAAGCAAATAGAACACGTTTCCCTCGTTCGGCATTTTATAGGCATGTAGGTAGCTACATAAAATTAATAAATACAGACCAAAAACTTATATCTTTACACATTGCCGGTGGAAAAGTAGGTATTCTATCCCATACCAATAATTTAGACCGATATCCTTTCACCCTTTCCTTTCCAAGATCTTGAGTCTTGTGTGCATAAGCAGTTTTCTGAATTCGTCTACAAAAACAATCTGCTGAGCCCTTTGCAATCGGGATTCAGGCCTGGCCATCGTGCTACTTCCGCTCTTCTTAAAGTGACTGGCGACATCATGGCAGGCATGGAGGACACAGAGATTACTGTTTTGGTGCTGATCAACTTCTCCAATGCTTTCAACACCGTCAGTCACGATATCCTCCTATCTATTCTCTCCTAGCTTGCGGTCTCAACTGAAGCACTGGACTGGTTCTTATCTTATCCTCAAGGATGCCAACAGTCTGTTCATGTTGATGGATACTGCTCAAGCTGGCGGGATCTTGATCACACTAACTTGAACAGAATCCATTGACAATAGCGCCTTGAAATTAATCTCCTAACCCCCGAACTTCTTTGTATGTATTATCTGTATGCCGATGACCTACAGCTATATTAGTAGTGTAGAGGATATTTCGACAGCTCTACTAATGGTCGACAACGACTAGGAAACAATTAATGCATTGACTCAAATGTTTGTTTTATCAGTAAACCCAACAAAATGTCAAGCCATTGTGGTGGGAAGTCACCCATCGATGGGCAGAGTAAACGCTGACCCTTTCCCCTTTTATATACCGTACGTATTTTACAAGGAACAGATAACGAAACAGTGCCAGAGGGTTACTGAAACGCTTCGGATTTTGAACCGTCTGCGAAATTTCCTTCCCGTTAAAACCAAGACTATGCTTGTGCAAACCCTTTAATTCCCCTTAATCGACTATGATGATGTGTGCTGTTACAACCTGAACGTTGGTCTTCTCGATAAATTAGACCGTCTTCTGAGTAACTAAGCATTCGATTTTTTTTTATTTTCGTAATATTTTTTTTTATATTTTGATTTTGATGTACACATTGTTACTCTATTGATTAAGACGAATCTATTGACGCCACTCAAAAAAATACGACAAGCCGTTTAGGCTCTAGAGTTTCCCAAAGAAATATACACATATGTATAAATTAACTGCCTCGGTGGCGCATTGGTAGCTTACGCGACTGTCCATGAGGTCTCTGGTTCGAATCCTGAGTCAGACCAAATGTTTGCAAGATCTGCAAATATTTGTTACGGAGTTTGGTTTTTTTTCTATGTATGTATGTATTTATTTACAAAAAAAAAGTATTTATGTGTTCATATCAGTTGTCTAGTACCCATAATACAAACTCCGCTTAAATTGGGACTAGATGGCGTTGTGTGTTAGATGTCCGAAATATTCATTTATATTCTTCTGTATATTCATTTATAAATACATACACTCGACCAACATAACCCTCCTTCCTTCGCAGTCGGGTAAAAAGAGGTAGAAAATTTTTGATACACGTATTTTTTGTGAAGATAAAAGTACCACAAAGTTAAAGGTATACTACTAATAGTTTCAAACAGTGATTTTAAAGCTTGCTCTTGACACTTGTCCACTCTTTCTATCTCTCTTTTCCAAAGAGCACGTTTGTCGGCATGAATCAGTGTTGTGCATGACAGCATGAGACAACATAATTAAATATAAGATTTTGACTCACGTTTGTTTACGTAGAAAATGTATTTCATCTCTATTTTGAGATGAAAAACCTATAACATGATTTTGCTAGGAGCTTCTTATTTGCACAGTGAATAAAAACGATAGGTTTTTTCGTTATATGTTCGTATTTAACCACTAAATAATGATAATAATAATCTCATATTTCTCACACACGCCCGCTCTTAATCCAAAATTCGACAGAGACTGTGCAATCCTAACCATACTACTGATAAATTTTCTTACGTATATTTATATATATATAAATTATATAGATAGATATAGACAACTACACTCAGATACAGAACAAATCATAGTGCTCATCACATATTTATTTGTCCTGGGTGCGAATCGAACCTACCACTACAACCTTTGTGTTAGCAGCTTGGATTATAAGCCGCTACTACTACACCCCATAATGTCCTACTGCTGGGCTCGGATCTCCTCTAAGGAGAGGGTTAAGGCCATATGTCCCAACGCTGGCCAAGTGCGGGTTGGGGACTGGCAAGAATACGTTGTGGCTACGTAAATCTTGCCGTTGGATGTTTTCAAGCCGCCCGAAGGCCTCCAACTAAGCTTCACGACTGTTATCGTATGATAACAACCGGGACCGACTGCTTAACGTGGCCTCCGAATCACGGAGACGCTCATGGTAACATGCCACCAACGGTCACCCTTCCAGGTACTGACCGCGCCATCGTTGCTTACCCTCGATGATTGTTTTTAATCACCGAGTGCAACTGGGCTGTGAGCGCCACTCCGAATAGATCCGCCATGGCGCTGATGGGCTGAGTTTTCAAAAAAGCCTATTATTCCAATTGAAAAATGTCATAAAGTAAACTGTTTAATAACCTTTTTCTTATTACATTTTTTCGAATCGCTTTGCAGATACAGATTTTTAGAAAATTATATAAATTATGTTTCTCAATTCATTACTCAGTGTTACGCATTATTGGCAAATAATGAAGCATCATCAATTTGTGGCAATATTATTTATAATAATAAGTTGATTTATTTATTGGCGTTCTTTTTTCATTAATCTGCGTTAATTTTACGATACATCTTTCATACGGGATCTGCTAACTAGCCAATAATAGAATATCCTCTAGATAATTATTTTACAAACATTTTTTTCAAAACAAACAAGCTTTTGTCCTCGGCTTCGCCCACGGGTATGTCGGTTATCACGATAAAGAGTGGCCTATGAGCTTCCTTAAAAATCAAAGTATTTACATGCCAAATTTTATTAAAATCGGTGCAGCGGTACAACTTGGAAAACGTGACAAATAGACAGTGTTACTTTCAAATTTATAATATTAGTATAGGTTATGTATTAAACAACTGTATAAAATATGATTCACACTTATATAAATATGTGAGGTGGAACATGCAAATAAATAAATAAATATTTCGGACATCTAACACACAACGCCATCTAGTCCCGAACTAAGCAGAGCTTGTATTATGGGTACTAACAACTGATATAAATACATATATACTTTTTTTGTAAATACATACATTTCCGTAACAAACATTCGTAGATCATACAAACATTTCATCTGACTCGGGAATCGAACCCGAGACCTCAAGAACAGCAGTCACATTCGCTACCGCTGCGCCAAATATGCATAGACTTCTAAAAAATATTATCATTATTAATACTGAGTGTTTAAGATGGTTTGGTACTGTTATTTTCCATGCGATGTATGAATGCAGACGTTTCCTTGTATTAAATCTGTTTTAGATTAGCTCATTCTTATCGCTAACTCTTATCAATGAATAGCTTGTTATCTCGTGCAGTGTAATCATTCATTGTGGGAATAGATTAATATGAAAGCGAACTTCGAATGTAATGTATTGTATGTTTTTTATAGTAAATCCCAAACTTTGTTGATATGTATCGAGTATGAACACCGTATCACAGCAACAACATTTAATTTTCTATTGCTGAATACATGTTTCTCTTAGAAAGAACTTGAAAAGAAACTTGGGCTACCACACCACCCTAGTCCGATGGATTGCGATTGAGCTTCTTTCAAGTTTTCCTTCTCGTTGCAGTGCTTCCATTTTGCGTAATTAACTCGCTTAGCCGCTACCCCTAGAATGCAAGATGATACTTTGTATTTGTAAATTTACACTTCCTCGGTGGCACAGCGGTAGCGTGCGCGACTGCTGTCCATGAGGTCTCGGGTTAGAATCCTGGGTCGGACCAAATGTTTGTATGATCTTTCAGAGTTTGGGTGTTTTCTATAATTTATATATTTATATCTTTAATATATATATTATACATAGCATATATATTTACAAAAAAAAGTATTCATGTAATTATATCATCACCATAATACAAGCTCTGCTTAGTTTGGGACTAGATGGCGTTATGTGTTAGATCCCCGAAATATTTATTTATTCTTAATCCAGTCATCACAATGTTCTATGTTTCCTAACCCAAAACAGAAGATCAACGAAATGACAGTGTTCATGCTATCGTGTTTCGTTGGTGAGTGCGAGAGGCCCAATGACGCAGAAACATCACAAGACGCCTTGGTGTAGGTTACCATGCTGCATTGTTGCATTGTCTGCATTCACAATGAGTATAGTGATCACCACTCTTGGATTCTGCTTATGCTTTCCATCAGGCAGAGTCATTTTGGCAGAGCCACACAAAAAAAACCCGTATTTTTTCCGTGGGTGTCCCTCCATAGGTGTTCCCTCTTAAGAAAAACAAACAAACGCAGTGCTTTTTCCAGGGCGGTGTAGTAGGTCCAAACCTCCTTTCTGGGTAGACACTTTTGTCTAGGAGTGGATTTTTATAGATAGACTATTTACAGGTAGATTTTTATAGATAGATTGTTTTTGTATATGATGGGAGAGATTAAACACAGTCTTCTAAAAATATCACTGCACTACATGTTCTTTTTTAACATAGGCTGCCATTTGGAATTTTACTGACTCGTTTTACCTTCAAAAATATTTGTATCTTAGTCTACTTGCAGTACCTTTTCTTTACCTGTCAATATGTTATTCAATATCTTAGTTCTACGTGACTTCAAATACAAACCTTTGAGCTCGATTTCTCCCCTCTAATCCTAGGATAACATAATAATAATCTGGCTATCTCGTCTCAAACTAGGCAAAGCCTGTAATTACCCGACTGCTGATAAACTTATTTATTTTTAATTACACACCAGACACACAACAAACGATCGTATTCACCACATAAACATTTTTCCTGAATGGGAATCGAAACTACAACCTCTGGCTTAGCAGTCATGATCACAAACCCCTAAGCCAATAGGATAGTCAATTACGGCGGTAATCAGTCATTACCAGATGGACCTTTCGGCTCATTGAACCCTTAATTCCATAAAAACAGTGTTCTGTTCCAATGTTGCGTATAAAAAGTATCAAGTTTGTATAAAGTATCCTAATCGTTAAAGCCACAAGAAACCTTACATATCACACACTGTGTTCAGTGGTTCCAACTACTTTAAATTTGGATTGTGAAAACCGCACAGTAAGATTTTATGGGCTCTCCTATGCTAATGGTCATATTAATCCATCTGCTCATGTTGGTTTATAGATTAAAAGTGCCTACACCCTCTTAATCTATACAAATATTAAAAGTGTCTGTTTGTAATTTAAAATAGACTCACCTAATGAATGTGAAAGTAAATACGCTGGGTAAATAAAAATTATTATAAAATTTATTTATTATTGTAAGATCAATAAAACACTTAAAATAACTTTATTTGTCTGTTGTCTCTTTGACCGTCTCTCTGTCAGCTTCTTCCGGCGAATCGATTTTAATATGACTTTCACTGTTAGGTACTTAATGATATAAGGGGTAAAATAACGACTTTTAGGCCAATTTTTTCTCGCGATGCAACCCGCTGTTGTTGTTGTAAAAGTATAACAAGAGCCACAGGTAAAATCGCGGGACTCAGCTAGTAATAAAGTTTGATGAGATTAATGTGTGTTACTCAACCAAACAAAAGTATTTCTGATAAGTTGCAAAAGCCATAATTACGAATTAACATTTCTTCGAAGTTCTTCCAGTGATTATAAAATTCTGTGGATTTCCATGTGTTTGAGCGATTCTGATGATATATATAATATCAACCAATTATATAAAAATGACTCAGGTCAGAAGCAATTTTATTTTTGTACTTGTTGCTTTCTGTTTGAAAGAGTGCATGCCTTTTGTTTTTGTAAATTCACTTTCTCCCCCGCTAAGAAGGGAAGTGGATTTATTATATTCCTAATGCCGCTAATTTGTGTCAGTTTCATGTTACTTTGACTGCCCAAGTCACGCGGGCAAACACTCACACAAACACTCATAGTGCTACCACAGCTAAAGGCTAGTATGTGTAATCATACTTTTTCCTATTTCATTGCATACACATGTCTCATGTGAATATGGTAAGAGATAGAATATGCAAAAACACACAGAGAAAAAGCGAGACAAGTACTAAAGTTGAACCCTGCATATCCCCGTGTAACTAAGGGAGCATCCCCTTTATAAAACCTAATTATTTACACGAATGGATTTCTGTGATGTGATCCGTAGTGTGTAGTAGTATTATTTGGTAGGGTCCTTTTTAATAATCTATAGATAGGGGCAGCGTGAGATTAGTATTACGTGCAAAACAACTAAAAACTGGATATTATTTTTGCTTTTTAGGGTTCCGTACATCAAAAAGAAAAAAACGGAATCCTTATAGAATCACTTAGTTGTCCGTCTATTTATCTGTCAAGACCCTTTTTCTCAGTAACGAGTGGAGGTACCAAGCTGAAATTCATATTGAATACTCAGCTTTACTGTCCCTTGGAGCTGGAACGAAATCAAATTTTTAAGCCAAAGAAATCAAAAGAAACAAGTAACCGTTTATGCTGCAAATTTTCGACACAAGCAAGGGAATCACAACCTACAGGGTACTTCCCGTGGACTTAAAATCTTGAAGTTTGGTACGAAGCAACGTCTTATAGCACAGGTTAAGGAAAAATTACGAAAAGCATAAATTTTTAGTTAAATATAATATACATACAGGTTTGTACGGGTTTCTTGGTGCGCGAGTCCGAATGCTTTTTTTTTGTAGTACCGATATATTTACTTATTGTTTCAATTGAAGTAGAGAATAAAATATATAAATATCCTAGACAGTCAGTCTTCGATTATGTATATGGCGTGCCAGCAAAACACATATGTAAAAAAAAACATCAAAATCGATAGTTTTGGAGTTCAGCGTGATACGAGAACTATATAATTCTCCTGTCTAACCATCGCCCGCGGATTCGCTCGCATTTAAAAACAATCCTATGTTACTTCTAATACCTCCAAGAATATGTGTACAAAGTTTCATGATGATCGGTTTAGTAGTTTTCCCGTGAAAGCGTAACAAACTTACATTCACATTTGTAATATGAAGGTTGCTAGCTGACCCACGCAATTTCGATTGCGTCTTCTATACCCCGTATCGTGGTGGTATAGTACCGTGAACAAATTTCTCACTATTAAAATGGGTTTAGTAAGCCAACCTCAAAAGATAGACATACCCTGTCGGGGACTTATTTAACAACATTGAAAAGGAGACAGTTCATACATTGTTTTTGTAAAATTTTAACCGTTTAAGAAGTGCACGTAATGGAAGCTCCAAAAAGATTTAATATTCCCCTGTTGTTACATTCGTGATAAGACATAGCCTTCCTTGATAACTGGGCTACATATATGGAAGATTACCTATCTTTTAGCTATTAGCTTATTAAGAAGCAACCGTCTTGAACATTAATGATACTGTATTAAAAATTTAGAAGAAGTGTGTACATGCCAGTCACTATCTCAAAAGGTGAATACCTGTTTTACTATAAGACTCCATTTTAGCCCGCGTGGTTTAACAACATTGAAGATAATCGTACATTGTGATACTGTGTGCAGTACTCCTGTCTCATATTTCATCCATGTACCTTCAGTAGTTCTTCAACGAAAGAGATTCCTCCTCAATTTTTTTCGGCTATTCAATCTTTTTAAGAAATCTAGATGTTATGCCTCATGTGTAGTGCACACCAATTATTTTTAGCAAGTTTCAGCGCTACGCTAATGAAAATACTTTCTTTAAATCTACTTAACGAAATATGTGTGATATGTTAATTTTACTTGAAAAAACATTAATTACCGGTTTTTTGAAAGCCAAGAGCATATTGCGCCGAACTATTTTGACAAGAAAAAATGAAATCTAACACGTTTAGTGCAAGGTATAATTTGGTACGCTTTCCGTCCTCCTTGTAACACCAGTGTAACGGTCGGCGCACATTACGAGCGTAATTATTGCACAGACACTGCCTTTGCATAATCATTCAATTTTAACTATTTAATTTCTCTAACCTCGTCGAATATATTTAACATTGTTGTTGCTGTGGAGCTCGTTTACAGAACTAATTAATTACAAATAGTTTCATTTAAAGGTCGTCCCGCTTTTTAAAATATTATTTCTGCTTGGGTTCGGATAATCTGTGCAAGAAAATAAATTTAAATAGACCTATTTTGTACATCAAAAATATCAAGACTAAAGCAAATAAACGTTGCACTTTTTTGTTTTTTTTCTAAAATCGGTCCTACCCATGTCCCACTCATGTGTCGTCGTAAATAATAATTGTTTTACGAAGAAGATTCAAACAGTAAAGTACTTTCCATCATCATTAATAAGATCTCATCTTTATTAGAATAAATAAATATTTTTGGACACAACGCCTTCTAGTCCCAAACTAAGTAGAGCTTGTGTTATGGGTATAAGACACTGATATAAATACATTTTTTGTATATAATTACATATTATACATAGAGAATACCCAAACTCCGTTACAAATATTTGTAGATCATATAAACATTTGGTCAGACTCGGAATCGAGTCTGTGTCATACGCTACAACTGCGCCACCGAGGCAGTCAATAAAAAAAATTATTGTTAAAAATATTAAAACGAAGCATAATAACATTTTTAACTCGAAATATAGTACTTAAAAAGATTATGGCATTAGAGCATTAAATATGAACACGTGAAATTGCAGGAATGTCTAAGTAATGCACGTGCTTTATTCCTTGAGAGTAAAATGGAATTTGCTCAAGTCGCTAACCACGTTACAAAATTGACCATAAAGTAGCACTAAACGGACTAACCTCGATTAATACGATTTGATTCGTCTACACTAAATGGTCAAGCGTACGAGCCCTCATGACTAATCCTTATAATTGTAGTTTGTGTCCTTGTAATTGTGTAATAAGCCAGAAGCCATATTTTATTTAGGATCCCTTTTGTTACCATCGTCTAAAGGTACTTAAGTCGAATTACGTAAATAACAAAGGCAAATTATTTTGAAAACAAATAACTCCGCAAATACATGGGCGTCTTATATCAACCTCGGCAAGTTATATACTGCAGCTAAACTTCTTTATTTCTAAATTCATATTCATCATGGATATACTAGCTGACTCGGCGATCTTCGTACCGCCATATTTATTTGGTGGTAGGAGGGTAAAAATTTAGGACTAAACTGTATTTTTTAATTCCACACCATAAAAAAATTTGTACAACAAATCGTTATTTTATCATCTTTCGCGTATTCGTGTAGCTGTTCATTTATCAAAGGTGTCCAGTTCATTCAATCACTCTCATTGGCGTCTGACACACGCGTCTTGTATGAAGGTATTATTCCTTGGACTGACGAGGGCCTGTTCGGGTCTGAAACTAGTCGGACATCTTAGAAATATACACGTGAGTAGAACCGTGTTATCTATTTACATAAAAACTAATGTTAATTATGTTTGCCATACATGCGTTCATAAACTCTTGATCAGATTATGAAGAAACTTTGCTAGCGCGTTTTAGGAAGGTTCGCGAGGTCTCTTGGCCCAAAAATATATTCACTTAAATAAATGATTTTTGTCGTTGTTTCTCTTTAATTAACGTGATATTACAACGCATCCTGGGTGGGTGGTACAGCTATTTTAAAATAAATACGAAATCCATTCGCGACCGTTTTGATACTAACTTTACTATCGTAAATACAGAATAAAATGGATAATTTATTATACAATTACATTTTTACCTGTGTATTCCCACATTATTTGTTTTTCCTACATGCAAACGAGTTCGTTGCACTTACTTGCAGATCGTCGTAACCGTGCGAGTAATCTTATATGCAGACTATAAAGGGAACGGTTCTCTAGATGTATTGTTTCAATTACTGCATCCGGTGGAGTGTACTTTTAACCGAAATAGGTCAACGTGACTTGTAATGCGTCACTGGGATATAGTAAGAGGTTCAGCTACCCTCGCTTAGTACATTCTTGTATTTGCTTTGACTGAAGATAGTATATGCATGCATATAAGTATATGCATGCATATACTATCTTCAGTCAAAGTCATATAAAGTATGCAAGTGCATATGCAAAGATAGAAGATTTACTGAACATTATGTTGAAGTGTATATTATGCGGACGTATGGCTAGTGAACTTATTTTTGATCAACTGTCAAGGAAGGTTTATCTTTTTCGCATGTATTTGTATGTTCTTTTGTCTTTTTTTCTAATACTTCGTGTCTTCCATAGGGTCAAAGGGTATGTTTAGATGGCTCCTTAAAAAGTTGAATGATTATTGGCGTAAAATACTAAAGACAAAATACAAAAATATATACATAAGAATATGAATTGTTTTATAAAAATCTTGATGTTGGGCCTCGTGTTTTTTTTTATGGAATAGGGGGCAAACGAGCAGGCTTATCACCTGACAGTGGGTGTATGTGCATGGTAGGTGTATGACCTATCAGGTGATACATCTTCGGGCGCATCAGGTACATCTTCAGGTGATACAAGCTTCTGCTTCACAAATGCTTTGCCGGCCTTTAGGAGATGAAGGAGGGTTTGTGGTATAGGCCTCCGGTACCCTCACTCAGTCGGTAAAACTCAGTGCAGGCGCGGTTTCACACCAATTTTCAGTGAGACCGTGGTATCACTACGGTCGAGCCATGCATGCCGAAGCGTGGTTCTCCCACGGTTTGATATTTTTAGTACATTAAGTACTTTTAAAAGATTTATAGGTATAACAGCCTATTGTTAGACATAGGCCACTCGGCTCTTTCGCATTTCGGTTTTTTTTAATTTTTCTTCTTTCCATTTTTTTTAAAATGGATGCTATTGGTCTTCCAGAAGAAGAAACTAGACCGTACTCCAAAAGCTCCTAAGAAAACAGAAAATATATTTTTTTACTTTTAACAATAAAATTGCATAGTAATTAGTTACTATTTACTTATTTAAAGTATTTAACATAGATTGCCAAATTAAATCATTGGACTGGTCGAGTTAAAATGTGGTCAAGTACCAATCAAATATCTCGTATTATGGTTTAATAAACACAATTAATAGAGGCCATGTACTAAATTGGTACGGCTGTACATAACATGGTGTCTACTATAAAACAATAAGCTACATATAAGGAACTGCAAGAGTCCACAATTTATTTAGAAATGTCATATTACAGAAGTCTATTGATACCATGATAGCTTAAGTTATATGGATTCATAGAGTATAAAAATCGTATTTATTTTCATATTTAGATCGAGTTCAATTGTTAATTAATAAAAATAAAAGTACTAAATACATCAATCCTCCATGTTAAGTTGAACACCAATAAGAGCAAGTTACGTCACTTATGTATAAAGGTCACTTAGTTCAGGTATAATCGACTATAACTTTAATGTTTATAAGAGCTTTAATTGACACTGTTTGACAAATGGTGACGCCGCGACTGCGACGAGACGTCACAAACAGACGTCGTGACACCACCTAGTGTATTGGCGTGAATTTTGAACATAAAATTAATTCGCAATTTTTTTCCGACTTAAACTTTATTTTTTGTAGAAATATAACTGTTTTTGACAATAGGAGATACTTCCGAATATCATAAAACAATTTTTCAAAATTAGTCATCATTCTTTTTGTTCCCCTTTAAAATATCTAAAAAGGTATGCGACAGCATATGTCTGTCTTTTGAGATTAGCTAACTACAATAGTTTTTATGATAACCAAACTGGTTCATGCTATATAACATCACGTGATTCATGGTAATCAGACGTGGTGGCGGGGGTCAGCTAGTTACTATATTATACAAATTTATTATTGTATCTACAATCTGTGCAATATTCAGGTCGGTTTTATCTACATCAAACCTGTTTTATCCTACATCCCTTCGAGTAATGAGGAACGCGCAGGCGCGGGGCTCGCCTACATCCCCCGACCCTCGCTCTGCCCACGCGAGCTTCATTCTCCGTCGAGGCTGGCTAACGCACCGTGACATGTTTCGGAGGAAAGGCGGTGGACAGACCGTTCTTCCGAAACATGTCAACCAAAACTCATAAAATTAATTAATCATCATCCGTCATAGGGCAGTCACATATTATTTTATAGGTTCCCAGTATGCTAATTAATAAAAGTTACGTGGATTGATCTAAATTGAGACATTTGTGAAATTGATTGTTATTATTAATTTATATTGTTTCCCAAAGAGAAACGCTGCCACGATTACATTTTCGTTTTAATATTAAACAAGATATATAAGGCCCGTTCAGTTTCTGCCCCCTTTCTGCCTTTATCCCTCTATGTGTCGTTCGTAGGGATCCGTTGAGTCCACGGTTCTGGAAAACCGGATGTTTATTAGTTTTTTTTTGTTAAAATATACAGCAATATTTTCCAAAATAGGATGAAGATTATACGATCACTAAGGGCGTTACATAGAGAGACTTAGACAGAAAGGGGCTAAAAGCGAACAGGCCAACACAACAGACTGGCTACACTGGAAGCCGCTTCCAGTTCACTAGCCTGTACTGTGTATGTTTATGTGGGGGGATAGGGGGATTATTTTCACGATAATAACTATACCTTATTATTTGAAGGATTAAAAAACAATTAATTTTACATTTCAGCTTTATAGAGGCTATATAAAAAGGATAAGATTCTTCTAAAACTTGAATTTACAAACAATGTCAGCCTGTGATGCTTGTGTAAATACAATCTAGAGCCCCTATCGTAAATCTAATCTTTAATAAACGTTAGATTAGAAGGATTTAGATATCAGTACTCGAGCTTAATACGCGTACGTTGATATTTTTACCACGAGGAAACTTAAATTTGACATACTGATACACTTCCGCGATGCTGGTGTATATCACTTTAGTGGTAGTTTTAACTACATATTTTTGTTGTATTCTTAGTATTTTATAAAACAAAAATGTTAACCATCTTAACCTAATGTAAAAAATACGCGCAGACAGAACTAAAACCTTTGCTCAACTAATATTATTTGATTCCTTTTCTCAGTCAAAATTCCAATAATGATCCCTTTATTTTTCGTACAACAGTACATCTAGTTTTCCCTGTACTCCAATATTTTCAGGCAACTTTATCATATTCCGTATATACGTTACTATAAAAGGTCGAATATTGTCCAATCTGAGATATTAGGACAGTAAATTAAAAAAAATTGACTATGTGTATAGTATAACGTGATATCGGTAAATAAATTACCTAAATTATCTGTGTTAGGATAAAGTATAAATAAATGTATATTTCAGATTAATAATCCCAAAAGAAGAAAAGGTCGTATCCATTTGTCAGAAAGGATTATCCAATTAGACATAATTTATGGCTTGTTCTCTGCTGAATGTACATATCCTTTAATTTTTTCAAGAATCTGCCATTTTAACACAAGGTGACTGAACAGCCACCACTTAGGCATGCAAGGAACGGTCGCTGACACTGGGATGTGATATATTATAATATTGTTATGAACTAATTAACCCATTTATATATATAAATAAAAATGAATTGCCTAAATGTATGTACGCGCATTACAACCGATCGACTGCACTAAGTTGGATAAAAATTTTTTTATTCAATTTAGTGCAGTCGATCTGATGAGACTGCTTAACCTCTGTATTACGGAGATGCTCGTGGTATCATACGACCAGGGGTTACCCATCAGGGTACTGACCGCGCCTTCGTTGCTTACCGTCGATGATTATTTCTAATCACTGAGTGCAACTGGCCTATAAGCGACTCTAATAGGTAAACGACGGTAAAAAATCAAATCTAAATTGCACACATTAAAGCGAAAGTATAATGGATTAAGCTAATACTCGTAGTCGCGACAGTACAGGTTTTCAACACAAACGTCAAAACTTGATTAATATCACGCGGATGACTAAGTCGCAAGCAGGTTCTTATAACAGTTACTCTTATATTTTTTATCATTTCGAACAAGGAACTGTGCCGGCCGACGATATGTGAATGAACGTTGTTCATCATTAGCACTGCACTTTGCACTGTTAATGTAATTACTAATTATAGAGCATGTTCTCTCGCCAACAAGCTGCTATACAAACGAACTATCTTTTACTCGCGGGTTCACATTTCCTTACAGATAGAAGAAGGGAAAGCAAATATAAACGGATTTCTTTTAAGAGTTTAACAACCATTTATTATTATACGCAATCTACTTGTATTGAATGCAAATATTGTTTTGGACACAATTATTGTGTCTAGGTGTAATTTGTCTATAGTACATATTATATATAAACTTATAATATTTATCAGAAATCTGGTTAACATAACACATACTCTGGTTGAACGGGTTTTAGGACATGTGTTAATTTATAGAGTGAGAGAGATCTAGTAGACAAACATTACGAATGTTAACAGACGAGTACAATCATCTTTTTCCCAATCATTCGTACTCATAGTAGTAATAATAGATATGATTGTAATAGAGACTAATAAAGAAACGATAGACGCAAACGCGTTGTTCGGTAATCAATATAGTGACATGATGTTACCTCTGTATCGTTTATTAATTAAATAGTGTTACTTCGCTAATAGCAACTACATCTTATGTTAATAGAACTAATAGTTACGATACAAGTGACAACAATGATATAATAATATATAGGTTACGATCATAAAGTAATAGACGAAAACTGTAGGCCTGACAAGATTAAAGGTGTTTTTGAGAAGGTATACCACACAACCAGTATTTCTAAATTCTAAATACTAGTGTCACATGTTTCATGGGACTCCTGGGATGAATAAATCTCAGTTGTCTTATTTACGGGACTGGTGGTACAGCCCCGATTTTCGGTATTTAAAAGATGCTAGGCTCAGGATTGCAGATGTCGGATATTTCTCAAGTGTGAACATCGGAAAAGCTCGACTGGAATCGGACCCAACAGAGTGTCGTGTCCTCTAAGCGGACCGTTATTGTATTATTATATGTATTCACCGACCACTACTCTTCGACTCATTCAGGATTCTACTCACGCCATCTAATTAGTAGAGTCATTTTGCCAGTTATTACAAACTAACATATCGCAATGAATTATACGTTCACAAATGTTTGTCGTATAAAAAGAAAACAAATAGAACCTAATCTAAATATGTGCAATTCTGTTACAGCTCCTTCAAGATGAATCGGGGAGCGCGCGTGGAGCCGACTCCGCCGGAGTGCGCGCTGGCGGCCGAGATGTTCGACCACTTCTGTGCAGCCGGCACCATGAAGCAGATCCTTGCACTGCACAGGGAGATCTGCAATACCCTCAACCTCAAACCCAATAGGCTGCCCGACTTCTATCCTAAGTTAAAGGTCAGTTGATTATTATATTAGGTTATTATCGTATACTATTACTAAGCGCTCTGCCTCTCATTTTGTATACGATTTATTTCAAGCATTATTTAGTATTTGAATAGCATATTAAAAAGCATAAAGCAAAGCATGAATCGAATATTAAAACACCTCATTTTATAACCTGCTTCGTATGAATCCAGAAATTGACATTGATGGACAAAAAAACACTCATTTCCCATGAGACTGTAGGCAGAGAAGATAAAACGTCATTTACTGTTGCAATTAATTAGTAGTAAGTTTACAAAATTTTCAAAATGAATTCGCTTTGAAATTACAGAATATTGCAAATTATAAGTATCTTATATTAGCTATAAATAAAGATGATATTAGCCTGGCTGGCTATGTAACGGAAAATAATTTCTAAATAAATTTTAAATCATTCATTTTCATCTCACTGTTTTAACTGGTGTACAATAAAGTTTATTCTATTCTGTTCTATTCTATCATAACCCTATTTTGTTTTCGCTATTGTCAGCAAATAAACTCATACTGAGTTGTACGGTCTATGTGTTTTTAACATACTTTCAAGTTAGAAGAAATTGTACTGCTAGTCTACATACTACATTTAAAATGGATGTATTTTGCATCGAGTTAGCAAAATATAAAAAAAAAAATTACCTAAATTCTCATCGATTTACCCATCTCGTATACCTATATGCATTTAGAGATATCTATGTATTTACGATAAAACAATGCGTTGTCAAATTCATTTTCTGTCTATAGGTATACAAGTAAAACAACTTGTTTCATAATTTATTTGGTATATCAAATTGAAACTTTATCACAACTACACAAAACATACGTTGTTAGAAGATGGCAATTCCAGTTGTTATTTCTTGGTCTTTTAACTTAGAAAGTGATATTTTATTAATATTGTAGACAAGTATTCAGACCGTAACGATTGCTGAGCGGATATTTACTTGACTATGATATTTGGTGGCCACCGGTGCATATGAGTATAGCTTTCTTTTCCGTCGACTTTTCATAATATCATGCTTCGTTTAGCTTTTAGTCATTAGTTTAAGTTTATAGTCTAGAACGAATTTCAGTAATTCAAGAAAAATTATTCGGATTTCTATACAGAAACTAATTTGTAAATGGAAAAATTTAGAGCCAAATTAAGGAAAAATCTATTTTAAAAATAACGAATTTTCGTGTTGAATAGTGTCTGTCAGCCTACGTCCACATCTTCACAAAGCATGAAAACCAGATTTAATACTAAGTACGAAGAATTTAATCTAGCACGTGTGTATGGCACTCGGCCAAAGTATATGCAGCATTACCTGCTCACGTGTCCCGATGCTGGAATTCCGAGATTATGTGGGGAAATGCGCCCGGAATACTCTGAAATTAATTATAACTCTAAAAATACACCGTATTGCACTCTTCCTGCTTCTTACTGTGTTTTCGACGTTTTAATACGATTTTAACTAATATCAAGCTTAGTACATGCTGCTGCATGTACATTTATTAAACCCTGCCATCTGTAATCTGAATACTTGTCAATACAAATGCGATTTGGTTTTACTGGAGACTAACAGAAATACGAGTAGTATTGTGTAAGTGCCACATCGCTATAATTCAGTGCATTGTGTCTCAATCATACTACAAATATCGTTTTTATCTAGAGGGTGAATCCCTCTAGATCAAAACGTGTGTACTTTGGATTATCATTTTTGAACAAAACGCCATTCTCCTACTATTTTATATAGTAACAATTTGTTATACAGTAACCTTTGCTAATGCCAGAGGGCGAAATCGGTCAGGATGGAAATAGTGGGATATTTACAAGAGTTTTTAATTCTAGATTGTATTTTATCAAACTCCATCAAGTGCTGACAATCGAGAGTATACATTACTCCTACTCTCTATGTACGTGGGCAGTTCTAAAAATAGTGAAATTAAAAATAGAATATAAAAAAGCATATTTACCGCTTTTCAAAATATCCTCCTCCAATGCACTTATGCATTCGAGTTACCCAACTTTCCACCCATTTAAAAAATGTGTTTTGCGGGAGGTCGAAAAATAACCGCCAAAATTCTTCGATGGTCTCGTCTGATGTGCTAAATTTTCGCCTACAAATAATTTTTTTTACGGTGAGAAGTAAAAAAAAATCGCAAGGAGCTAAGTCTGGGCTGTAACGAGGACGGAGTAACATTGATACCCCCGAAGTTGTCAAATAGTCCATAGTTATAGCAGCTGTGTGAGCGGGCGCGTTATCTTGGTGAAAAAGAATGCCACGGAGGCCGCTCCTTGGGCGCTCGCTCTCCAACTCCCCGAAATCTTGATGCAGATAAACTTCGCTATACCATTCATTAGTAACTGTTTTGGAATAACTGCTATTGGTCCACTGCGTCGAAAAAGAACCGCTTACATTTTTCTCCTCCGTCCGAATTACTTTAGTGGGCAAATCGTCCTCTTCAAACACCCGCAACGTACCCGATCGTAGCTTTATGTCAAAATACCTATAGCCTACTTGGCAGATATTTTTGCGCCATTCTTAGCGACTGTCATTTCTGATGTCAATTTAAATGTCGTTGTTATTGATCTTGCTTATGAGATCGTTTTTTGTTTTTGCGAAAGACGGTCCCCATTTCATGTCATCCACATTTTTTATATTTTTTATCATTAATTCCATCACGACGAAGACTTGAAGACTCGAAGACTTGAAATACTTGACATTGGCAGAAATAGCTGATCCGGCTGATTGCCATTCATCAAAAGAAGATCTTGCTTATATGGACTATTGGCATATTGTTTCTTTTGATCAACACTTGTCTGCTCATTTGAACTTCTCAGCGATACATAAACTGACAAAATCAGCGTTGTCTATTTCTTCATACTTTTTGATTAATTTTTAGGAACAAAGATAAAATTATAAGATAACTTTGAATACAATATTGTCTATATTCATAATAGACATAAACATGATTAAATCTTAATCCTAAGAGTAATCAGTCAGATAATATATAATAAAATAATTTCGCACACCACAGCGATTTATTGACCTCTTAATGTACTTACATATTTTTCTCTTAATGTACTCAAATTGACCGAAAAATATATTGAAATTACTTATGAACATAGTATTTGTAGTAGACTGACAGTGGCTCCTCCCGCGAGTATGTCGATTATCGTGGTAAGAAATAGCCTTTATCCCATAGCCTCCTTATAAAAATTCATGAAAAGATTCAAAAGAATGTGATTATAGTTTGTAAGAATCCATCGTCCGGGTCCGCTTCGATCTGTGTAAACAAAATACTGTAACACACCAAATGAATAACATTTGGTGTTTAGTTTTTCGATGGGATATAGATCTATAAACAATCTCCAATTTATAACTCGTTTGTAAATAAGCTTTTCACGGTTTCCGATATACGATATTATACACCATGTACATGTCTGAAAATTTTAACCTTCGTAGAGCGGGTTTTGCAACTCAGCAATATAATATACCTTCCTATACCTCGAAGTTCTACTCAAGATAGATGTCTTTCATACATATTATTCGAAGTCAAGCATCGGTTTGTAGAAATGTAAATTATACATGTGTATATGTTTAGAGCACTATGGGGACACCATATATTCAAATACACTTAATAATTCAAAATTTTACGATTAGCAGCGTTAGGTGAGCATACGTAGAATGTGATGTTTGCTTATTTTAAACCGAAATGTATGCTTACACATTCTACGCTTAATTATCATGATGTTTTTACAGATAGCGGATATCAGACCTTAAAGGTACTCTAGGAATGGCTGCTTGCGTCACGTTATTGTATTCAAATGTTTCTATGCTATATTTGCAAATGTTTCAATATGAGTGTATTATATAAAATTCATGTGTTATTCCGTGTTCCTACAATGATAATTAATGCAACACTTTTATCTAACAATTTAATAGCTTTGCGTAGTTGTATAATAAATACTGTCTCTGGATAATCTTTAATGCTGTGTGTGTAGCTATGAACTTACACTAGTTATTTAGTTCGTTTGTTTGGACCAACATGCACAATTTTTATTTGACTGTGGTCTTTGTCCTAATCATATTGCTATTTAATGTCGAACTGTCTTTGCTACAAAATTCTTCTTCTTCCTTCTATTTGTAATTGAGCGTTGCGTTAAAAATAGGGAGTTGTCCTAGTATAGAGCTGGCGTTTTCTTTATAAGTTTCATTTTGAGGCTTAGATCAAGGTTATGGTACTTATGATTAGTCTAGAGCTGGCGTCTCCTGTTTACCTTATTTTACTTTAATACGACTTAGCTTCTAATTGTTGAGTATACTATTAAGTTCAACCAAATTTGATAAAAAAAATTTAAGATTTTAGCATCAATATGTCCAGTAAAATTAAAGTGTACAGTTATCAGATGCACTTAGCTCAAAAATGAATAATATATATACCTATTCAGCGAACGGTTATCGATAATCAGATAGCTAATTTCCTTACTTCTTTGTGTGGTTAGTTATTGTATTGCTATCACTAATTGCCTATTTTTATCTACATGATAGCAGCGGCTGCGATAAGCGGTCGAATTGTCTGTGTTTGTACTGGGGGCGAAAGTTCTAAAACCTGCTGTTGCGTAGACCAAACACCATGTACCTCAACTTGAACTCGAGAATATAGAATATGCTTGCGTATTTATTAATTCATTACTGAAGTAGTTTATTTGAGGAATTGAAGAACTCCTTGAACACTACATCCCTTTTAATTAGTAATACAAGCGTGTATTGTGCTGACAATTGCCTGTACTCCAAGTCCAATCTGATTCTAGCAACACTGGCGACTGCTTTCATCTATCCGCCCCTGCGCTTGATTGGCCTATTTGTTCTGCGAAAAAGCTCTGGTTATTTATTGTTTCGTGGACCAAACCATTTTATCGCAATAAAAGTGCTAAAGCTTGGATATTGAAAAAAAAGTTGGCTCTTTACCAATCCCTTTATGAGAATAAAAATAAAAATGCTTCGTTTTCTTTTCACTATTTGTAATCAACAAAGTTACAAAAGTTACAAAATAATTACTATTAGTGCCAGCAAGGAATTATTAGTACGACAATAATCATAACAATGATTTATAAATAGATACACAATAATATTTCCTCTTAACTGGATTTTAAACTGTATTTGGTGGTATAATTGCTATGCGTGTTTCGTAGTTTCAAGGAATTAAACAATAAAAAAACAATTTTTTTAGTTCTTATCTAGCCTAAGATCTATTGCATTGGCATTACTCAAGATTCTTTGTTTTAATTTAATTTATTTTGCTATTGACCTTCGCGAATTGTTCCAATTATTCAGTTTGTTTGTTCATTACCTTCAAAATGTATATTACGAGGCAAAATTGATGAAACGTACTCTTCCATACACGAAATGAAACAAAAATTATTAAAAAAAACCCGATAGCTTCAAACTATGACTCCTATATTTGTATGTATCCAAGCAAAACTTCGTCAAGCCGTTTAGATTACAGAGAGCACCAAAGAAAATAACATACACACAATCACTCAAAATACATAATCCTTTTAACACGCTAGATTAAAATCATGTGCTACTAAGGATCGCTTTTATACCTCCTCAGAAACCATGCTACAGTGGTTTTACCGGTCACTTCGCCACCTCTTACTGAGCCGATTGTTGTGTGGTTCAATCTCCATATGGGATAACACTTTAAGTGATCCACCATATGTTGTTCTGTATCTTAGTATTCTTTATGTCCGATCCTTATATGTTTGTAAAGTCCCCCGCGACTCAAGATATATTCCCATGCGGGTGGTGTCTAAAAACAATAAATGCTAATTGGTTTTAGAATTCCTGCGTTCATTCGTTTCTGTAGGATACGGATGAACTAGAGTGTCGTACATGTCAGCAGTGCGGACATTGACCTAATGCGATTTTACTCAATTTCTTATAAACAAGTACTAACATTACTATTTATACTACGGTAATTAAATTTTTATTACGTTTTTGTGTGAACAGTGTTACGATCAATGTTAATAGGCGCATTGAGCATGGTGCATTTGGCATTGTTTTCGACAAGTGATTTATTGAACAATACTTTTAGTTATTTTTGGATAAATTTGTTTGGTATTGGCATTGGTTTTGATAATATTTTATTCAATACTAGCTTTATCTCGCGGCTACGACCGCATGTACATCAGTTATAAGTAAAAAGTAGCTCGTGTCTTTCTTCACGAATTAAAGTATCCCCATCCCAATTTAATTGAAGTCAGTGCAGCGGTTTAACCGTGAAAGCGTAACAAACAGACGTATCGATTAGTTGTACTGCCATTCTTCCACTACCATACCATTCTTCACTGTGATTTATTGTGGTTGCATTAATAAGAAACTAGAAACAAAATTGAAGCGATATTATAAAAAAAAATAATTTTTGCAAATAATTTTCATATCGCGTCTATAAGTTTCATATTGATATTATAGATTGATAAACAGGAAAATTCGTAATTGTTTGTGGTGGTTAGTAGCAAGTGATTCTGACCGCTAAGCCAGGGATATCTCTGCCTAGTTTGAAATTAGACGGTCAGCATGAATGTCATCCAAATATCCGGATTTATTTGTCATTTCCGTCTATGACGATAAACAGAATCTTCTGAATTGATAACATCTAATAAATACGAGTATGCATCTATTTATACGAATGAAACATATTTTGTATAAGTGTCACATTTTCAAAAGATAAGATTATAACTGTTTCTGTAATAAATTGTTTATGCACTCACGTATGTGTTTATTCGATAGAATAGAAGAAAGATAACTAAACACGCATTTATTTATCCTTTTCTCGCGTGTATGTAGGTTATTAAGGTCAAAAGTAGACTATGTCGATCGTTAAAAACCAAAGTGTCTGCAGGCTAAATTTCATTGAAATCTGTACACCGATTTAACCGGGAAAGCATAAGCTACATACAGATAGAGTTTCTCTTGAATTTATATTATTAGTATAGATTTAATCTATAATATATGCTTTATTTTCTTTTGCTCTCAAGTCTTAATATCAGTTTTTTAACATTTCAACACAAAATTTAAAAAAGTAGTGCGTCTCAGAAAGTCCGTCGTCCTTTTGTTATGAATCATGGAATTTGTTATCTTTAATGATTAATTTTACAATGAAAATAACAGTGAGTGTTATCAAAACAAAATTCAATTAATAACAAACTTTTTATATTACTATCAGCTTATGCACGCGGCTCAGCCTGCGTGTATGTCGGTAACGCGGTTAAGAGTAGCCTATGTCTCTCTATGTCCTCAAGACTCGAAGTATCTACATGCCAAATTTCATTGAAATTGGTGCAGTTGGTTTTCGGTAAAAGCATACAGACAAAGTTGTTTTGTAAATAAAATATTAGTATGAATTAGTATCAGCCTATCGCACTCCACTGCTAGAGAGCATCGCGATCCTCGGCTCCTCGCATCTAAGTTCTGTGAACCATCTCGCAAGTCATCACTCCACCTGGCCTGTGGAGGTTCTACACTACGTTTGCCGTGATGCGGTGTCCACTCAAGAATCGGTTTACCCCAACGGTTATCCGTTCTGCGGTTATCATGGCCAACCCACTGCCACTTCAGCTTGTTAATCCTGTGGCCTTGGTCGATGAACCTGGTTCTTTTCATCGGAAACGAGGTGATCGTTTCCGATGCGATTCCTTAGAGAAACGCCGAGCATAGCCCTCTTCATAGCACGCTGAGCGACTTTAAACGTTATGACGTTTCAAGATGACTTGAATTACTTTTAAATTATCTCTTGATAAAATAACTATTTTAAACATAATATGCATCTACGTCTTTGATACCCTGGAGATTTTGATTTTAGTTCTATTTAGGTACACATATTTCCACATAAACTTAGCTGTCTACAAATATGTTATGATCACAATCTTATTTTTTTAATGTCTGGATGTAATTTATCTAAAGAATTCTTGTGTTTCAAAATAACAAGTATATTTATCATCAGATGATTTAGGCACCACAGTACATGCTCTGGCGTATGCAAGGTTTTTAAAGTTGTAATTGAAATTGTTTCAGGCTAAGTTATCAAACTCATGGAAAGCGCAGGCGTTGTTCAAGAAGTTCGATGCTCGCGCAAATCACAAGGTCTACGGCAAGGGGCGCGTGAGTGCCGCAGGGAAGGTGCTTATTATAGGCGCTGGTCCTTGCGGTACGAGGGCAGCGATCGAGTGCCAGCTGTTGGGTGCCAAAGTGGTCAGTAGTAAAATTTGTACGATCAATAATAGAATTTGTGCAGATTATAAATACGAAGTACCGTTTCCACTCCTATTCATACCACGGGTGTGGCAAAAGCCGACTAACGGAGTACAGTACTGGGCAAGAAATAATGCACATCGACTATCGACTTTTAGAACGAGACATTTGTCTAATTTCGGCTTTGTAGAGCATTGTCCCTTTCTTTTTTATGTGTTACGTTTTGTCAGTCTTTCGACAAATGCGGTGGAGTTACGGAGTGTTAGTAGTACGTGCGAAAGGGACAGCGCTCTACAAAGTCTAAGTAAGCCGAATATCTATCTCTTTTTAGAGGTCGATGGACTACGGTACTGCAAAGAGAATAAAAACTTGAGTCAACCCTTATATCAAACCGCCTGGTCTGCGTGACCATATATATATATATGCCATGGTACTTTTAACCGTTACAGTAACGCAGTTATTTCTTGACCTTGTTCGGGTAAAACTATTATTTATAAATTGTCTTTGTTCAAGGATAGTGTTCGTTTAAAAAAAGAAAAATATTTTGTAAACATAATTTAAAAGCAATCAATAGCTATTTCTCAAAGACCAATATTCGCACTTTGTAATCTTGTGAGTGTATTCTCTATACTATGATTTAAAATACAAAAACTGGCGCAAATAATATATCTACAAAAATAAATTTATTATAATCACTCCTTTTTTCAGGTTGTGATCGAAAAACGCGACCGTATGTCAAGAAACAACGTGCTGCACTTATGGCCCTTTGTGATTCAAGACCTGCGGGCACTCGGCGCCAAGAAGTTCTTCGGCAAGTTCTGCGCCGGCTCCATAGACCACATCAGCATCAGGCAGCTACAGTGTATTTTGTTAAAGGTATTGTATAATATCAGTTTTAAACATTTAAAAAGTATGATCAGTAACGACTCTTCCTTTATATATATTATATTGTATCGAGCAGTAATAATCTGGGACTCAGTACCAGCGCACGTGTTTTGCCTTCCATTATGTTCCTGGGTCCTTTAAGCGGAGCGTGAAAAAGCATCTTCTTAGGCCATCATAGTGTGAATATAAGAAATAAACATATGATATAAAATGTGTCGACAATTATAGGAATAATATCATGTTAATAAAGATAGATTGGGGAATATGAGCGAGTGATTTCTATAATATATACGTCATAATCATCTAGACGAACGGAAATTCACGTCATACACGATCTCTGTAGTATAGCACCCCAGACGTAATTAAAAAGCTTTTCAGCATTATATTACGTTCATTGCACCAAAGGCTACTTTCCTAGAGGATATGCTCTAGTATCTGAGGATAATATGTATATGGTTCAATCAGCCAGAGTCACGTTATGAACATTGACACTATTGTGAATCGACTAATTTCAATGAGTGGTGTTTGGTCTTCAACTTACCATGTCCTGTCAGAAATTGAGGCATTACACTTGTGGCCCTTACTTTGTACGAATCCATGTTCAACGTCACTTAACCTTCCCACCTTACTTGTCTAAAATCCGTCAGATCTTTTCCCCTCCAGTTGATAGTTGTGAAAGATATGGTAATGCAATGCAGCTATAAAACATGTGCACAATTTGCTAATATTCCAGGTGGCCTTATTACTTGGTGTCGAGTTTCACGAGGGTGTTAGTTTTGAAGAGTTGTTGGAGCCAACGGTGAACGAAAATTCAGAAAGTGAGTAATTGAATTTCTTAAACAAACATTTAAGATGAAATTAACAAAAGAAAATATAAGCATAATATCAGTGTATCTAGTTTTTACAGTACAAGTTCTTCTCAGTTTGAAACTCGATGTATTATTGTTTATTTACATATAAATTGACATTTCAGCTTTAGGTTGGCGAGCGCGAGTATCGCCTCCAGATCATCCCGTGTCTCAGTACGAGTTCGATGCTTTAGTGGGTGCTGATGGCAAAAGGAACACCCTCAATGGGTTCAAGAGGAAGGAATTTAGAGGGAAGTTGGCCATGGCTATCACGGCCAACTTCATCAACAGACATTCGGAACAAGAAGCCTCGGTACGTTCAACATCTATTATTAACTACCTTTTGCCTGCGGGTCCGCGCGTGTAGATGTAACTTTTTTATTTGTCAATCTATTGCAATAAAACACCGAAGTTTACAACAATAAATGCGCGAAAACAGCATCTAAATCGGATGAGTCTCATGCACATGCATTCACACATGTACACTAACCTTAAGTGTTAGTGTTGATGTGTGTAAGCTTGCTTAATCTTAACAAGATTACACACATCGACACTAACACTCACAAGCACATATTTACACTCACACATGCATATAGGTACTAACACTTGTGGTAAATAGATAAATATAACCAGATAATGTAAATGTTGTTTTTATCAATTTTATTCTATTTAAATGTTTATTTATATAATTTGTTTTGTCATTATGTTTAATTTTAGTTTTATTTTTATTTTATTTTAATAATGAGAAATGAATACTGGACAGTTATTATCAGGTAATCAACTGTCTAGGGTAGAAGGCGCTGTAGACTAACACAATTGCATATTAACACGGTCATCATCGACAAAAATACTTTTACCAAGAAATGTCTGGTTTTTTTTTAAATCTATATAAAAATATATAATAAGAGAAAATTCAAAAACAAAGTGATCATATACAATAAATGATTTGATCTGATTATTCATAGCCTATATAATATATTTGATAAATAATTCCTTCTGTTTAGTGAAGTAAACATTGTAGCTTTTATAAATATAAACAATATAAATATAAAAAATTTAAAAATCTAGTAACATACTTAGATTTTTTATTTTCTCTTTGCATTATATTCATTTGTTTTTTACTGCAACCTTTACGTTAGTATTGAATGTATATTTTTTATTTCAGGTGCCAGAGATAAGCGGAGTAGCGTTTATTTTCAACCAGAAATTCTTCAAGGAACTGTACGAGATGACCGGCATTGACTTGGAGAATATCGTTTACTACAAGGATGATACACACTACTTCGTTATGACGGCCAAGAAGCACAGTCTTTTAGACAAAGGCGTTTTACTCAATGTGAGTAATAGTAACAAAAAGGATTAGTAACGAGTATTTTAAATCTTCATTCGTATATGTCGATAGTGTCTCCTACACTCATACTAAATTACACATTTATTTTATGTGTGGCCTTGCCAAAATGGCTCTACTCTAGTTGATGGAAAGCATAAGCAGAATCCAAGAGTGGTGGTCACTATATTCATGGTGAATGCAGACGACGCAACGATGCAACATGGTGACCCACACCGTGGCGGCCTAGTGATGCTTCTGCATCACACTCACCACCGAAACACGACAGCACATACGCTTTGTATGATGAACTCCGAAACTATCTAGTCCATTTTCAGGGTTTTTCTGATGTGTGTAAGTTAGGATAGTTAACATCACGCTTAGACGAACAGAAGCCGAGCATGTTTGTTAAGACACGCAGGCAAATTTACATGGGTCAGAGCTAGAGTTGCTATAAAATAATTAAAAAATTAATATATTTATGTTTATTGGATACTCATATGCATTGCCACGTTCACTGTGCTAACTGCGGTAGGCCATAAGTTCCAATCTGTAAACTGACTCCCAAAATAGGCTAGGCTAGACTTATGCTTAGTTTGGGAACCGGTGCTAGTACCCTAGTGTAAAGCTCAGTACATATTTTAGCTTAAGAACATGATTGTTAATTATTTTCAAAAACAAATAAACATATATTATTATTATTTTGTAGGATTATGCAGAAGTGTCTCGGTTGCTGAGTGTCGAGAACGTGGACCGAGCCGCCCTGATGCGGTACGCCCAGGAGGCGGCACGGTTCTCGACTGACGGCCGCATGCCTCTCCGGGACTTCGCCCTCAACCACTACGGAGAACCCGACGTGGCGCTGTTCGATTTCACTTCTATGTATGCAGCGGAGAACGCCAGCTTGGTAAGACCCTCGAGATCCCCACATATATTTGCAACAAAGTCTTTGTAAGAGTACAACATGAGTAAAGCAGTAACAAATAAGTTTCTATGTTAGCTTGCCACGCTTTGTTGTAGAATATTGTGATTACTTTAATGACATATGAGAAACAAACAGTTATTGAAGAGGTTAACACCAAGCATCAAGTAAAAATCCGGAGCAATACGACCTTCAAGAAAAGAGCATACTTTTTACTAAAAGGCCGGCAACGCACTTGTGATGCCTCTAGTACTCCGGGTATTTATAGGCAGTCGTTGCTTATCATAAAGCGAACCGTCATACCATAAAAATAATGCCTCAACCTTTACAAGTAAAGGAAATGCGGAATCTAAAATATAGCACACATATTAACACCGTAAAAAATTAGGTTTTAATTGCATTCATAAAACTTTACGCTGATTGAATATTCATTTCTCCGTGATGGAATAAATAAAATAAATAAATAAATATTTCGGACATCTTAAACACAACGCCATCCAGTCCCAAGCTAAGCATAGCTTGTGTTATGGGTACTAGACAACTGATACAAATATATATATACTTTTTTTGTAAATACATACATATTATACATAGAAAATACCCAAACTCCGAAACAAATACTTGCAGATCATACAAACATTTGGTCCGACCCGGGAATCGAACCCGAGACCTCAAGCACAGCAGTCGCATACGCTCCTAATGCGCCGTCGAGGCTGTCTAATGAGATGAAGAATAAGAAAACGGTGTGTCACCACCCCAATTCATCGTAGGTATCGTAAAGAGCGACTTAAGGTCAAAATACTCAAAACAACAATACTGCAGAGAGAAGCAAAACTTAAACCAACCCTTATATCAATCCCTCTGATCAGAGTGATATAGTGGGTGCAAAACTACCTTTTTTAAGAGAGCCCTATGTCCAACTATGAAAGATTAAGGATGATAAAACTATACTTTAAATCTGTATTTAATATCAATTCTTATCAAACAGGTGTATGAACGCCTCGGTCGCCGTCTCCTCTGTCAGCTCGTCGGCGACAGTTTGCTAGAACCTTTCTGGCCGACCGGCTCGGGCTGTGCTAGAGGGTTCTTGTCGGCACTGGATGCCGCCTGGGCTGTCAGAACTTGGGGCCTAACTCCTACACCTCATCCGTTGGAAGTCATTGCTGAAAGGGAGTCTATATACAGGCTGTTAGGTATGTATGAATGATGTTTTACCCAAAACTACTAGACTCCATTACATATGAACTTTCTTAGATATACACACTCACGAATTCATTCATACACTCATTTTCTATATACATAAGAGGAAGGTGACTGACTGATTGACTAAGATACCCAGAGATCAACGCACAGCCCACGAAAGCGTAACAAACAAACTTCACAATAATATTAATAGACCATAGTATGATGTGTATATAATAATATTTATAAATTGCAGCTCAAACAACCCCGGAGAACCTTCACCGTGACTTCGGCGCATACACCCTAGATCCTGGCACCCGGTACCCAAACTTGAATCGCACAGCTGTCTCTCCGCACCGAGTGACGGCTTTCTACAACTCTGATGACCCGTTGCCACTAGACGCTGCACCTACGCAGAGGAAGAGGCGAAGAGGTAATGAAACTTTATTTATTTAATTAAAGTATCACCGACTTTTAAGTTATCTCCAGGAAATTATTATGCTTTTTTGTTGACTGGGTGGGAAATTCTATCCTTTTTCTTGCCAGGAGCAAGTGGTGTTTTCACTTAAAACGGTGAAAGCCGGCCTGTATAGCCTTACTTAAATGACCCGGGTCATATTACATCAGGTCCTCCCTGAATCGACACTAGGCTTTGGTAGGCCCTATCCCGGGTAGAGATTACAAGTCCTAGAAAATGGAGTAAAATTCTATATCTTGAAAAATCGACTGCTTGTTGGTGTCGATCTATAACTTTCAGTTTCCAAAGCGCGTAGAGCCTTATGAGAAGAATACCGGTAAAGAAACTCATGGCCACTCTTTTTTAAAGTCAGATATTCAGCTAGAATAGTGTTAGTATTACATGAAAGGTAAATAGTATGCAAGCTGTTGCGAAATTTGCCAGTTGAAAAAATGTGATTCTAATTTCCCTTAATTTAATTATATCATTTAAAATTAAAAGTCCTTTAAATTAAAGCGGCATCGAATATGAGTACAACCAATTCAATTAATTACATAAATGAAATCAGTTCTATTGGTGATGTTGTAACTTTGTACTGTAAGGATATAAAAACCAATCAAATCGAAAGCAACTTTCTCTTTGAAGTTGTTAGTAATGTAGTAGACAGATATAAATTACTGATAGTGACGAATGTTTTGTCAGCATTTCTACATACCTTGACATTTCTCGAAAATACTATTCAGGCTTAGTAATGGCGTAAAAAAAAATATTTCGGTTATCTAACACACACAACGCCATCTAGTCTCAAGCTAAGCAGAGCTCGTGTTATGGGCGCCAGACTGATATAAATACATATATACTTTTGTTTTTGTAAATACATACATATTATACATAGAAAACATCGAAACTCTGAAACATATATTTACAGATCGTACAAACTTTAGGTCCGATCCGGGATTCGAACCCGATATCTCAAACGCAACAATCGTAGACGCTATCACTACGCCACAGAGACAGTCTCTTAATGTTTTGACTAAAATCCATTACAGAAGCAGAAGTATCAGAAGAAACGCTGGTGTCGTGGGTAGCTTGGCCAGAAGCTGGTATCAGAGCTGCTTCCAGCCCGCCTGCGTTGACGGAGTTAGTACGTAGGTACCGACCGGATCTGCTACCTTCAACCACGACACCGAGAGCCATTTATCATATCCTACAGCAAGAGTTCGGTGAGTCACTGTACAATAATAATTATGGTTTAATTTTCAGTTATTGACCTTGCGGTGTTAGTCGTGGTTGTTGTTAGACACGAGGGTAACGTTGCTCCTTATATAATCAACTATCAGCCAGTGAAAGTACAGCCGTTCCTGAGAACAAAAGAAAAACAGTCAGAGAATAATTTAAAAAAATGTTTCTTTAATGTACTTTCAAATGCTTCTAATGGGAACTTTAAAGCTGTTAATTTGAAATTGCAAACAGACACTTCAATTTATTTACTTAAATATATGTACGAGCATATTTCTTGATAAAAATGTGAGCTGCTAGCAGATCATTGTTTAATGGAAAATTCAAAGGTTTTATTCCATGTTAAAATACATATAGTTAAAATATATACTGTGAGTTTATATACTATTAACTTTCTCTTAAGGCGCAATTAGTTAGAAAAGAACGCGTAATAATATATGAACTCTGACAAATTAGTATTTATAATAATTATTTTCACGGTAATTAGCGGTCACGTATTTAAAGATATTACATACCTCTCATTAGTCTGACGTTTCTACCAGGTTGCACAGGCATTGGCCACAGGCCGACTATGTCAGGCAAATCAGAGATATGTAAGACCTTTAAATAAGTGATTGCGTTAATTCCCGTGAAAACAATTACGGTTTCATGAAATGCGAAAGTTTCAAAGTTAGTATAGTGTTTATTACTTCTGTAATAGTGTTAGTACAGTCCCCAACCCGCACTTGGCCAGCGTGGTTACATATGACTTTAACCCTCGACTGAGAGCAGACCCGAGCCTAGCAGTGGGACATTAAAGGTTTTTGATGATGATAGTGTTTGTAACTATTATTATGGTATTGTTTATTTACTAGATAAAACCTATGACTTTCTCCATATAAAACATGAACCAATAAATCGCCTTTGTGTTTGATAAATACTTCTAAATGAGTTCCTGCGAAATGAACTAAACGGTTAATCGCCTGTTTGACCTAAAATCTTTGACTCTTTTAAATTTGCATTACTTTTTTTGTTGCTCGCCACCCCACACACACACCCACCATTGTAGCTCCTATACACTATATCAACATCAGTGGCCGTCAAACACACTGAGTAATGACACTCGGGAAGGAAAGGTCCCAGGAAAAATTAAACTGGCTGGGAACCCGCAACAAAATTAACCAGAAGAAAACTGGACGAGTTAAAATTAATTATTTGTATATCTTTTATTGTTTCTTTATTTGACAGGCATAGTGCCGTTCTCATCGGGTGGGACTTTGCGAGACGTCCCGGACGCAAAGCTGAGATCATATTTGACCCGGGTGTACAACGCGTTCAAGGGCGAAGTGCCACACATACATCATCAGACAGACGTCTTCGAACAGGTAACAATAAAAACTATAAATACCCTATCTCAATAGGTTACCTCAAGAGTGGAGGCCACGACGGCAAACACTATGACGGCCTAGTGACATGCATTTTCACGCTCGGTTTAAAGGACTCAGAATCATAAAGACTTTTTTTTATAACTCCCGCATTTCTGTGTCACGGGGGTCTTTACAAACATACATGAGACGGACACAGAGTACACCCAGACTTAGAACAACAATTTATGGATCACACAAAGTGTTGTCCCATGTAGGATTTGAACCCACAACACTTGGCACAGTAGGAAGCGGTGTGGCGACCACTGAAACCACTAGCCAACCGTGTAGTTGACTGGGAAACAGGTGCGCTGGTAGTGAATACCGACCCTTAGTTCCTCTCCAAAGCGTATGTCCTCTGATAAACGGTGACTTCCAAGGCCAGTACTAAAACAATTGTAAAAATAAGAATACTGAACTCAGTACTTTCTACGTGATTGAAGCATGCTACGGGACAAATGAGCCGATGTACCGTAATGTTACCTTGTGAGGTATTTCAACAGATTTTTATAGTTCACTGCTTCACATAGGCCTCTCTTTAGAAAGGAGGTTTTGGCTTACTATATCACATTGATCGGATGTGTCGGTATAGGGTCTGTTTTAAGTTTTACTTTACCTTGCACTGACTTTGTCCTGCATATTTTGTCCCCATAAGCCCTTTTTACGACACCCATCGGATAAATAGGAGTGGTATTACTGATCCATTACCACACGGACAAAGATGATGTTCTGAGTAATGGTGTTGTTATTTTTAATATTAATAATAATAATTTATGTTTATTGAACGTTGTTGCTGTGTGCCAGATCAAAGAGAGTATGCAGAAAGAGAAGCATGTTCGCACGTCGCACGTTGAACACCCTGTGTCTGTTTATACAAGTGAGTTTTATTTTTCTAAAGCTATTTACAGAACATACAGTACATATACACACATTTAAAAAATACTATTGAAAGTGAATGCAGTTTTGATACTTTTTTCACTCACATAGTATCAATTCCTAAGATTGAAATTTACAATAAATTGAAGGCACTATCGTTATAAATTTCTAAGAAAGTAAATTTAAAATTGGACCTGTTGATGATTCCTTGATTGATATTTTGTTTGGCAGTCCCGTACAAACCAACGAGGCAGTTACAATGGGTGGTAACTAGTAACTAGATGTAAGGTTAATAAGTTTGTTACTTATTATGAAATGTATCTTGTGTGCAATTTCGTAATTCATAAATTATTAAATACATGTTTTTAGAATATTGAAGATGCATTCAAGACCTTTATATGCGACATTATTACCATGGTACATAATTATGCAATAATAACTCTTTTAAATCCAGTAACCTTCTGTAACAATATTAATAACATTTATAATGTCGAATCACACTGAAACTAATGTCAATTGGCCCCTTTAATAATTATTAACATCTCTCTCAATCTACCTGAAAACATACCATAATTGTGGTTTCCTTACTGTAGATGCGGCCGACACCGATAAATCTCACTCGAGCTACAGAAAAAAACGTCGCTCAGTGCGTCCGCCACAAGTAAGTAACGACCCGGCCGAGTACATTCGCAAAAAGATCGGCAAACTCGACCTTAATGATATCACGCAGCTCGCGCGACTCATCGACGGCCACGACGCCCTCGGTGACGACAAACACACAGAAAAACAAATAGACCTACAGGAACAAATACTCGCCCTTTTAGATCCCGAAGAATCACCAGACCCCAAGGTACTCCGGCAATCTTTGGCACAACTACTTCAAGGTTCCTCCAAATCGAAAATGAAGGAACCACAAAAGCTGGACCATTTCTTCGAGCAAGACAATCAAAAGCCCGTAAAGCCTCCTCGAAGATTGAAGGGCCTCGAGCTCAGCACTGTAAAAGTACCAGATTTCTCTGATATCTTCGATGAGTCAGCTGACACTGACGCTACTTTAGTCGGGAAACAAGATTCGAAGACTTACAGTAGGTCACCTTCTATAGAAGTCAAAAAAATATATCCCAGATCATCCTCTATAGATAGCACAAAGAAGTTTACTCGTTCTTCTGAGAGTCCGCTGCCTCAAAAAGGCAGGAGACTGTCGGAAGTTAACCACCTGCTAAGGCATTCTCCAAGTCCTGATATCAAAGTGCCCTATAAAAGATCCAACTCGATTGGATCGGCTGAAATTGCGAATACGAAACGTATAGCCCAATTGTTCGAAGGCCAGAAACGCAGGCATACTCCTAGTCCAGAGTCTAGGTCGGTACGATCTGGATCTGCAACAAATACTGAAATGGCGTTAAGAATGCAGCGTATGGCGGAAATTATCGAAGGCAAGAAAAGGGACACGCCGAGTCCTGATCGGTCAAAGCAAAGAGAATCTATTGGCAACCCAGAAATGGCATTACGACGACAAAGAGTCGTAGATTTAATTAAACAAGGCCAGGGTTTAGGCCAAGAACAGAGATTACCGCAACCAGGGATCCCACAGAGAAGGAATAGCGAAGAGATGTCGTTTAGAATGCAGAGAATGTCTGACTTGGTCCAAAGAAAGGCGACGGAATCTAAGCGCCCTAAGGGTGGTCGGCGCAAGGCCGCGCGGGAAATAATGAAGCAGAGGTTTGAAAAGAGTCTTCAGATGTTGGCTGCAGAACCGCGACTCGACTTCCAACCTTCTGCTGACTTGGAGAATGATTATGGTTTACAGCAGTACCGCGCCTCCGCCCCTGCGTTTGATGATCGCGTTAAGAAGTTGGAGAAGAAATTGCAGCATTATGTGAGGCTGGCTGTGTGTGGCATGGAATGATCCGTTTTGTTTGGGGGAGGACTCTGCAGGGTCACGTGAGCCGTTGAGAGGGTACTATTGATTTATTTAATTTACACTACCAACAGGGCAAACTAGACAATTAAGTGCTTCATGGTAAATGGTCACTGTTGGCAAGATAATCTTGTCATTTGTTAATTCTTGAGTTTTGTCAATTAGGAACAAAAGTCAGAGTTAATTATGATGTTCAGTATGCTCTCAACTGCTCCAGCTACCTGAGACATAACACGCACGTTTAGAAAACATCGAGGAACATGAATCTATTCTACAACTAATATTAAACAAGCGTTCTGTGTGTGCATGACGTTGAGTTATAATACCACTTGTGTTTTTATATTTCACTGTGTTTCAACCTAACATACAACTTTAATGTGACAACAACTGTCGTAGAAAAGGATTTAGATATACTACGAACATTTTGTAAGATTTGTTAAACTTACAAGATATTTGCACAGGACTGTTCTTTGCCTTTGACTTCGTTTGAGGTATAATCGTTTATGAATAGGGCTTACTATGATTAATGAATATAACGGCTGGTATCACAACTGGGACTCCATTCTATGTCCCGTATAAATATCTTGTGTGTTTGACAACTTCCTTAATACGCCAATGTCTAATTTGATAATCAACGTTTGCTTTTGAGTCCCTGCTTTAGCAACGAGAAGCAGGTCAGGCAATCAGAAACTGGCTTTACATAAATATGAAAACGATTATAGAAAATATTTACTCATATTAATGAATTCTTTCCTCATGTCATATTTTACCATCTATATTATATTTACGAGAAGAATATAAAGGAATACAAACACTATAATTAAAGTCCGCTGTTGGTTCAATCAGCTTAGACTTTGGGGTTCATAGAATAAAGGTTTTAACATAGTACTAGGTTCAAATCGAACGACAAAACCTACAATTAATTTGAAGATCTGGTTTCCAAGTGCGTTAATTCATTTTATCGAACTATACCACAGTGTATACAATTTTCTTATTCATATTATTGGTGGGTTTTGTTTTTCCCCTTTTAAAAGCATTATGGTTATATTGTTTTATTATCAAAATAGGAAGAGGGTCGCGTGGTTGGAGGTGGAGGGCGAACTTCTGGCGGAGGTGTGCGAGTGGCCCGACTGGCCGCCGAACTGAGCGGAACAACGACCAACGCGTCGTCCCCTCGGCCTTCAAAACCTAAAGATCTGATGAGGTCCGTGGGCAAGATCGAGAGGGACGACTGGAATATGAAGGAGATTGAGCGAAAAATTATGGAGAATAGGCTCGGCCGGCCCGAGCCGAAGACTGCCGAACGAGTGCCGAAATGGGATCGCGAACAGGTTAGTACATATTTGGTCACGGTATTTATTGATTTTAAACAAACAACAACCCATAATGTCCCACTGCTGGGCTCGGGTCCCCTCTCAGGAGAGGGTTAAGGCCATTCGTCCCCACGCTGGCCAAGTGCGGGTTGGGGACTGGCAAGAATACGTTGTGGCTACGTAAATCTTGCCGTTGGATGTTTTCAAGCCGCCCGAAGGGCTCCAACTAAGCTCCACGACTGTTATCGTATGATAACAACCGGGACCGACTGCTTAACGTGACCTCCGAATCACGGAGACGCTCATGGTAACATGCCACCAGCGGTCACCCATCCAGGTACTGACCGCGCCATCGTTGCTTACCCTCGATGATTGTTTCTAATCACCGAGTGCAACTGGGCTATGAGCGCCATTATTGATTTTAATTCAAAAAATTATGATAATCCCGAGACTCAACAACGCAATCAGCCTCACGCTTACAAATCATAAATTTGAAAGGAACTTTGTCCGTTACACTTGCACGGATAAACCACTGAATCGATTTTAATTAAATTTATCATAGTGATGCTTTGATTGTTGAGGAAGGACATGACCTCTTTACCGCCATAACTGATATACAGGCGGGCGAAGCTGACAAAAACTAGTTTCATAAATCCGCAATTTATATATCATAGAAATAATTAAATTTTCTCATTTATTTTTACCTTCAGTTCTTAGGCCGTCAACGAAGGCTAAAAGAAGGCGAGGGTAACGAAGAAAAATGGGTGGAGATCGACGAGAGATTACACAAACTTGACCAAAAACTGAAAGATTCTGGACGGCCGGACCAGGGCACTAAGAAGGTAATATATTTTATTTATATCCGAAAAATAATAACTGCCTTAGTGGCGCAGTGGTAGTGTATGCGACTGCTGTGCTTGAGGTCTCGGGTTTCATAGCACAAGTTCTGCTTAGTCTTTAGCTAGTTCACGTTGTATATTATATATCCGAAATATTTTTTCTGTTGTTACCATTACACGAAAACACCGGCAAGCTTTTGTAGTATTCTATTACAACCGATTCATAGCTTGTGTGGTGACCCTTCCTTTTTCCGACTGCGGCGAAAAAAGGAAGGACAATAGTAGTATATTTGTAAGTTCCACTATAGCGCCTGAACGCGGCTTATACAAATTTTTATTGGAGAACGAACTCGATTAAAATGCAATGAAATGAGACAGATGTTTATTCAAGATGGTAGACAATCAAAATTTTACATTTGAACACCCTTCTTTAACGATACCCACATACCACTACTAAACCGATTTTAATAAATGAGGCGTTAATAGATTAACCGCCCAGGTGACAGGGGCTATATAAATTTTTTATCAAGTTTTTATATAGTGGGATCTAGTTTTTGCAACTTTTTGTTGTTTTGCTATCTGGTGGGTTAATTCCGAAAGAAATGTTCTGTGTATTCCATTTTAGATCACCTTAATGTTACAAGTGTTTGTTTTGTCTATATCCAGGTGGCGAATTTGGCCAACAAGTTCGTCAAACAGGAGCCCGAACAATCCAAGATAATCAAAGAATCGAAAGAAATCAAAGAAGAGGTTTGTATATTGTAAATACTAACTTACCCACCCAACTTCTGCCTAATAATAATAAGCCTAATACTAACTAACCTAGTTTAGGCAAGCCAGCAAAATACACAGTTAAAATAACGTGATAATCGGTTAGATAGTGTCGGAGTTCATCGTGAGTAACAACGTCGCGAGAAATATATAACTGACAATTATTAAAGAAGATTTGAAAATCATTTTTTTTTATGAGTGCTAGCAGTGAATGTCTTATAACTAAGATGGTGACGAGAATGCCACATAATATGCCAAATAAATGCACGTAGCACATCATTGGTGGGCCTGTTGGTATAGATAGTGCTTAGTGATCCTAACTAGTAGCCAAACCAGAGGTCATGGGTTCGATTCTTATCCAGAAGACTTGATTAAAATGAAGTAATCAAGTGTATTTACTCCACTGATATTACATAATTATTAATATTGTAACGTGTTAGGATTCGAAAGATTTGAGAAAAAAGCCTTTCGATATGTAAAAGAGACTTTATTGAAGACACTTTTAAAATCACAATATCACTTAGAATAACAATCCTTGTCTCCGACGTCGCTAGGTAATCAATGATATCAGTCCAATATTTATCACATCGTAGCTTGAACTGAACTGTGGCCCCCGAGACGTCCTTTTATACCACATACCTTTATTACTAGTGCATTCTAGTACATAATTGAATATACAAGTTTGTTGACGGATACCACCAAGCACGCGCCCTCAAGCGAATGCACTCGAAACAACCACAAAATGTCAATCTAAATTCGACGCTATGTACACCGGTATAAGTTCATTATTTTGTACCTCAAGAAATTAAGGAGACAATTCCATTGTTTAGGCGTCTCGAGCATTGCTCTGGAATAATAATAATCTTTCTTAGTACCAATATGATTAAGCCGAAATATGAACAAAATATTTGGGCAATAGTAGTATGTATTAATAACTATATTTCGTACAAACTGTTACAGAATCAACGGTTCCAACTTTCATTAAACTGAAAGTCTTGACTTGATTGTTATATACCGTATTATACTTATGTATATATCTGTTAGGCGAAGAAACCAAGTTGGCGCGGGCCAGCCTTCACCGGCATGCAGTGCGCGGCCTGCGGAACCCGAGTGTTTGCCGCTGAAGGAGTAACGGCTGATGGTCTTCACTTACACCGGGCCTGCTTCAGATGCGCGGTTTGCAAAGCTGTATTGCGTCCTGGGTGAGATATTCATTACATGTTTTTGGTTTGTTCACACATTCGGCATTGCGATTGACCCACAATTGAAATTCACTGTACAACACGTGCTTAAAATACAATTTATGAGAGTAATGTGCAGTATATGAATTGGCGCCTACCTCAGCACATTACTGATAATACTGATACAGCATAGCAAGTGGCGTGAAATTAGAGAGGCCTATGTCCAGCAGTGGACTGCGATAGGCTGATGATAGTGATGATGGATAGCATAGTACTGATTTACATGTATTTATATCTCTCAGTAATTACACAATGGAGCGTTACGGTAGTCGGCTCGTGTGTCTTCGTCACTCCGGTGTGAGTGTGCCTGATGCTGTGTCAATCGCACAACCGCCTCCGACCCCAGAACGTATCAGCCTCGAGTTGTCCGACAGCGGAGCACGAGAGATCGACGAAGACGAATGGACCGACAGAAACTTCCTGGCATCGGAGACTTCGGGCGCTGGTGGGCTCAGGTAAGGAACATTATCATTGTTGCTCAGTACCCCAAGCTATTATAAAAACTTTCTTAAACAACTACGGCGGAGCCCGAAAGAAGAGTAAAAAAGGGGAACAAATGTTTGCAGATCATACAAGCATTTGGTCAGACCAAACGGTTGTATGATCTGCAAATATTTGTTTTGGGGTTTAGGCGTTTCTATGTATAATATGTATGTATTTACAAAAAAAAAGTATATATGTAGTTATATCTGTTGTCTTATATCCATAAGACAAGCTCTGCTTAGCTTAGGAATAGATGGCATGTGTTATACGTCCGAAATAATAATTATTATTATTTTCCAGTGACGAAGAAGAATCCAGTTCGGACGAATATACGGACGCAGCCGAGAGTGATAACGAAGCAGCCGTTTCTCCTGCCCCGCAGGTGACCGCCCCTCGCCCCGCACATTCTGACCTCTACTTCTCTGATGACTCTTTTGGATATGATGATTACTCCGATGATGGTAAGTAATTCATGTTTTAATATTAAATTTATTTATTTAGAAACTTTGAAAACATAACTGGATAAATTCCCAAGAAAATATTACAAGCTTACTACTAATTATAAAAGATAAAAAACCAATTAGTATTAATAAAAGTAATGAATAAGTATACCTTAACTGCTTATTTCAGAAATAATACAACTTTGCGATATTTCTTTGAATTTCGGCAACACATTTATAAATGTCTATTTTCGTATGAATAACGTTCATGATAGTGTTAAATAAGGAACCGGAAATTTGGCCTGACCGATTCTTGGCTATGGAATATCATGTCAAATTTTTCAGATCAAATCAAATTTATTTACTGTAACAAAGTATTGGTACAATATCTGCACTTATTATCTTGATCATTATGATTCTTATATACTTTTTAAAGGTTTTGAGAGTGCTTTTACGATATCAGATAAGATAATTAGCTTTTACATAATCCTTACTTTAATTATGTTCAAAAATATTTTAACTTCGCGGATAGTTTTAAAATAATGAATGTTTAATACTACTTTTGTACAATATCAAGTCTAACACTAAATAAAAAGACGTCTTGGTAGAACGAACTGCGAATCTTGTTTTCTCTTGAGCTTCTTTTTTTTATGATATAGATGGCAAATGTATTTATTATCTGATGGTAAGCGATTACCGCCGCCCATAGACAACCGCAACACCAGAGGCGATATAAATTATGGGGTCTTTAAACGTGCATTATAAATTAACTACTTAAAATAAAAAAAGTTACTCGCATTTTTAATAGGGTAGATGACACCTTAGTCATATTAGCTACTTTTTATCATCTGTCTAAACGATAACTGTATGAAAAACGTATCAAATACACGCTTGTGACGTCACTGTTTAAGACTACTTAATTGAGCGATATATTTTAATTTTTATTTGATTAAAATTTATAAGAGAAATGAAAAGCTGTAATAATTACATATTTTGTAATATTCGTTTTAATGAAGGAGACATCAGAATTTGTTTACGATACAGTCAACTACCCTAATTGCGGAATGGAAATACCTATATGTTATCTTAGACTATAGTCTATCTTTAAGTCAATTTTCGTCCAGATAAGTTCAGTCATTTTTAAGAAAAAAATTATAAATGTCCATATAATTTTTTCAATTTCTTAATACAAATAAGAAAGACGTTCAAAATATAAATTGTAGTACTTTTTTTTTCATACCTCATTAATATGAATTAGGCTATGAAGAAAACAGTCAAATTTTCTTATATCAAATATAAATACAATAAATATATTTTAATCATAAAATTGTAAGAAATATTTTTATTCATTTTTTATTGTATTAATCGTCAGTTGGAGCACTGGATCCTAAACAGACTCCGTGCTTCACAAAGATCTGAGGTGCCGTACGGGTCTGAACATCTCGATAGTTGAATCTACTTATGCAATAAGGAATCAATTCACACATATGCAAAACGAGATAATATAGAGGAATAAACATAAGAAAAAGAACCAACAAAGTCAAAAGTTATATGCTTCTTCACTTATAGGAGACGACGTCATACACAAGAAAGTTCCCACAAATATCAAATTCAGTTTATAAGAAATCTCATTATCTTCATTAAGATAAGGACCTTGTTTCGATTTTGGCATATGTATGGATTAGTTCCTTGTTGCGTAAGCAAGTCCAGTTGTAGATGAGAGATCGTTCACTTTCAAGGTGCCGAATCGTCCGGTAACGAGTCGTGTTCCCGCATGCGTGCGGCCCGCGAGGCTCGTCGCCGCGAAGTGCCGGCGAACGCGCGGCCACCGACCGACAGCAGCGAGGTACCGCGCTGCTGCGTCGCCTAGCCCACTAGTCGCCCAACACGTCGCCCGACACGTCGCCCCACACGTAGGGAGGTGCGACCACGCCGCGCCCGCACAAACCGCCGCCCGACATATATTGCTCTCTTATAGACTTAAACAATCAATCATCAACTGCCTCGGTGGCGTAGTACATAAGCGACTTCTGTGCTTGAGGTCTCGGATTCGCTTCCCGGGTTCAAACAAATGTTTGTATGATCTGCAAATATTTGTTACGGATTTGGAGGAAAAANAAATAAATTATACTTCAGCGCTATCTAGCTTCAAACTAAGCAGACCTTCTGCTTAGTTTGAAGCTAGATAGCGAATTCTGATAAAATACCTCTAAACTTCGTTTTGTAAATAAATTCATATTATAAAAAAAATGAAATACTAAAATAAAGATACAGTGAGATTACAGTGCTGCAACTCGGATTCGAACCTGAGACCTCGGTGCTACAGTCATACTCACTACTACTGTGCTGCTGAGGCAATCAAACTCATACTCGGTGTATAGAATTACCACCAAGAAGTTAAGTAGGATCCCAAGCTCTAATCTCGCCACTTAGTGTGAATCCAAATCCCTGGCGGCAAGTGAGCCTTTAATATTCCACTGACTACATATATATATATATAACTACCTGTATATAATACTCGTAATTGTTGTTAATATGTAATGAATTTTCGTAAGTTAAATAAATTAATATTTGAAACACAATAAAACTAGAATAAAAACTATGAAAAAGTTACACTCATTTTCGTTTCAAATATGAAAAACGTCAATACAATACTTGTGTTATCAAATTGGAATTGAAAAACTAGATTTTTTTAAATAATAATAACTACACTAATTGCATTTAGATTTATATATTAGTGTTAAATACTGTTCAATTATCACCGTAACTAATAATTAAAGCGATTAAATATCGAACAAATATTATAATGCTAATTCAATTGTCACTTACAGTGCATGCGTCATGTCATTGCGCTAGTGTAACAGAGGGCGGCGGCGAGGCGCGGTAAGAGTGTAGTTTGCCCACACTAACTTACCTATGCGTCTTACTGTTTTATTTATATACTGATTATACTCCATAGTACCAAATTTAGTAGCCCCACTTTGTATTTCTTCTCGAGTACAATCATTTACGTAAACCATCAAACCATTTTACAGTCGCTTTTTAATCTAAATCTTTACATACTTCTAGCTGAGTTCCACGCTGTTACCCAAGCTACGACATCAACCGCGGGCAATATCGTGGGGGGAAACTAGTCTAAGGAAAGTAACCTAAGTTATCCCTTATATCATCAGATGTACCTATCAGTAAAAGTCCCGTTAAAATCGGGCCAGCCGTTCCAGAGATATACAGGAACAAACAGACGGACAGACAGACAAAAATTGTAAAAACTGTATTATGGGCCGTGTATACATACATACGAATTTAGTAAATTATTTTGATACTACAAACACAGTCTCCAATTTTATTTACTTGTTATGTGTAGATAAAATGAATTCACTTCCACCGTCTGTTCTTTTAGATCTTCTAAACTCGCAGATTTTAATGCAGTTCTCATTAACAGAAAGATTGTTTCAAGAGAGAGATTTATATGTGTAATATATGAATATTAAAGTTGAGGTAACCGGAGGATTTCAAAGACTTTCATCAGGGGCCGGACCGGGTTGCTAGTATAATATAAATGTATAGATTACCAAATTAATCTTGTCTTTTATATTCCTTGAAAAACTATGTTAATATAGATTATAGGATACCGATTTGGATGAATATTATATATTCGCGGGTAAAGTAAAACTAGCGTTGTTCCGTTGCTCTAATATTATAACATTTTATTTGGACGTAAGGTCTCACAGAATAATTTAAAAAAATCTGACTCCTTACTGATCGTTCGTTGGATCATATTAGAAACTATGTGCAATACAAGATATAATTTCTTAGGTATTAGTAAATAATAATAATAATCGTGCAGTTCGTATACGTTAACTTCGTATACGTGTACGTTCCTATTCGTTCACTGCGACAACTTTGGGTGACTTAAGAGTCAATAGCTTTAATAGAACTTATTATTGCACATTAAAACAATGTATTATACATGTAAATATGTGTTGGTGGTTTATTGGAAAAAAAAATTAAAAAGTAATCCGAAACCGTCGTGTGACGGACATTAGTTTAATGATTCTTAAATAGATTTGTAATATTAAATTATATTTTATGGCGTTTACCTATAAATTACCACTTAAAGGTACTATTCTGCTCTTAAGGACAGTAGAGTAACAATATTTTGTTCGTTTGAGGATGCTTCGATTAATTCAAATACTATTGTTCAAATATGACTAAGTCTTCATTACTCAAAGAGTTGATTAAAAAGTAGGTTTCGATGGTTCTAACTCAAAAAAAATAAAACAGTAAGATATCTGTCTAAATCGATGGCGCTTTTAAATGTTTTTATAATATATGTATGAGTGTAATATATGGATTGAATGATATATAATATGTGTTTATTTAACTAGCATATAACATATAGTTATGTATCATAGCGCACTATATGTACATATCTATTTATTTATGTAAATATTTGTTTTTGTTTGTGAATTGTCATTGTTTTATAATTTGAGCGATCAGAAATATGTCTGCCTTTTAAAGAAATGAGAAATTATGTTCTGATCGGTCTCCATGTATATAATATGTATAGAATGGCAAACAGCCGCAATATCCCGCCATCTGACGGTAAGTTAGTGTGGTTGCATCGCACCTTTCTACCAACCTGGTACCACTATCTCTGTGGCCTGTGGTACAGGCCTAGCTTATAACCTCACTTCATGGGGAAACGCACCACTATGTATGGGTATGGAAGTATAATCAAGTTCTAACGCAGGTGGAATCTGAAGAGGAGAGCGAGTCCAGCGATGAAGAAGTGTCTTCTGCGACGGAGGTGTCCACTGACAGCGAGTTTGCGCGCGAGGAAATCGTCCCAGCGCCGATACCGCCTGCCATCCTAGTCACTGAAGCCCCAACTGCACCTCCGCCCCCTCAAGACTATCCTCTTAGCCGGACAAGATCAGCAGGAGGCCTAGCGACCAAACGCGCTCTCGAACTGAAACGTCGATACCTTTTGGGAGAACCTTCACCGCCTGCAGTAAGGAAATCAGATTCCACCTCCCAGATCGACACCAAATTTGAAGCTTTCAGATCAACAATAACAGAGTTCCAAAAGATGCTACACCCGGCAGTAACGACAACTCAGCAGCCGGCACCACAAAAACCAGTCGTCACCTTTCAACTGTCAACAGACGAAATGAAAACCCAACCAATGCCAGACATCATTAAAAACTTATGTGCTGATGCACCCGTAGACTTACTTACCAAGGGAGATTCTCCCCTATGTAAAGATTGGCGAACAGAACCCCCTAAAGAGGAGAAAGAACCAGATTTAGAATCAGATTCTTTATCCGATGATTCCTCTAACACGGAAACAGCGCCCAACCAGCCAGTGCCAAGAGTGGAAGTTCACAACGAAGGCGGAGAACTCATACAATTAGATAGTTTAATGTTAGTTAATAGTACAGACGAAGAGAAAGCTTCAGGGACGGCGACCGCTCCAACGGTGGTCGCTGCTGCTGAATCAGAATCTTCAGAATCATGTCGCGATGCTACAACACTGGCGTTAACAGAAACTGAGTTATCAGACTGGGCCGCAGAAAGCGGCGTCCTCGACGACTGCGGCTTCGAAGATAAAGAAGAAAGAAAGAGAAATAAGAATCCGCGGTCTTTGAGCGGTCCTAAATTAATACATGACGCTAAGAATATAGCAGTTGCTTCGCACGTGTGTGGCCGCACCAGTCCACCAGAGACTGTCGTCTACTCAAATGCCTTGGAGCATTTTGAATTCGTCGATGAAGGTGAGCAAGACCCGTCTCTGGAGAGCCCTGCCACACCAAAGAACGAAGGCTACATGGAGTTAGTAGAAAATGATTACGAACCATACTCCCCAACCAACGACCGCTCGATGAATTTTATTGAGAGAAGTTTTTCAGAAACCGTCTTCAAACCTGTGAGCCAAGAAACTAGTACAATTCAAAGCTTGGCTAACATTGAGGACATCGAAGACATCGATGCTGACTCGGAGCAATGTGATCTAAAATCCCCACAAATTTTAAAATCCATTGAAAATGATACTACTGTGACAAGCGAAAGCAAATCAACTACAGAGAGTGTACCGAAAAGTGATAGTCCTAAGCCTGAAGAAGTCGTCAAGCCGATAGTAGAGACTAAAATAGAACCGATCAGTTTATCAGAAATATCACCGCCCTTAGAGAAGGACAAGCCGGTTGAGACTGAAATATCAGAAATATCACCCCCTTTGATACCACCTACACCTAAAACAAAATTCCCTGCGGCCATTCCCTTTTCAGGACCTTGTTCGATAAGGTTATACTCCCCCGCAATCTGTCGGTCGGCGAGCGAGACGTTCAACAGATCGACATCTAGAAGTACAGATTCACCGACGCAGAGTTTCGAACTGTCTGTTTCGATCAACTTGAGCTCAGGGTCACTGTCACCTGTGAGCCCTGTGCCGATGAACACGACAGATAAAGTGCAGGAAATAAAGAGAGAGAGGGAGGAGCAGACAGAGGTAGTCAGAAGGCTGGTGCTGGAGAGGTTAGGCAGCGCTCCTCGAGCGGGTAAGAAATCCACGCGGAGAATGAGAGCCTCGCCTTCATCGGTACCTCCACCAGTGCCTCCTCCACCTCCGTCGCCTCCCCCACCCCGACCCGCACCCCCCCTAATGCCCCTGCCAGTAACCCCCTCGTTCTCAGACCCAGAACTTGCCAGAGAGAGGCGGCGCAAGAGTATTATCAAGAGTATTTCCAATTACCTCAATAGGACCCTGGGACCTAGACATAAGGTAAGCTATTACTTTCGAACATTCGTTTTTTTAAATTAATCGTCATTGCAGTTCCCCATTCACACTACTTGCGTCTACTGGAAGATGTAGATCATATATATACTTCAAGTAAAAAAATGTCATCTCGAATGTTAGCGCACAAATGTTATTTTCTTAGACCATTTTTGCTACAGAAGACATCATACTTTCAGTTCTTTTTAAGTAATATCTTTAAAATGTGATTGCTACATTTTCACTAAGAACTATCTTCACTGCTCCGCTCCTTAGGGTCGTAGCGTGATCTAGACAATATTATTTTTGAATAAATACCATCTCAAAAGAATAACTGAAACCCACCAAGCGAATAATTTTTGAACGTATTATTTATATTAGTTTAGATGTTATTGATTAGAAAAACTTGCATAATTTGTAGCTAATACGAACAATGTTAATAAATACATTGTATTACTGTACATTACACCATAAACATTATTACAATAAATTTCATTTGTTCTCAATGTCATTATTATTTTTAACATTAATAGTGTCAATTTGTAAATTCACTCCAAATAATCGAATATCGAACACAGTATAAATTAAAGTAACATGCCATTGCTATACACACTCAACATAGAATATTGTTATATATGTTTAATATCGTAGAGCAACTCAACCGGCGTTTTTTGATATAAAATAGGCTATCAGTTTTTTTACGTTCAAGACTACGAACTCACTTATAACAATTAAAACATTTAGCATTTCATTCATAAAAACTTTCTGTGTCTACATGTTACCCATTTAGACGTAGTACTTTTACAGAGGTGAACACCTTATAGCCATTCCCTATTTTGTTGCTCCATGATTTAATACACTCGAGGTACACTCAGTCGTGCGAAAATTCTTTCCAGTTGTAGTTTAAATAATCTTTCAAAAAGCCTAGCAGTATTGTATTAATATCATATTCATACAATAAATAGCCAAAACCAAAGTTTACATTTCACGAAATATAATATCTAGAAATACTGACGTCCAGCGTATTTCAATATTAATCTAAATTTGGATACTAAAATAATTGATTAATCCAAACTTAATTGAGAACTAAATATTTAATGTATTTTATTTATGTGTTATATTTTTAACACTTTCCCTATTTAATGTATATTCAAGTCAAATTCATTAAAATACACTTTACAATCCTAATACCATGTATTAATAAATCATCCATTGCGGTCCATGAGTGTGTATATTGTAAAAATAAGTAGACTTAAAACCCGGTATTGGTCCTTAACATTAAAGGGTGTCCACGTTTTGGCGTTAAACGGAGACACGGATGAGGAATTAACGTTTTTGAGCACAATTTCACTGTCGGATTAAGTACAGTCTATTTTCAATATTCAAGTCTTAAAGCCCATTATATTTACTTAAAAAATCCCTTCTAGATAACCCTATGACTATTTCTAAAAATCTGGTATTAACATAAATGTACATTGATCGAGTTTTTTCATTACGTTTTTATTAATACCATAAGAATGACATACATTAATTTATTTTTGTAGAATTATTAGTATTTACTATAAAAGTAATCATTAACTGTCTCGGTGGCGCAGCGGTAGCGTATGCGACTGCTGTTCTTGAGGTCTCGGGTTCGATTCCCGGGTCGGATCAAATGTTTGTATGATCTGCAAATATTTGTTTCGGAGTTTGGGTGTTTTCTATGTATGATATGAATGTATTTACAAAAAAAAAGTATATATATATATTTATATCAGTTGTCTAATACCCATAATACAAGCTATGCTTAGTTTGGGACTAGATGGCGTTGCGTGTTAGATGTCCGGAATATTTATTTATTTATTTATTTTATCTCTATTGAATGTTTTAGTCTTTATAAATGATACCCTAAGTCTAAATTATAAAATATACTAAGAACAAAAATATTATTGAGTAACAATTATTTACAGTTTATATTAATACCATACATGTCACTTTGCAATATAATAAAATATGCTTATATGAAAATAAAACGCTATATATAACTTCTTGAAAATAGATCCTTGATCCGGCACTGAATAACAAAAAGACCAAAACAGATATGGTAGGGCACCCTGAGTCGACTAACACCAGTTGTGATTTCAGTGGGTCTCGGAGCCGGACCTGCAGTGGCACGTAAGCATACCTACTGTATGTTGAATGTCGTGAGTCGTTGCATGTTCCGTCTTTGTGCACCGTGATGTTTGTCGTGCTGTCTGACTGTTGGTTGCAGCGCTTTGACTTCGTAACCAAAGTTCATATATACATTTAATCTTGTTGCCTAATGAAATAATTCTTAACTTCAACTCCAGGAGAATCTTCATGATTCTACAATCTCTAAAAAAATTAGAAGGAATCAAAACGTTTACTGTGCATACTATATACTATGTACCTATTATACTATATTCTTTTTTGACCTGACCCTCTTTTCTTGCTGTGAGCCAAAGGCGGTAGAGTGATTAAAGTTATGATGACCGTTTAAACGTCAATTAAATGTCCATTTTTATCCTTTAAAAACTTTTTATAGAAAAGAAAATGAACATCGAAACCAAATTTTCTAAATTGTACCTTACTAATAATACATTTTGTTGTATTATTATTATTTAAAAAATACCTAAGTATGTTTATCAGTAACCAATTCTACGTAATACAGAACTTGTTTAAATTGGTATCTCGTATGAACCTAATTAACTACAAGACAAGAACTTATGCAAGATATCGTTAAAAAGAAACAGTCTTCCCCCCTCGGTCAAAGCACTACAACCCAACTATTATAGCGAAAATATATACATGAAATTACTCTTGCTATTTCAAGTGACGTTGGATCCACAGGCTGCATAACATCTGCTGTTTATATAATATATTATAACATAAAACAGAACCTGTAGAAAACCCTCTGTTCAAATCATTCACCTGAACTTTACTATTTTCAATAGTGCAAAGAATGAGACTGTTGCAAGCGCTACCCAAATGGTAAGCTGATAGAAGTAAATACGTTCATGAGTTCTTGCTATATTAGGGTACTTCCTATCTTAAAAGAAACAGATTTGCCCATATTATCATTTACTAAACTTTTACAACTGCGGCAGACGTGCCTATGAATAAAATAGGCCTTCGACTTAAAGGTCTTATAGTACAACAACAACCGCAGGCAACAACGCAAGGCAAAGTTGGTCGTACCAACTCAGAAACCTTTGTGGGCTCATGCACAAAACTTTGCTCAAGATCATGACATATTCGAATGCATAGTTTATGATTCTATAAAGGATATACAGACAAACATTTTTTTTATATATATAGGCAAGGCAAAGGAAACATTGCTGCATTATAAAAGAAATGCGTTTGATCCAACGTCAAATTCTTTGTATTTTCAATCGTTCTGTGCATCATCTGTGTATTTAAATTGTTGTCTGTGGTCTACTTGTTCTATTCTGTATTCTAAAGAATCATATCTACCGAACGGTTCGCATCGAAAAGAATTTTACCAAGCTCTCACACACATTTATCGTCACTCGGTAATTATCAAATTAGACTTCAGTACATGATTTGATATCGTTTAAAGTTTTTTAAAATATTTTCCGAGGCGCACCGTTGGGTTTCAATAATCCTTTATAAAGCGCCAGGCTGTTATAACATAACTGCAATGATCTCCTTTTAATAGTTCTGTTTTATTAAATATTTAACAAAATTTTTTTAATATTTATTTATGTCTGTCAAACAATTCATAAAAATACCTATAAAAATGCTTAATTGCATATAACATTTATATTAACAGTAAAATAATAATACTTGTATGAATACGTTTTTGCGCAATGTGCGTTTATTAACATATAATATTAAAATGTATCTAGATCATTGCGGTACTGTGTCGTTTATAACTTTAAGTTTAGAAGTAAGTTTTGCAACTAGTGAATGTGCATGACTGTGCTTAAATATGAAGATTATTACATGTATTTTATGTTTATTAGCAAATCTAGTGAAAATTTATACCACGGACATGTTCGTGTGTTTTTTTTTTCATTTTATCTGTACAAGCAGTTTTTTGGTAACGTTTTTATTGATGCTCGGCCCCTATTGACCTTTCTTACCTATTGTAGCATATAACCTTCCTCTTTAAACGGACTTTTCAATAGTAAAAAAAGTAACCAAAACAATCCAGCCGTTGACGCTTGATACCGTGACCGAGGACCTATATTCATTTAAATATATAAATTACATGTAATAATTGAATGGCTTTTATAAATATTTTAAGTTTAATATTTTTCGTTTCTGTGGACCTGCTACCTGAACTATGCGTAAAATATTGTACAAATTATATATCAATATTTATTTTCTTTTACGAATTAAATTGAAAATAAATAATGTACATAACAATAATTTTTACACAAAGCATCTTCTCATCAAAGTTTTTTCTATGACTTTTGAACTTCAGTTGTGTATGATCCCATTCTTTAAGAAAATCGTTTGCACACAAATCTTAAGTCGCTAGTAACCGCGCAAGCGATTCTCAACCAAATCATACAGCCATAGAGTCGATAATTATAAATCATATGTGATTAAATAGCTTACGGCACTTCCTACACTTCAGTCTTTGAGTGTTGAGTGAACTAATAATTTTGCAGGAGCCTCGACAGCAGCTTTCCAACGCGCACAAATCCACGGGTGCACTACAAGAAGCACCTCCTGTCCCGCCTCCCCCGGCCAGCTACTGTCCCCCTGTGGAACATCGATCACATCATAGACTACCAGGCTAGTATCTATACTTATAGTTAAACAAAAGTAATATATCGAAGAAGAAATCGATATTGGTTTTAAATATATTGAAGAAGACTGATGAAGAAGGTCATTATTAATGTAATAGAATACAAAACGGCAGTTTATATAGAAAATTTGTCGCCGGCAAGTGTAGAAACCGTAGTTAATATTGTTAGTAGCTTTATAGTGGGTGATATCCATGTATATTTGTCTGCATGTTCGTTCATATAAAGTATGGGCTCTGTGTTAAATATACTATCATTTTTGCTTGTATATGGTCGTAGTTCAATGTAGGTTGGCAAGCTTAACACATTAGGATAACTTCATTAAATTACTGCTTTTCAGTTCATACATCATAACTAACTAGGGTCAGTATTTGAGAAACTTAATACAACTTAGTTCATTTAAAATAAAAATGTAACTAATATGTGTAGTAACATTCTAAAGCATAGAATACGGGTCGTAATATGAGTAATTATTAAATTCAAGAGGTAGTTACTATCCCACGCGGTACTTTAAGTAGACTATCCAATAAAATAATTATTCTAATCTGACATCGATAACTAACACATAAAAGTACAGCTTTTTATAGTACTATAGAGTATATATATATGTAAATGTATTTATATTAAATAAAGGACCAGTCCAAATGGTTCACTCACTGCAAATAAAATGTGTGACAAGCCCTGTGTCCCTCATTTGTTCTGTGTCGAGGTGTAATTTATCCAAATATCTTGACTCGTATATTTAAATCATATAAATATACTAGGTGAGCCCTGCGGTGCTACCCGTGGTATTGTTTTATCTAAACCTTTCTCGAATCATCAGGAATAGACACACACAAACAATTATTTAAATCGGTTCAGCCGTTTAGAAGGAGTTTAGTAAAATACACATGCACAGATGATTTATATAAAATATATACAGATTTATCAGCTGTCTGGTTACCAGAACAGTTTTGGGTCAGGCAGCCGTATATTAGATGTGTAATAATATATATATGTATGCACTCTATGGTACCATAAACTGTCATTAGTATTGCACTAAGTACCATAACATTTCACCCACAAACCAAACGCGACTAACAGCAGGGCCGAGTGGGGGCGTGGCCGACGTGGACGAGAGGGACGCCATGCAACTGTGGTTCGAGGCTCGCTGGGCCAGGCTCATGGCGCAGAGACGCACGAGAGAGGAGCCCCGGGACGAACCTATCGCGAGACGTCTCGCGAGGTTGGAACGACGCCTAACCAGACCGCTCTCTGGTAAATCAGCTTTACATTAACCATATCACCGTTACTGCCAGCGCTTGAATCACTAATTATTCATTTGATACTATAATTGTGATCTTCTAGCGATCGATGGACCTTGTGTGAGTTTGTTTTTCGACTCGTTCTTCGTTGTGATTGGTGAAGGTTTCGTATTAGTATGAAGTGAACTCACAATAGGCCCTCAGATAATCAGTAGTTTGTGTTGGACATAGCACTAGTAGTAGTTATGATTAAAGCCCTTAACAATAGAACAATACTTCATATTTGGTTGCTGTAATGTACTTTAGAGCATGTATCTATGTTATGTGACCCTATTTTTATAATTTTTATCCCTTTGCCTCTCGGTGATTCTTCGTAGTAAGTGTATATCAAGACCTTGAGTTTTCATCTAATAATATGAATACTCATAAAAAAGGGTCTATACAAATAATTTCTGCAAACAGACATTAAGTAAAAACTACAACATGTGTAATTTTTTTCAAAAGTAGTTTAAAATGGTGTGGGTACAAACATTTGGCTGTGAAATCTTTCAGAGTGACAACGCACAAAATGTTTTTTTTTTAAAAGGAGGACGAGAGCTGGTGCTCCAATTGCATTATAAATAAAAAAGTTAAATGTGTATGTTGGTTTGTTTCAGCGGAGCAGCAAGCTGCAACGGTAGCGGAGCTAGTCCAAGTCTCTGCTCAAAGGGACGCGCACCAGGCCCTCATGGCTGCCAATAGGTATATTTACATTTTATCCTTAAATACTCCAATGCTGAGTATAGGCCTCTCCTTAGTAACAAGATTTTGGCCTACTATATTACTCTGTCAAGATGACTTAGTATAGTGTTTTTTTTTTAATGTAGATGACTGAGGTAGTCTGTATAGTATTTGTGGCAAGTTAGCCTTCTTTTTTCAGAATTCTTAATTTTTTTCGAACGCATATTTTTCTTATTCCCCGTAAACATTTTTGTTCTTTATGAATTCTTTCTCATCTAAATGGAACACTACATTTCTATCTAATTTCTGAAATAACTGGTCCAGTTTTAAAAATTCTTTCACTGTTAGACAGCCCAGTTAACGAGGAAGGCTATTGGCTTATATATATAAAGATACGGAGTAGCAAGTTAAATGTAAATACTTTGTTGCTATATTGATCCCAGGTTTATGTGTTAATTTCAGGAGGCGAAGTGCTGGTGGCAGTGTCGGTGATTGAAGCGTTGAATACTTCAATACAATACTTCTAGCCGCGCACTTGTATATTTTTTAATACGAGACACGAAGTTCCGTTTATATATAAGGTAACAGAACCAAGTTGGTGATATAAGTAATGTGGGGATACGTTCAGAAAGAATAGTACAGGCATCGAAAAGTGAAATTTTTATACAATACTATTTCAGTACTATATTATATAGTTATATTATATTATTATATATTATATTATTATATTATATTATTATATTATGTAGTTTTCACAATATATAATTGTGATACTGTACTGGGTGCAGATATACCTCAGTATATTATTCTTTCTATATACTTGTTTATTGAATCACCATCTTACTTGTATCAAAAATATACTACTTACTTTTAATGTATTTCATTGATTTATACATCCAAATGTTTTATTTATTTGTATAGATATAAGCACTTATTTAAATGCTTTTTTATATAATTTTAAAATTAAATTCTCACATTTAAATCCGAAAAATGTAAGGAAGGTACTTCATGTCTCGTAGTTCTATAGTTAAATGGTTTTAGTAACGCTCATTTGGTTTAGGTATATTTAGTAAAATTATGTTCAGTGTCAATAAATTATTAACCAATGCAAAATATATACCTAATTTTAATATTATAATAAGTGCATGCCAAATGACGTCACAAGACAGTAAACATTAGGTTTTTTTTTATTTAACAAGAACAAAAATACTTTGACTGGACTCTTGCTGCTACTTTTTTAGATTAATAATATGTTTTTAGTACGTTATAGCTTCAGTTTTATATGTATGATCAACAAAATTAATTCAGCTGAGCTCACTTTTATTTTGGAGGAAGAGACTGTGTGTATTTATTTTTTATCTTCGAAATAAAATATATTAAGATGTGACCATTTTAAAAACTATTGTTTTGTATATTTGATTTGTCTTCAAAAAACTTTTTTAGTCAAAAAGGGTTACAATATTAGAATAAAAACTCTAGTTTATTATGTAACTATTTTTGAAAAAGTTTTGCGGTTTTATAACACAGTTTCTTTACTTCATGTGAGTTTATTTTAATCAAAGCTTTATTAAGTATTGATCTTATTTGCCTGAGGGGTTGTAAGCGGGGGTTGCGGATCGAGGCCACGATCTCGTAACATTGGTTTCAATGAGTGCTAGATATGCCAAATGAGTACATGAAGATATTTTTTTATTGTATAGTTCTTACATTTAGGTATAGTCAATGCATTTATAAACGCTGTTTTGAGATTTTTATAATGCTTATCAATTACGTTTTAAATATTACATGTGTGTACTACACTTTGTATAGTGGTTGTTGAATCTTAAAGTAATCGACCATTAAAGTATAATAATATAAGTTCAATATTAGTCGTACGATGTCAACTAACCCACTTTAGTGTGGGTCGCCATGCTGCATTGCCTATATTCGCAATGAGTATGGTGACCAGTACTCTTGGATTCTGATAATGCTTTCCAGCAATAGAGATAGTCACTGTGACAGGCTCATACACAAACAAAAAAAAAATGGCTGAATATCACTAACCCATCTGATACTACTCAATCGCGTTGAACGTTGGACCCTTGGGGACCTGTGGCCTTTTGAGGTAGATCTCATCAATCAATTTATTGCAGTCATCAAACGTATAATATTTAAAACGTGGTTAACATATAAAGGCATATTCCTAATTGTCTATGATGCAATTGGACGTGTAGTAGAATTTTAGAACTGTAGACGTTACTATGATGTTGTTATACATATATAGGGGAAGTATTTCGTATTCTCGCTGTGGAGAAATACGTCAAGTTATATGCTGGCACGCTTAGTTTAATAATATAAAGTTTTCTGTCAACGCTGTCAAGTTTGACAGCTGTCAAAAGATAGGTTCGTGCACACAGGGATTAAATTGGCATTTATAATTGACGATTTATTGAAAAAGTCGAATTGAAGCATGTATTGGTTTATGATAATCATAAACTAATACAGTACAGGGCTATTTTATTCTGTATATTCGTCATGTCTAAATACATAGACACAGTCACGATTCACCAAATACACTTGCCAGTAAGTGTCAGATTAACAACGACATCAAGCGCCGGCATGTATAAACTAACAAAAGTATACCCCTGAATTCACCTTCTAATATTTAAAAACAAATGTGGGAATTCATATACACTTTAGGCCAATTTACAATAACTTACTATGTAACGAATTGAAATGCGTTTTTTAAACACAACAAACTACTTTGTAACTAACAAAATCAATCTATGATATTTATCAAAAATATACTTTGCCTTAAGAAAACAAAATAATACTAGCTTGTTTATTTGATTTTGTGGTTGTGTAGTGTTCTGGCCTTTAAAATGAAATAAAACACTGTCGTACTATCTCGTGGATGAATAAAAAACTCTTCAGAGAGCCACTGATGATTGTCCTTAAAGATTCCTGGTATACGAAGCGCTGTATGCACTGTACTGTGACATCATTCCCTGTGTTAGTATTTAGACGTTTCAAATAACACTGAACTGTATTAATTTGACTATAAGTGCCAATGTTATATATTTATGCTATCAACGATTATGTCCGTAATGATTTTGTGATGCCCAATGCAATAATACACCTCAATTGCTTTGTATCGTAAAGCAAAATATAATAATTCACTTTGAGGAGTTGATTTTTCTTATATATAAGAGTATATAATTATTTTATTTATCAAACGACCAGTAAATCGACATTCAACGTCGTACCACTAAGAGAATTTAAAGTTCCAAGTTTAATTTGACTTAACTATTCTAAAAAATCTTTAACAACTCGACGATGAAGTCTTATTTTGACGTATGATAAATACAAATAATAACAATGTTAGTAGAAATATAATAACAATAGTAGTCGAAATAATAGCAATGATATTCAATAAGGCAATATGTATAACTAACGCTCCACGAAAATGCAGTGAATAGGAGAATCTGCCAAAGTGTGCAATGTGTATAAAAGTCAAGCTCTCGCAAAACAATAGGTAACGTTGTTGAGAATAGTGCCGCGTAATTTTACATTAAGAGCATAATAATTTGTGGATTTTTTAAATAAATTTACCAAGCTTTGCTTGTTTGTATTTCTGTCGTAAATTTTGTAAACATGACTCCTAATTCGATCGACTTATCGCCCCCGAAATTTCATTAAAATTTTTAAGTCTTTACCGAGATTCGGATTATATATATACAAGGACAAAGAAATAATTAAATGTTGTCATTCATTTTTACCTTCGCTTTTTAGGCCGTCAACGAAGGCTGTATACAAGAATTGCTAGATTAAAGGTATTAGATTTAGTTACTACTATCGGTCCATTAGATGCCAATTATTGTCACAACGGACACCTATTGAATTGTTGTGAAAGCTTGAAAAGAAACTCAATGTTTGGCAATAATAAGATATATAAGATTTTTCTCCCCACTGGGTCTGCCTTACACAAACTTAACCGAAGCAATAATACAAATACCTAAGCATGTATATATAGCTAAAGTATTAATATAGAAGCTATTGTGTACATCATATAGTTATATATTTTTGTATGGAGATGTGTCAGTGGTACTTGAATCCCAGTAACGGTCACGATTTTTTCATTATAATTTTTAATATTATTCAAGTTTGCCTACCCCCTTTTATGGTACGATAAAATCAAAATAATGTTTTAACGTTTTTTTCATGTAATTTGCTATTTGTTTTACTTTTGATATTTGACTTATTCGATATATTTTACCAGCAACTTTGATGCGGCCGAATTATTTGATAAAAATCAAACTTATTTTTTATTATATTGAGCGAATTAGGTCTTCCTAAACGTATTTATAGTTTTTATAAATGTATAGATCCAAGTCGGCGCGATGTACGCCTCGGAAGTAGGTTGTATGAGGGCTGTTCTAGTTTGTAAACAGCTTTGCTAATGTGTTAAATAAAACATTCGAAACGTGTGTTTGTTTAGGAGTGATACAAAATATTATGGCTCTAATGCTCTGTTTTAACGGTTACTGATAAGTTTCGGATAATTTGACGTAACTTCCATATAAATTGTGTCAAACAATCAGTCAGGTAAGCTTTATTTTTAACCGGTGAAACAGGGTATAAGAATTGTATTAATTTGAAGCTAGTTTTGAAGTATTCTAACAAAATGTTTGTGCTCCACAATAAAACAAGTAATGTGTACACGATTACTAGGAATAGACGTGAAGTTTTAATATCCAGAGCCCTCCAAGTTAGCTAGTCTGAGTAATGTTTATGAACGGGAAATAGCGATCTTTTGACATATATCATTGACTTGAGGACTTGTTTAGAATCCGTTAAGCTGCGTGCTCATTTGCCTGTTTATTGTTATATATAGCGATTAGACTAGATCTCAGTATATCATTGTTTTATACACAATACTTCAATTATACAAATATAAGAAATTCTGAATAAACGTATTTTGTCGAATATTAGATATCCATATCATAACCTTTATATTCATAAGGTCTAATGTTATTCGGTGTGGCGTCCGTTTCTAATATTTATGTTACTTCGTCTGTTTGAATTCAAGATGGCATGCAATACCCTACTTTTACACTGTAGCACACTGAATAGTTCTTTTAAATTCTACGTGAAAATTAACTTATACTGTACAACTTAATTGTGTCTATTGAGTGTGCATGAATAGGAGGACTTTCAATATAGATTATATTAAGAAAATGTTAAGTTACTAATGTTTATATTTTCTACATTTTACCTTAGAAAACTAAGGTATCTAAAGGAAACTTGTGTTGCCAACTACTCCATATTTTCTTTTTTTATTTTATTTGTGGCGTGCTTCGGAATTACTTGACTTTTAAACTCGATGACGTTAGTCGTATTCGTACGCCGATTACTTGTTAACTGTGTTTAAAAGTTCAAAAACAAAACTTAATTTCGTTGAACCTAAAATGGCTATAAACAGTATTAACTTACACATTTTCTTACTACTTCATGTGTTTAGACGATGTAGACTAGAATGATGGCTACGCTTCTTTACGTAAGGTACATTTTACACTGGCACTATCTGTACTACATCGATTGTGGTATTTCATCAGGAAAACTTTGTATTCTATATTAATGTATCGTACGTAGAGGCAGGTGCCACAAGCACTCAGAGGCCTACAACTAGAGATTAAAGTGACAATGGTTTTGAACAAGATGTGGTCTAAATATTTTCTTACACTACTAATATACACATGTACAGTACACTTATACTACGCGGAGCTAATTAAAATCGTCATGTATATTATGAGCTGTGTTCGTTATTTTTTAAGCTTTAATCTTTATTATAAATATTATTGCTAATGCACTCGCGACATCTATTTCATATAGATTTGGTATACGCTGCAAGACAGACATTTACGAATACCAAATAGCTTTCGAATAAAACTCGAAGTTGTATGAAACATTGTTTTGAAAGTTTCAACCTCGGTAAGTGTAAAATTGACTTCTCTATAAAGAATTTTGGCCGCCGATACGTTGTTACAGTATGACAAGGATCTTTTGATTCAAGCATCCGTGATCTCAGGATAGGAGATAATTTGTATTTTATCTTGGTTATTATATAAACATGCAAATGTGTTAGAAGTAAAATATTTGAGAAAGAATGCGGAGCGCTGTTCAAAAACTGAGATGTTTACACATCCGTACAACGCTAACGAGATATTATCGACAATAATTTATACGTGTGTACGTTACTCCTAGTTTGTTACTTTCTCACTTGTTATTTATACGGACTTCAGTTTATTTAAAAACTTGCAGTGTTACCAAATCTAATCTTAGCTAAGAATTATTCTGTACAAGTCACATAACACGTTCAATGTAAAAAAATGAAAAACTAGTAAAAATAAGTTCCCCTATGGTTATCGGTAGTAAGTTAAAATGAATTATATTTTAATAGCAAATGCCTTGGAACCGGATAGTTTTATAAAATCGGGCTGTGGCGCTTCTAAATGTGGCAACACTGAGTGTTTTTTATCATTTTGTAATATTGGTACATGTTTGTGTTGCCATATATCTAGTGCTGGGGCTGTAGCTATCTTTAAATATTGTTATTAATAGATGAAGTTGAGATTATATCCAATACAAGGATTGAACACAAAGCAATGTACCTCCTTTTGTATGCGTAGTTAATTTGACAAACTAATAAAAATTAATATATCATTACATAGTTTCATTTTCTTAAGACTTGCTTCGGTAAGCAGTTATTGAATATGACTATCAGTTTACTATTCAATATTGACGACAGATTAGAAGTTGAAAAGAAACATTGCATTATTTCGCTTGGCCCGTGATACACTTATGATGACTTTAGAAGTTTAAACAACTAAAAGTTTAAAGTTTATCTCAGTACCATTCACAAAGCACTGGCTGAATTGTTACCTATAATTCTTGTAAGCTTTTTAAATTGAGTTTTACTCAGTGTCCTAGTAAGTTATTTCTAAACGTATTTTTCGTTGTAGTATTGTAAGGTTTAAGGCACTCCTTATTTTTAATCTACACTAATATTATAAAGCTGAAGAGGTTGTTTGATTGGTTGAACGCGATTATCTCAGGAACTCAGGTCAGATCTAAAAAATACTTTTAGTGTCAGAAAGCCCAGTTCTAGAGGATTTGTGCTATGTATCGTCACGCTCCGACTAAAAGTACAGCGTATCAATCAATATTGCAAAATGGAGGAAACTTATTCCTTTTATAGCTTCCTTGTTGTGGTTTGTTTTAAAAAATAATTTCTTATAACTGCCTAAACCCCGACAGCCTGTAATTTTTTTTTTGGTGTACCCATTGCGTCTTTCACGATTTAGACGAATCTATTGACACCACTCACATAAAAATACGACAATCCGTTTAAACTCTAGGTCATGCCAAAGAAATATACATACATACACTCGAAAACCATAACCCTCCTTCTTTCGCAGTAGAGTTCACCACCATCGACATCATTATTTGACAGTCCACAGCTAAACATAGGTTTCTCCATATAAAGTACTACTACTATACCCCACTGGTCAGATAGATTGGTATAGGGATTGTATCAAGTTTTCGTTCTCTACTTAGCTTAGATTTACCATTAAAAGGGGATTTTTAAGGTCAAGAGTAAAATAAAACTAATTTTACATTGAAAAAGAGTTTATTTATCAAACGTTACACAGTTGGCGAGGTAACATTACAAGGAGAAAAGATTGTACCCGTTAGTTGTATTATCCAGCGTTGAGATTTCTAATCCTCTGATTACGTACAACCATAAATAATCATAAGAAAATGAGCAAGGAAAGGGTTCATGCCTCTCGCGAGCTGTAGAGGCCTCACTGCCTGATACCGATGTTAACCAACATTTTAATTTATACCAAGAACAAAAGCTTCACCTCAATTTATCTAGCCTCTACGACTCACTAAAGTAACATTTGTTCGTGACACTAAATTCGAGAAAGTCAGTCTATGTAAGACACCTGTAGCCGGCAAGTACGTTGACAAACGTAGGTCCAGTACGACCCGGAAGTGGGAATGTTACATCAATATCCATCTAATCTTAAATACACATAAGTACGTTTAGTTTACATCTAAAACTTAAAACTACAATTGTTAAGTAGAAAATGTTCAGTTAAGATTTGAGATTATTTATTACTAAAGAATGTTCTCACATTTATTTTTACTCGTATACTAGAATGATCAATGTGAGGTGGGTCTTTAGCCACGGGTGACACTGAGAAAGTGGTGGGTGATAAAGGTTCGGCCCTGGTGCACGCACCCTGTCCCATAATCAGAAGTGTTTCCCACACTTTACTATACTTCATGTAATAACTATTTTCTTGTAAAGCAGTTCAATACGTACTACGATGTTGAGTGCAGGTGAAGTAAACACAACACTGCGACACACCAGGGAGCACACGTTTAGAAGATTACAACACTTATCAGCTACAATAAAATGGTAAAACATCTATTATTTGATACACTTTCTCAGACACCTTCACAGATTCCGTGTGGAAATTGTACGATCTTTGAGTACACACTAATTGTTATAAAAACAAATTTTGGTTAGTCAGAGCATTTAATGAATAGTAGTATTTTTAGTCGTTTTTACCATTCGACATAACTTTTTACTTTGTTTCCCGGCAACAAATTAAATGTTACAGCATAAAGAGCAAAGTTAGTATTGCCAGCTAGATGTAAAGCTTGATGTGTTTATGAAATCTGTAACTCACGAAATCTGTGTCGAGGCTTGACGTTAATACATTTTCTTTATACTTAAAACTACTTTTTGCGACAGCAAAATACTGAGCAAGCAGAAAATATCGTCATTTAAAAATGGTTCAAAAATACCTTAAACCTATCAAAATAAGACAAAATTACCCTAAATTAACATAAAATAAATCGATGGATTGTTTGTCGCAGGAGCAAATCAATCAAGACAATAAAATAAGATCAAACGCTCCGACCGATCTACGTTAATACGTACGTTGTTACTCAAACTAAAACTAAAACAGCTAACTTAAACATAAAACCTCGGATTAATATTGCATTACAAAACTAATTCTTAAAACATATCACCGGTTTTCATGATAAATGATGATAGTCTTGAGTCATGATAAATGATTATAATATGCTGTTACTTAATTTTTAATCTTTAGAGGTCTAAAAATTAGACCTCGAATGAAGACATTAAAAAAAGATTTCAACCGATTCATTCATGCATGGCGAGTAACAAATCAATGAAAATATAATCGTATTTTTTTTTAATTTATCTCCGATTGATCAGGATTACTGATTACATGTATAATAACTTGAATGAATGTGACTGTAGCTTGAAGGCGTGTTATTAATTGAGAACTTATCGGACCGATGAAACCTTACTTGTTAATTTGTAGCTACTGTTTAATAAAAACCTTATGTATCTCTATGTTCAATAGATTTAGATTACCAGATCTAAATTTATTGGACTTTGAGACACATTTACGTGCAGTTATAAGCCTGCTAATATCATGGTTGGTAAATCATTTAATAGAATTGTACTAAAACAGGTTTATTCAATAATCCATTGAAATATAAAAAAATCGTATACATAATTAAACACTACTATTAATATTGGTGGTATTATAATTAAAAATTTCTTGAAATACTGCAATTATTCAATAAAATTAAGTTCTGCAAAAATACCGGTTTTTAATTTACTTATCGCATTGAAAAGAAGTACAAGGAAACAATAGTAAATATACCACGAGGACAGAACTAAATAATATTGAAAAAAAAAGTATATATATATATATATACCATTACACTACAAATAAACACCTTTGATATGAGGTGTTGAAGTTATGGTCAATATATAAAATTATAACATACATTAAATTTATCTATTGCAGTTTTTATCTTGTTCTGTTGCTACCTCATGCAGCGTACCCTGAATTTCACCTACATCCACGGCCCCTGCTAAAGTAAATAAGTTTTCAGATATCCACGTGTGGACTTCAAAATGGTGAATGCCTTTTTCCGGATTTCCAGTGTTTAACGTGGAGGCCCTATAAGGATGACGCAATCTCGTCCACAACTTAGGGCCTAGCCACGCAACCAACTAACTACCTTAAGGGTTGAAAGTCGGCATAGAGGCCAGTTTGGCCTTAACGCTATCGATTGAGTCGTCGCACAGCAGCAGAGTATGCGAGAATCCCATCGCAACTTGAGTTATGTTGAGACCGTCCATGCGCAGTACCTCCTTAGGCCTCGCAGTAGACTTGTTGATCTCACCAGTACCCTACACAGAGATAATACTACAATGTCATATGGTAGCTTTAAAAAATATGTAGGACACATTAGTACAGTTAAATGGAGACAAGTTATCCGAAATTAGGCTTTAATAGCTACGCTAAAGTCGAGTTCAGTTCTGTACACTAAACCTGAACATTTCAATGAAGTCGTGCTTTTTTATCAAATTAAAATATAAATATTACAACAATCTTACCAGTTCTCCGTATGTGGGTGAGACTCCCCATGCGACCAGCGAATCGTCAGCTGCAATCACAATGGATGTGTTGCTTGTACCAATGCTGCGAATAGACCAACCTGAAAATTTCGGACATTTTTAACACACAACGCCCTCTAATCCCAAACTAAGCAGAGAGCTAGTACTATGAGTACTAAGACAACTGATATTAATACATATTTAATTATTTTTTTTGTAAATACATACATATCATACATAGAAAACACCCAAACTCCGAAACAAATATTTGCAGATCATACAAACATTTGGTCCGACTCAGGATCGAACCCGAGACCTCTTGCACAGCAGTCGCATACACTACCACTGCGCCACCAAGGCAGTCGAATAAATGTTTACAATTATTAAATGAATGAAAAAAATATTTACAGTTACATATTTAAAATGGTACCATATATAGTGTGTATCAGAAATTTATTGTTAAAATCGAATGTTTTTAAAAAAAAATGTAACGTTCAACAATGATTGTTGGTTATAAAACTGTTCTAGGGTTATAATTAAGGCAGTTCATCAGAAGTAAAATCTAAGCAAATAATAATATGTAAGTACTCACCGCTGAGGTCTTGCACAGGCTTCGGATACATATTAGCCTCCCCCGTGCGTTTAGTTTGTCCAAACAAGAACAGAGCCCCTGTCGAATATCAAATAAATTAATAATTGGAACATTATTTTGAAATAAATGTATTTATTCAATATACTTACTTGGGTGATTTCGGTATAGGCCCACTATGATGGGAATGACTTATGTTAGTAATGAAATTGTTAATGCTTATAAACAAACATAAACTGAATGAATGAAAATGTACACATGTGGAATGTTTCGTTTGAGGGCCAAGCCAATTGTAACTTATGGATGAATACGCTTTTTAATGATAAGTATTTCGTATTTTAAAGAATGCTAATACTGTGACTAGCATTCTCCAACCCCTCCAGCTAAGTAAATAATTTTGGTAGGAGTTGGTTTACAGATGGTACATATGTATACATTTTTAAGCTTATTTTTATTAGTGATATGCCCGATCACTTAAATTGTATAACTGGGGGATATGGGCACAAAGATTTTTAGTCAAAATCTTTGAATATTTGGAATTTTATTTGATCCTTTTTTCTCAATTAACAGATATTTAAAACTGCCTGACTTCTTCAATATGGTTAAATTAATTTAATAATATTTTTTATATATTCTAGCTAAGCGCCGTGCTGTTACCCGCGGTACTTCTTCGGTCTTTTATGTATATAAGATATATATACACTACACACAGATTTATTTATTTATCTGGTTATGAATTCTATTGAGGTGTAAAAACACCTGTTTATAGAACCAGTACAAAAATATCAATATTACAATATATATTCTTTTTACAAATTTTTTGTCGTTAATACAATGCAAAGAGATAATAAGTACAATAAGTAATAAATTTATAAAGAAAGAAATACACAATTATAAATAATTATCAGAAAAGAAATATCTAATCAAATATTCGCATTTTCCATTGCATTTTTTAAGCATGTTAGCCATTAAGGTTTCTTATCCAGAAACTAAACTTTTTTTAAAATTTTTTTTACTACAGTCTAAAGTTTTCATATCAGCAGGGAGTTTGTTATAATATTTAATTGCTACATAATAAGCATTCTGAATACTAATAGTTTTGTTTATTTTTGGTAGTACTATCAACTTTGAAATTTGTTTTTATAAAGATTTATAAATAAACAGTCATTTAACTATTTATAATAGTAATAACTCTAATTTAACTGATTGAAATATAATAAAATTAGTTAAAAGAGGGTAGTTTGACACCTTAGTCAAATTAGTTACTTTTCATCATTATCATGTGTTAAAACGATAACTTTGTATAAAAAATGTACAAACTTGTGACGTCACTGTTTTAGACTACTCAATTGATCAATATATTTTAATGTTTATTTGATTTAAAATTTGTAATAGAAATGAAAAGCTGTAATGATTATACTATTCGAGATGTTTTGTAATATTCGTTTTAATGAAGGAGAAATCAGTAATTACTTACGATACAAGCAACAACCCACACCACTAGACTACACACATACATACCGAGTTCGTTGACTGCTAAGCTGTAAGTGGCGCCGCAGTACACAGAGCGAAGGCCGCGAGCTTGAGTCTCGAAGAACTTGATAAGGCGCGGTACGATTTCGTCCTTCTGCTCGGCGTGACCTAATCGACCGAAACCACCGAATCCCCAGCTGTACGCACGCTTTTTGGAGTCAATTGCCACCTGTCACACCAAATAATTTGATCCATATTGTTCAACAGATTGCAGTTTTCAACAAAAAATAAGAGTATTCAAGAAGAAAGTTTGTATGTGTAATACTTGCATATTATAGTACAGAAAATTCGATAATTTCAAATCATTCCGTGCGAAGTAGGGCTGGATCGCTAATATTCTTATATATTGTTATTTTTGCGTTGAAAAGTTCAGTAACCAGGCAGTTTCGTCCTCCGTTCATTTAAATACAAATTTTGCGGAATAAAGGTTGAAGGGTATTTTTTCATATTGTAAAGGGGCAAAAGGAGGCCAGTAGATGGTAGAAACTACCGTCAACCATAGACGCCTGTCCATAGAAACAATTTGTGGATTACCCAAAATATTGCCTTGTATGGGATTAGAACCCACAACACTCATTTCAGTAGAAAACGGAGTGGGGAATGCTTAAACGACTGTGTTATTTATGCGGTTTTCATTTCTTACTCTTCTCCTTACTCACAGTGTGGTTATTGCCGCACGAGAAGTCGACAATCTCCACATCCTTGATGGGTGACACGTGGCCATCTTTGGGCTTGTCGAAGAAGTGCGCCACGTGCTTCGGCACCGTCTCAAAGTGGAACGACAGTTTCGTTGATGTCACGAAATACTTCCCGTCAGTGTTGTGACCTATTGTAAAAAATCATTTTAAACATGTCCAAGGACAGAACCAATAGTATTTCTTCTCATCATCTTTAGGCAATCTTTTTTTATATTTAAAAAAAATGACCAAATTCCATAAAACAGTTCATCCCTAATGTTACCAGTGACCGGGTGAAATTTGCAATAATCCGTTACTGAGTGTTTATAAGACAAAAAAAATCAACTACTAAATAAGTGTGACCCTACTACTAAATAATTTACCGTGGAAGAGCCACGCTTCGGCATGAATGGGCCGGCTCGATTGGAGTGATACCACGGCCTCACAGAAAACCGGTGTGAAACAGCGCTTACGCTGTGTTTCATCGAGTGAGTGAGGATACCGGAGGCCCATATCCCGATCCAACGCCCCCTATCCCCCTCACCATCCCCCTTCCCCCCAGGCCGCCATAGTGTGGGTCACCTAGCTGCATTGTTCTTTTTCGCATTGAGGATGGTGACCACCACTCTTGGATTCTGCTCATGCTTTCCATCAGGCAGGGCAGTCATTTTGGCAGCTTAAATATAAAAAAAAAAAAAGCCCTGCGGTTTAGTCTTATTTTTGATGAATGTCTCAGAATTTTTTGTCCAGAAACTTGAATATAATCAACACACTATAAATTTAGTTAAATATTTCGATCAACTCACCTAACTGCCCGTACTCCGGGAGCCCGAACGAATGAAGACGTCCCTTGCAGTCCAGAATCATGGAGAATTCAGCTCCACAACCAACTTTCACGACGGGAACGCCGCTGCAAAATAAGCACTGTGTATAACGATCGGGTTTTACAATATTTACGTTATGTTACTATGTAACAAATAAAACCCAACTTAGTATAGCTTTATCTACCTTATTGAACATGAATAAAAATGCTTATCTTTTATATGCATATAAATATATTAAACAAACCTGTAACGAATGCGGGTCGGTTTGAGAATCTGCGCCGTGGTGTTACCAAGACCGCATTGGCCGCATTTGTTGTCACCACAAGCGTACACAGTGCCAGTATCTAGAAACACATATTCAATTTATTTTATATATAAATATAAAAACATAATTACTTACATAATATTGACTGCACGGTTGGCCTAGTGGTTTCAGTGGTCGCCACGCCACTTCCTACTGCGCCAAGTGTTGTGGGTTCAAATCCTACATGGGACAACACTTTGTGTGATTCATAAATTGTTGTTCTAAGTCTGGGTGTACTTTGTGTCCGTTTCATGTATGTTTGTAAAGATCCCCGCGACACAGGAATGTATATTCCTAATGCGGGAGTTGTCTTTTTTTANTATGTAGTTCGAAGAACCATTTCTGCCTCAGTTTTAATCTGAGTAAAATGTTTTTCACCAATTGAAATATCTTGCCAAAGATATCTTCAGGTTCTTTAACACACTTTGTCATCAGAACTATAAAAAAGTAATGAAAGTAGATTCTGACATACCGGTTACGAACAATGTATGATGACGTCCGACTGCAGCGTGGATGATGTTTTTCCCACGTAGAGCAGGAACTAGCTCTGGCACATTCCGGGTGGTTGTATCTCCAAAGCCGAGCTGACCGCAAGTGTTGCGACCTGAATGGTGGACCAACCAACACATTTTCAGCCTTTTCGAATTAAAAAATCGTTAGTTAGTGAAAAACACTAAGTTACCCAAAGGATTGTCTGATCCTAAAGCTAGTTTAGGCTATAGTGACCAGTTTGTTGATAAACATACTTATTGTATGTTACAACTATAAGAAAATACATTTTATACATGAAATTACACTTAGATAAAATAACTATTTATGCTCATGACACAATTATCTAACCCAAGACCTCCAGCTCAACAGATAGATAGGTAGTTATTAGGCATTTCGTTGAAGTAAAATTACCCTTATTTTTTATTAATTAGGGAATTAAAGACATGTGTGCATGTATAAATATAGATATAGCCCAAAGAGAAAGCGAATATTTTTGTCATGTATAATCTATTATACATTGTGTTTAAAGTACAAGCTCTTATTCCTGCGGGTTCATTTAAGTATGTTGTTATGAAGTGAAGCACAGGTACTTGAGGATAAAATCTATTGTTGCAAAAGGTAACTCTTGAAGGAACTGTTCATTTTAAAACTCGACTAATAATGGCTAAATTCTCGTGCTAAAATCAAGAAAAAGTGCACCGATGCAGAAGAACTACCCGCAATGCGCGCAAATATTTATCTTATACGATTTAAAAACCAATGCACAATACAAAAAAGCTGGACAACTTACACACCTTAACTGGGACTGAAGTCCAGCTAACAACAAAAGTTGTTGTACTAATTGTGTATCTATGGCCATTCTTAAAGAAATCCAAGCTCTAAGTCAGTAGTCCCCATAGTCCCAATGTACTAACATTATCTGTTTTACCACAACTAGGTACACCTGTAAATTACATGTCTCCTTATTATTTTTTATTTTTTTACGTGTGGTATCCCCCTCGGAACTTCTCCCCACCGGGGTTTGCGGCGGGACGGTGTGTCGGAATCGAACCGACTAAAACCACATGGTGTGCCACACTGCGCCTGAGACGGGAGGATCCGGGAACCACTTTCTTACGCCATCCGGCAAATTACATGTCTCACAACCAGTTATGCTGTGTTGGTTGTATTCAGATAACAGAATCTCGTGTTTCAATCTTTGCAGTACAATTTTGCCAATGTGGTTTTATTTAACCCTTTCACAAAAGTATACGTAATTTTTGTTAACAGTAGTAGTTTAGTAGTATTACTACTTACGAGTATTACTAAAATTTAAAAATTTAGTTACTAACTTTCTCTACCAATGACTTACCGCTGGTATTGCGTAAGTAAGAAATTATAATACACAGTGTTTTGACTTCACTTGAGTAATAGTAATGTCCCTCATTTGGCAAGCACCATCAACAACCCATAATGTCCCACTGCTGGGCTCGGGTCTCCTCTCAGGAGAGGGTTAAGGCCATACGTCCACGCAAGGCAAGCACATTTTTTCTGAATAAAAGGCAATCTCATTTACAAAGTTTCAAAGAGTTCAAAACGATTACGACTGGATGAACGGCAGTAAATAATAGTTCAGGAAGGAGTACATATCAGGAGGCTATCTATAATGTAATACAAACCAAAGGTGTAGGCCTCTCCGTCTTCTGTGACAAGAACTGAGTGCCCAGCAGAGCAGTGGCTGGCTATGAAGCGGTACTGGAATAAAGTCCACATTATAAAATAAGAATTTGTTACACCTTATTATCTTAATAAAAAATTTAGATAATAAGGTGTAAATTATCTAAATCAAAAATTTAGATAATAAGATATAATAATAGCAAATTCTGTAAGTCACAATACCATACGACTAAACTTTAATGACCACATTTTCACTTGCACACGACAGAGGCGCTCATAATCTAGTTGCACACGGTGATTAGAAACAATCACCAAGGGTTATTACCCTCGCTGATTATTTCACCGTGACACTAAAACAACGGCGTGGTCAGTACCTGGATGGGAGACCTGGATGGGATTGTAGCGTGTTGCCATGAGCGTCTCCGTGATTCGGAGGTCACGTTAAGCAGTCGGTTCCGGTTGTTATCATAGGATAATAGTCGTGAAGCTTCGTTGGAGGCCTTTGGGCGGCTTAAAAACATCCAACGATAAGATTACGTAGCCACAACATTGTCTTGCCAGTCCCCAACCCGTGCTCGGCCCGCGTGGGGACGAATGGCCTTAACCCTCTCCTGAGAGGAGACCCGAGCCCAGCAGTGTGACATTGTGGGTTGTTAATTGAATGAATTTAAACTTGCATGGTAGTGCAAATAGAATAGAAATGTACAGCACAAAGCGGGAGTTCGGTTATCTTTCTTCTCAATCATTGCTTCAGTATGGCGTCAGTATTTAGAAAAGTTGCCATTCAATATATTTTATTTATTTTTGATTCATTGAGCGGTTGAGGTACTCTAGAACAACAGCTCCCATCTAACCCCCTATTTCTGGAGAGAGGAGACTCAAAGTACATGTTGACTTGTAACTCTGAGTTGTAGTAGGTAGTGACGTTAACCCATCAGGTGGCCCGTCTGTTCATTCGCCCCATATTAACATCATCAGCCTATAGCAGTGCATAGTTGGATATAGGCCTCTCCAATTGTACAACATTTTTTTTAAATATCTACGGATGTGCTGCAGAAGACAGTTTAGCAGTTTAATTCATTTATGAAGTTATACTGCTAAACTATGTTTATAAATATTTAAAAATAAACAACGTTTATAAATATTTAACTCACGTGTTGGTCAGTAAACTTATGAAAGGTGTATAAGTTGGGATGAGTGCGCTTGCTCGGATTGTTGTCGCGGCGCGCCGTCATGTCCCACGACACCAAGCCGGCGATCAATAGCACCCCGGGTTCCTTATACAATGTTTTCAATACCTCCTGCAACATATAACAAAAGCATTTATCAGACACCGGTTATCCTATTAAAATAACAATTATGGTTTTGTCCTGACATAATCTTATCATCAAAACTGACCTCGGGTAACTTGACAGTAGGCTCATCGGGCATGGGAGATGGGCTCCTCTGTTTCTCCTGGGTCTGCTCCTCTGCCGTAGAATCATCACTTTCCTCATCCTCCGATACTGGCTTGCGTGGCTTCCTCTTGCCTTTATTCCTCGGTGCCAAGTGCCGGTATGGCAGCAGCTTGTTGTCCTTGGTCATGCTGCTTCTCGGTACTTTGTGGAAGGAAATCTTTATTAAATTTACCAACCAGGGAATCAGTTTTTAAAATTACAACATGATATATTGCCTTTATGAAAAGAGCGGGATCATAAAATGTTTGCCGACTTATAGAAAAAATATCATGTATGCATTCATTAGGTTTTTGAAAGAACTTTAAATTTATATTTATACTTGAAGTTATGAATACACCACTTGAAACTTTATGACCTAAATAAACAAAAATACTCCAACAAGGTAGGTATAATTGACTTGATGAAATAAGCAGGATGACAGCTGGTTGTAAATTTATAGCAGAACTCGAAAATTAAACTAATTGTCACAAACACAACAAAAATACTTCACATTTTAGGACCCCAAAGATACCTCATTGTAGTATCGCAACACTATAATGGGGTATTAATGAAATGAGAGGGATTACAATATTTTTTTTTTGACAATAACACAACACCATCTCGTCTCAAACTAAGCAGAATTTATAATATGGGTACTAAACAACTACTACATAGAAAACACCAAAACTCCAAAACAAATATTTGCATATCATACAAACATTTGGTTCGACCTGGGATTTGAACCCGAGATCTCGAGCACAGCAGTTGCATAAGCTGCCATTGTGCCACTGAGCAGTCATTTGTTTGTAAAATAGCAGAATTCATTAGTTTTTCGATGGACTTTAATTTTTACATTTCTGTGTGTGTGTGAGAAACACACCACTAAAATACTTTATGTCCCAAATAAACATAGATATATAGATGTAATGAATACAAAAATTTCCTGTTCCAACATGCTTTCAAGTTTCCCCCATAGTTCCTAAAAAACAGTTCAGATGAACCATAAAATACAGCCATACAATGAAGTAGGTACACTTAAAATACATAAGAAAGGACACGGATACATCCTAAAATAATTTGCCAATCATCTTCACGATGGGGTGCTTTGAAAAACTTACAATGTTATGGTAGAAAATAGCTACACAATGGCTTTATGTAAAATGCAGCTGTTCAAAGAACATTTGCTTCTAATTTTTAAAGTAGGTAAAATAGGTCAACATGCTTTTTAGAACACGGGTTTACAGATTCACTACGCCATCAGTATTGAAAATATAAGCACACATTAAAATAGAGTACATCAACACACAATATTTTTACTTCTCGCTTTTCTTGAAAAATTATATCACTATATATATATATATATATATACTATGCAATAATGATAATAATAATCATCTAGTCTCATTAATAACGTGTATCAGTGACTCTTTTTTGCTCTATACTAAACCGTGGCAAAAAGTCGAAATATGAGGACGAATCAGCAACGCGTTAGTAACACAACCACTGATTCGGAAACCGGATTGCTTATAGATACATATAATAGCACTAGTAAGCAAGCACACAATTGTTAGGCCAATAAAAAGTTTGCATAAAAATTGGATTTCTCAAAAAAATATATTACGTAACCCATAGAGTGAGGTATGTGAAGTATTTCAACCTATGTACAATGTTCCTGAATAGTTAATCTCTTTTGACATCTCCGGTAAGCTGGATTGGTTTCGCCTCGAACTCCTCCTGGGGCTCGGTGCGCTGTTCTTCTCAACTCGGCGATAATTAGTCATTGCGTAGGCAGACTAGATCGCACTAGGGAATCCGCACGGTAACTGCATATATTGATTGGGACTTCATATAACTCATCAGACGCGATTGACGTGACCGCGCAACTGCACCCCGCTGTAGGGCCCCTTCGGATCGATGCACTGTGCGCAGCTATTATCTACCTATATGCGTTGCAACGGAAAACATCAATTTGTTGACGCATGGCGATGAGAGACGTTACCGTATCTAATTGTATACAAATTGATATTTATTGGTTTGACCTACGAAACGAAAGAAAACGATGTAATTTCTAACCCCTAATAGTACATTTTTGTTTTGAGAGAATGTATTAGATTCACAAATGGCCTATAATGACTAACTTTAATCAAACCCGATTAAATCATATTCGTTTCATAATTACAATTATGACTATATGAATATACGACATAAGTATTAAAACATGAAATTATTGTCATTACTTGTAAACTGATTGCTGTAATTGTGTTGTTCCCACCAGTCATGTTACACGCATGAGCGAAATCGAATTATTTAACATAGCGTTTTCATAACTGCCTGGAAATTATTTTACAATTTTATCTTAATAATTTGGAAAACTAGTTGATTATACAAATTGTGACTAATATAGACGGTCAATTTTTATGTTTATATATAACAATATCGCTTACCGGCAGGTGGACTGAGGGCTCGGAGGCCACTTTTAGAAAAGAGAATCATCGTTACCTGTATCTATTCAACTAAGCAACGTTTCACGTCTGCGCTAATAGTCTATTGAATAAAAAATTAAACGTATTGATCCGTCACAAGCACAAGTTGCCGGTAATACCGGCTAGACATAAAAGCCCCTCACCTCGCCAAAGGCATGCGCGATACTCATTTTTCATATACAACAATAAAATCGCCATAACACATGTATAAAACATGTTGCTGGTCTGTTTGTACATTGTGTATTCCCGATTCGTAGTAGAATATTCGTATATACTCTACCACGAATCGAGACCGCATTCATTATTAATGATGAATTTATTTATATTAAAAGCGCGTAAAAGGTACCCATGACAGAACAAGAACATGTGTTTAGATTTTAAAACAGTGTCCTTAAAATATTGCGTGGAATTAGTATGGCAAAAATTGACATCTAGGATGTTTAAAGTAAGAGATTTTGATTCTTATTTAGTTCCGTTTTTATTCACATATAAAAGAGATATGTTAGTCTGAGCACCACGTAAAACCTAAGTTGTTTGAAAATGGCGTTATATGAAGAAGGACTTTAAACTTTATTGTGGCATGTTATTAGCACTATTCCTGTTTGGTTATTTTGTAATTCCCGTCCAAATACATACGAACACAGCTCTCACCACACCCCACTACAGAATCACCACAGCTTTATATATTCGCAGATTTTTTAACTATTTGAATAGCACAGGGATGGCCACGACACTATTTGAGTCTGTTTGTAAATAAAACTGAAATCCAGCTTCTTGTTATCTTTGAATATGTAACTAGCGTGAGCGCGATACAAATATACACGTCTCTCTTTAACACTTCACTTAAATACAAGCAATACTATTTCAATTATATTCACTTCAACTTACAGCACATACTCATTCTGCTTATTATTTATGCCCACGAACTCAGTATTTATGTAGGCTGTATTCTCAGAGCGAGTTATTTCCGTTAAAAGTCTGACAGCTATATTGATTTTTTGATACATGTATGAAGTAAGACCTTTAGAGCTCAGTCGCACGACGCAGACTCCGCGCCGACTGGACGTCTATTTAGCTACGTAACATATACTAGACACGACGGACAAGCGATTTTAGATCCCATTTGTCGGTCTAAAGGTTCATATTCGTTTTTCTAATCATCGCGCAGAAGCCGGGACGCTTTTGGAAGGCTTATCAATAATTATAACAACAATCAAAGCACAGTATACCCCATCGCGAATTGTTTGTAGCGCGTTTACTAAATTTCAACATGACAGATACAGTCTCACAGCGGGAGCTTAAAAAGATCTTCAAGTACATCAAGGAGCAGGACTTGGTGTGCATATTAGTCATTTTGCCGAAAGCGTCAAGAAATCAACGGAAAAATCGTCGTCGTATCAAGAACATAATCAAAATATTGAAGATGCTCTGGCAGCCACAGCCAACAAGTCCACGCGTGCGATGTTCATCTCACGGCTAATAAAGAGCAAGGCCCTTTAATAATATTTAGATATCCTATGAGAGAAGTACCCTATTAGTTTAGATAGAAGAAGATTCATTGTCTACCTTATACCATGCATCGCACCAGATTAATAATAACATCCATAATCAATAACTGTTGATACATCAACAATATACAAACACAAATTACAATTTGTGTCTCTACAGGACAAAATCAACTGTTTTGGACGTTTCAATATCGCAAGAAATTGCCAATTGTTTGAAATTTATTAAAATATTTTATCTTCAGAAAATGTGTTTTTAAAATGTAAAAAACAATTTGCACTACACTGCAAACACCAAACAGAAGAAAATATGTACTTATGAAACAAATTTAAAGACAGTAAAAATATTGTATTGCATCATTAGAATAGAATCACAGAAATGTAACAGCTAATTTTAATATTAAACAAAAATCTTGTGTAATGTATGTATAAAATAAAAGAATCATAATTAACAAGAATCAATGTATTTTTTACCTGTTATATGGTGCCAGAAGGCAAATAAATATGTTCTTCCGATGGTAATTTTTTTTTTAATGTGTCACTTTTGCAAGCCCATGTACGCCTGCCAAAGTAATTCTGCCTGATGGAAAGCATGAGCAGAATCCAAGAGTAATGGTCACCATAATCATTGCGAATGTAACAAGCACTCAAGATTAATGCTTACAACTTAAAGAGTCACAAGTGTGTAGTCCCAAGAATCAGAAAAAGAGGTTGATTCTTTTTTGGCAAGTTGAGCCAATGAAGCTCCTTTCAGTCAAAGGTTCAACTACTCTTGTTGCAGGCTTTGCAGTTTTTTTTAATTAATTTGTTTGATACTAAATAAACTTGGGAAAAGGCCAAAATGATGATGACTGGGCAATTTATCCGTAATATATATGTATTTATTATTTATCTTATCTTTTTATCTTTATCTGATTTGGGAGTAGATGATAGTAAGTCAGCATAATTTATCTAGGCTTGCTAGGACACAAATATTTTTGCAACTCTCACCTCACACTTAGTTTTAATATTTTTTCACTGACAAATTGGACACTACTCAAAAAGAAGTGATTTTTTAATTGATCTAAGTTACTTATAACTGTTAAAAACTTACTGCTATATATGAAATTACGAACAAATACTTAAATACAAACTCTGACCTATGTTCCTATGAATTTTATAATGTTAATTTGTGTTTGTCATCCAATTATTGCTTTATATAATTAAATCATATTTTATTTGTGTTTGTCCTTTTGTTTCAGTGCATTAACCACAAGAAAAGCCCCACATTTAGTCCACCGCTAACTTTTGGAAAATTTCGGATAGCTGCAAATCTCTCTCAAAAATTTTATTTACAAACCCATGTATATCCATCTCACTTGACATTGGCAGAATTGTCGACACCGGCACAGTTTGCTATTACCAAGAAAAAGAAATACTTAAATTTTATTTCTTTGTATAGATATTAATCAGTACTATAATTTCAGGTATAGCCTAAGCTACAGTCTAAGCTAATTTAAGATCAGATAGCGATGGGTGAGATTTGTCAAGTTAAATAGTCATAAAACTAGGTTTCGTGTCAGTTGCCCCATGGAAAAGCTGATATTTAGGTAAAACTGGTAATCATCACCAAATAACCTTAACCTTAGGAAAAATAAATGGTGATAATATGAAGATGTTGAATTTTCCATACTATTTTAATATTATAAATGCAAAAGTAACTGTCTGTCTGTCCCGCTTTCACAGCTAAACTACTGTACCAATTTCAGTAAAATTTGGTAAGAAGATACTTTGATTCCAAAAAGTGCTATTCCGGGAGCATCAGAACTATTAGCCTGCAACCTGTTTATACTAAAAAGGGACAATCTCAGGAAGGTCATAGGCATCCTGACGGGGCATTGTCCCCTAAACAATCACCTATTCACTATATGTGCAACAGACAATCCTCTGTGCAGGGGATGCATGGATGCAGAAGAAACACCGCAGCATGTTCTCACAGAATGTAGAAGTGTGGTGGATAGACGGGCGGACATCTTCTAATCAACATCACTCCCGGGAGCATGTAGTGACTTGAAAAGGCTGCTGAGCTTCTGGGATGATCTAGGATGGTTGAAGTAGGAAGATGACAAACTCATGTTCAACAGCCCAATCAAGAGGCTAAGTGCAGAAATGGCGCGGTAAAACAAACAAAATCCTAAGGAAGGCATAGGCTACATTTTATCGCAATACCTGACACATACGAGGGCAGAGCCGCGAACTATATTAATACTAATAATAATAATATTTCAAGTAGCCTTTTATGAACTCCTTTCCTTAATTTCGATAGTAATAATAATAGAAATTTTCAAAACAAATGTTTGTGTGATCTGCTGATATTTATTTTGGAGTTTGAGTGTTTTCTATAATGTGTAATATGTAAATATTAAATATTAAAATTGTATCAAATTCAAATCATGATAATCATTTAAGTTTTTATATTTTCAAAACTTACGAAACAAAGCAATCAATAAACATTTACAATATTAGTAATTAGAGTATTTTATATACTCACCAACCCTAGCTATATTAAAATGCTACCATAAATATTTAGAATTTTATTTAAATTGCTGCTTTGTTATCAGCAGTTGTCTATGATGTGATGTTATTTTTAACTAATTTCTAAAACTAGGTTCTATGCTCTACTGTAATTGTTTTTATATTCACCGATTATTCCATCAATTGGAAACTGATTTCTTAAGTTCTTTACAGCTTTCTCAAGGTCTGTACTGTGTTCGTTGTAAGTCTTTTTAAGATGGAGCCAATGAGTAGGGTCTCCTGATGGTTCATGACTATTGCCTATTGTTAATGGTGGGATTTATTAAAATTATTTATATTTTAAAGGTTATGAAATTAGAATACAGTGTCACCATGTTACTGTCCCATCCCATGGGTGTTGTAAGAGCCTAATCAGAAGAACATCATTGCAAAAAGACTTAAAAAATCCCTATACAAATCCAGCATGAACATAGCCAAAACCAACTTTCAAAGGACTTATGTCCATCTGTGGACTATTAGAACCCTTTAATGTAATGATGATGTATCAAAAAACTATCATAACTTATACGATAAAAAATACTTTTTTGTAAAACCAATTTTAAGTTATGACAGTTTGTTATTAGTACTGTGCAGATGTGATCCAATCTTTATACTGACCAAATTTTAATACCCAATACTAGACTAGAATGTTCTGTACTCAATCTTGTTAGAAAAGGACCTACTTCTGTTATGGGTTGATGAAGAGTGTTTATCGAAGATTGTAGTTTATATAACTATGATTAGGACTATTCCGGACTAAAATCAAGTAAATATACTACTAGCAGGCAGCAACTAAATATACATTAATGAATTGGTAGTTGTAAATTTCTTTATTAAAAGTTTAATAAGTACAATATGTCTATAAAAAATTAAGAACTATTTTAAATTTCCTTAAGATAACAAAACAAAAAAAGAATACTAACAAATATTAAACAACTATTAAATGTTGAAAAGTTTTGACATGAAATATTAAACTGCTTATTTTAGCAGGCTAAAACCTTCTTTCTAAAGAGAGGGCTATGACCAGCAGGACTGTTAGTGAGATTATTTTATTTGTTTGAAGGACAAAGTTATTGTAAAATAGCTATGTCGTGAAGTATGTCACAATCTTAAGTACTTTACATCTCATGAAATTAAATTTCGAAATAAAGGAATCAACTGTATGAAATCAATACTTAATAACAGTAGGTATATGTATTACGAATGTTGTCTTCAAAAGATCGCAAAACCCCTCCCATTTTTTAATGTCCGGACGAGTTACATGCAGGCATCTTTATATTACTTACGACCATGATTAAAAAACCGTTATGATAAATAATGGGGAAAGTTCGCTGAAATGAATGTAAATAGTAAATAAATAGACAAAAAACTTTAAAAAAGCATTAAATTAATGATTTCAAATTTCATTCAGTTTTTAAATGTTAAAACATGATAACTTAGATCTGGTAGACAATACAAGAATGTTATACATACCGACACGTGCTACTAACAAATACCTCAATGTTTGCACACAATTATGAAAAAGATACTAGATAATATAAATTTACACATAAAACTCCAAAACATAACATACTTACTCATAATTATCTACAATTGTAAGTTTTAAAAATATTTTTAAAAATGTCTGTCACAAGCTTCGGACGATTAAGTTGTTATATTACTAGTGATGGGCATTACCAAGCTACTAAGGTCGACAAAAGTGATATTTTTAATAATAATTCAAGACGGATAATCATGAGAAAATTATAAAAAAATATTGGAATATGATAAACATAGTTAAATTTCAAAATATACAAATACACTCTATTGTTTACATCGAATTCTTAATATACTTTCTTGTGTTTTCTTAAACCATGAATAGAGTTTCTACCTTCTCTACTAATTGGACTTATTTAGTTAAAATATTTTTTTTCTAAATAATATGTTCTTGCTTTAAGCATTAATTGTCGCTTTATTAATGAAACAAGCATGGCTAAAGTCCTACTACTGATGTTTTATAACTGTAATAGACAAACTCTCTACTCGGCTAAAGTAACCTCTAAAGTTATATTTATGATGATGAGCATGCTGTAGGTGCTTGAAATATTTCATAATATTTTAGTAGTCTTCATTTCATACAAACGATAAAGATGGTAAACCAATTTCAAAAGCAATTTAAGCTTTTTTTCGTATACAACATTTAATGCACTGCTGACACTCATTGAGGTTTAAAATGTTTAGAATACATAACGGACTCGAGGTTTAAAAATTAGATAGGTACACCACAAGCCTCGTCTGAAAACGATAAAGATGGTAAACCAATTTCAAAAGCAATTTAAGCTTTTTTTTCGTATACAACATTTAATGCACTGCTTACACTCTTTGAGGTTTAAAATGTTTAGAATACATTACGGACTCGAGGTTTAAAAATTAGATAGGTACACCACAAGCATCGTCTGAAAACTTTAAGTGACTATTTATAAAGTGTATAATTTTCTTTACCTTTAATGACCGACCGACCGAAATAATGGACGTCAAATAACTTTGTTAATCAGCACGATTTAGTCGTATGATTTATACGTACATATAATTATTATCATGTCTCATGTCGTGATAGCTCGTTGCCACACTAACAACTGGCTTGTCCTACCACAATGGACGTTTCTCAAAAATTTAAGAATGATCATCATTTTGTAATAACCACACTTCATACTCAGACAAGGCACGTGGTTAAGTTTCTCAGCGAATGATATCGAGGTTGTGGTTTTAGTCCAACTGTCTATCCCGTTGCAGCTGTAGACTGCGGGTCTTCGGAATGGCAGTTGTCCGATCAGTGTATCTAGTTGGACAATAGACCCAATTCTAGATCCGTGGTCTAACTTATTTATTTTACTATAAAATTATTGTTGTCTCTCTTCATAATGTTTTGTCATTATTTTCAATTTCATAATTTTAAATATTTGTTAAAACAAACAAATACCTACCAATTTCCAAGTGACTAAAATATTGATTATAAATACTAATCTTAATTATAAATCCCAATAATATCGATTCTATATTTTTTTGTTTTTGAAAAATAATTTTGACGTCATTGCTACACGTACAAAATTATGAGTTTTTACTTCTGGTAATGTTACAGTTAAAAGGCGCGTAATCCGTTTTTAACCTAGAGGAATTAAAGTTTACAATCTTTGTGTTGGACTGCGATAGGCTGATGATGATCTTTGTGTTCATTCAGTACTAATTTGTGATTGTAATTTATTTGTCATTATTGAATTTGTATATTCTCTATCGGGAGTATTTTGGGTGAGTAATTTGAAACAACTCCCTCTGATGATAATAATAAAATTTTATTACTGTTGAGTCCAGTAAGCAGATTTACAATAAAACTTTTTTAATTCTTCACATGCCGTAAAATAAGATAAATAGAAAGGTTTTAACTCTTGAGTTGTAATTTTGTAAATTTAAAGATTATAAAATTTAGAAACAATTCCTCTCGTCTTTTTGTTTGTTTATTTATTAATTGACATTTAAAGTGCTTTTTTCCAAAAGAGAATTGAATGGGTCAATAAAAACGCCGTTACGTAAGTAATTGACGAACAACACCGCCAAAATCAAATGACTGACCTTGACATTGTTAATGTGCCACGTAACTTTGTGATTTGCGGGATGTGTATCAGCTTTATTCAATGCACCGATCTTTAAGAGAGGCCAGTGACACAATGTCATTAAAAAAACTCCAATTTTCGAAAAAGGAGACAGAGAAAATGGACCTGTCACGAGAAAGTGCAAGAGTTTACAAAATCGATTTCTTTTATTGGAATCTAGAAGATATATAGAGTTTTAATAACAACCACATATTTATTGTGAGGGATTCGTTTTTTAAATAACAGTTGGCAAGTTTGCTCGGTCCGGATAAATTCGTCCAAAGAAATGAAAAATAATACGAAATTTTGTATTTTGGCTGGTAATACTTCTATTTTGCGACTACCGATTTTGTTAATGCCATATTTCTATCTCAGTCACCCATTATGATTTTTTTCTTTGCGGGAATCCCCTCCGATTCCACCTCCTGATGGCATGTCGGATTCGACTAAAACTGCACTCCATCGCTGGGGAACCAGGTGCCCCCTAGGAAGGAAAACCATGGAACCACGACGTACCTCTTGCCATATAGCACTTGCACTCCCCCTTTTTTTTTGACGGTATGAGATCCTCATGGATATCCTCAGCCCTGGGGAGAGGGCGAATGGGTCTGGCAGACTTTAATTGACTAAAACCTCCCGGTGTTCCGTCTTTCACCTACGCCAGGGATCACGGGAACTTAAAAGGCATCCGCAATCCCCGGCACACTCTGCCAGCGTATGCCGCGCCGTGTCCTCCCGACAGTCGACGCAATGGTGATACCGAGCGTCCAACTTCTTGCCTGTGCGACACAGGAACCTCCCGAAGCACACGGAACTAGAGGGAGCGGTGCAGCATGGCCTCGATGGTGACGAGGCCGGTGGAAGGGCTTGAAAGCCTGTCCCGCCATTCCGCCACCAGGACCTCGCGTAGCTGTGACCGAGGAATCTCGATGACTCGCTGCGTCAGTCCCTCGCCGCGGGCCCGAGCACTTGTACTCCCCTGGCACAGTTAGTTCACATAAAATAGCCGTTTCTTATGCAAAGTCCTAATAAGTATAATTATATATTTTGTATTTGTTAATATTATGTGTAGATGTAGATGCTTCTCCTGAAAATAATCCTGGCAACGCCCGTGAATAGATCTCACAACTTTTATGACAGCCTTGTGACAAATGTTAGCCTGGCTCGACTAACAAACAAACTTCTCACTCTCTCCTATGCCAAGAGATGACTCAAAGAGCGGCAAAACACTCAAGTACACACATGGTTACAGGTGTGTGAGTAGTCACTTTCAATAAGATGACCCGTCTGTTTGTTCGTTTGCCCCCTTAAACCGTAAATAGCTAGCTAGCTAGTTCTAATATAGGAAAATATAACCGACTGAGCCCCGCGGTGTTACCCGTGGAACAAAGATATTGTGTGAATTGTATCATTATATATATAGCCTATGTGTTGTAAATTAAATTGTAAAGTTTCATTAAAATCCATTCAGCATTCAGTAGTTTTTACGTGAAAGAATAACAAAAATCCATCCATACTTAAAAACTTTCGCGTTTATAATATTAGGAGGATATAAATTAAAATCACATTTTCACATTTGCTTCGTCGGTTTCGTATTCATCTGCCACAGATAAGGTTATGAATTAGGTTATAAATTACGCGGCAGTATTTTACTGTAATAAAAATGCTAGTATGTTATAAAATCGTTTATCATGTTATATACAAAAAATACTTCAATAAAAACAGGATTTAGTTAGAGATACAAAACAAAAACTACAAATTATATTAGCAGGAACATGATCGATTTAAATAAAATTTAAAAGACGTTTTACACTAAATTAGGACTTTGTTCGTACGTGCACAAAGAGACTGGAGGTACTGTTGCAGCTGCCATCTGTAAATAAGATTGAATACTTCATTGACGTCAATGTTTTTTTAATTTTTGACCACATTAAATAATAATTGGAGATCGTTTTTAGTTTTTGCGAAAGACGGTCCCCATTTCATGTCATCCATATTTTTATATTTTTTATCATTAATCCCATCACGACGAATACTTGAAGACTTAGAATTGAATACTTTAAATACTTGACATTGGCAGATATAGCTGATCCGGCTATATCTTCATATCTAAAGAAGAAGAAACAATTATAACTTTATACGTTATCCTTTTGCATAGTACGCGCGCTTTTGACCGCGGCTCTGCAAAAGTGTATGTTAGATATCGCCATAATCACTTTTCGGTGATATATTTTATATATACACTATAATACTCACAAATTATATGACTTTTTATTGGTAACAGAATTTTAAAAATTGGTTCAGTAGATCCGGAGATTACCGTCTAACAACTTTACGAAGTCATAACTTTACCTCTTTATAATATTTATTGTAAATGTATAAATAAAATTAAGTCGTTTCGCTTTTGTACTCTTGGATTTTTTCAACTCAACAAATTCGACTGCACGAATAGCGTAGGTAGTGATTTAAGCGGTCACCATGTCGTTTTTTACTGTACTGAGTGTTGTAAGTTGCAACCCTACAATGGGACAACAATTTGTGTGATCTACAAATTGTTATTCGGAGTCTAGGTGTCCTTTGTGTTCGTTTCATGCATGTTTATAAAGACCCCCGGAACAAAGAATACGGGAGTTCTCTTTAAAAAACAAAAAAAAAACAACTATGCGATTTAAAGACGGTTTTCACCGTCATTTAGGCTATGTTTCAAGTAAAGTTTAAATGTATAATGCAGTCATGTTTCAAGGGCTAAGTGTAGCCCTACTAATTATCCCCATAGGTAGTTTTACGTGCAATTTTAGGCATCATTGGGCGCAGGTTCAGGCCGCTGAGCATAATTTAATAGCGAGGTTTCAAAGAAATTTCGATCAATATCCGTTTCTTGATATAATTTCCTGAGAGCTACCAATTTTTAATTTTTTTTTATTTGGGTTTTGTTTTAGACATATAGGACGGACCTAACTAACTGACTGACTTTAAAATGAAGTGTCAATAAAACATCTAATGTGTGAGTATTGATTTTTCTACCTTATTTTAAAAATGTGATGAAGATATCTATATTTTGTGATAAATAAAAAAATAACTTCGTTATTCCATGGTTTTAAGGAAAAGGCTATTGAGATTGTTTGAATTACGACAACACAAAGTTGTTTCGTGTTGAATAGTATGAAACGTATACGGCACCTCTTAGATTAGATAGACTCCAATGAGTTGTAACTTTGCGACCATTTTCTAAATTTCGTGACAAACAGTAAGATTAACTTTGACGAGTTTTATCGAAATCGGATACCTGTAAACTATTTTTTTTGGCATGTAGGGACCCTCTTTGTGATGCTTGACTTTTGAACGATACATTCAATAATAACAATATATAATAAAAATACTTCGTTGAAACGAGGTCCACTCTGTTAAGCACTCAAATCAAATATAAAGTATGCAAATTTTAACACTTTATATTTATTAAAACTTTATATTGATGTTCTCCTAGCTGATTTCGGCCACGGCGTCTGACTGCCAACGTTTTGAGTGTTTGACTGCTTGTTGCGAAAATTTATATAAACATTTCTGTACGCTTAAATATTATTATTGTTGTTTGATGTATATGATGATGAACTCACAACGATAATCAAATAATAAAATTTGTTAAAATCTCATTACACTTACTATCTTTATGAATCCTGAAGAACACTTTTCCGTGGTATTCCTGAAACTAAAAAAAGTGGTGCTTCCACGATATTGACTAAATATTTTTTTAGTAATTACTTGATGACCAGTTCGTCTTTAAAATTTCCGGAAAATTCTGTTGTTATTCAAATTTAGAGACTTTAGACTTCCAATTTTTTCAAAATATGTATCTTAGGTACTGGCAGTCTTAATTGCATTTATTTTTGCTGTTAATCAAAGCCTCAAATATGGGAAGGACTAGTAACATAGATATAATCAGTCATCGTAATCGCTGGTAGGGACTAACACGAAGATTGAAGATTTAACAGCTATTTTTTTCTTGGCTAACAGATCGCTTACCACAGCCGTTATATCATCCTCACTACTCATATCGTTTAAAACTATTATTATATCACCCGTTTTTGCCCTTTGTTTAACCTCTTTTTCGCATATTTGGTGAAATGCTTTTTCCTTATTTGTCGTATTACGTGGTGTGTATTTGTTATAATTTGATAAGGGGCTTCGTCTTGATATATCCTGCGTGTACACTTCATTGCTGCAAATGAAAAATAAAATGCAATATTACAGAATTATTTTTGGAATACTTGGAATAAAGTAATCTGGAAAACAGAAACTGAAGCCTGAGTAGGTAAGTGGGAGGGAATTCGGGTTACCTTTTGACTGACGCAGTTACTTACAAGGCGTGGTTGCTTCACTGAGGACGTGTAAAGTCCACGCTGAATGAAAGCCCCGCCTGGTTATCTGGACCTGAGGTCTTAGTCGACCTAATCGTACGAGACCTGTCCTTGCCAGCAATCATTACAGCTATGTATACTGTTGAACAGGGCTTGGGTGCAATGGTTTCATACTGTAAAGTTGCATTGTTCCAATGAGAAACCGTTGAACAAACTCGGGAGGGTGCCAATCTCGAGAGAAGAGGACGTTGACGGTTCTGCGGGCCGCCAGAGAGTGAGGACCTATGATAGCAGATTAATTGCTGCGCAGGGGATGGGATGGCGACCTGAACAAATCAAAATGCAACTGTGTTACCACATTATAATTCAGGGAAGGAGGGATGTAATTTTTTCCGAGTTGGAGTATGAAGGGTGCGGTGTCGTTTAGAGAAGGACCTGAGTAGGGTAAAAAGGTCCCAATTTTACAATCGAGGACACAGAGAGACAGAGAAATTATACAATGTGTATAGTAATTTAACTTTGGCCCTTTAATAACATGGTCCGGGTACTGCCAGAGTAAGGCGCCAGAGGCAGGCCGTCGGGGTGGTGAAACACCACACTTGAAACACTGCAAATGTATATTCTATAGTTTGTTGGAAGTAAAAAGTTTTTCACAAGGCATTTTCTGCCAGTCAGCCATTGATTGATGCAGAGAAATTGATTGAATTAAGCGCATTTTAATTAATATAAATCAAGAATGCTTTAAAAAGTTTATCCACAAAACTAAGCGTTGTCGAAAAAGATGCCTGTGTTATATATCCTACTTCTTACTAATATTATAAATGTGAAAGTTTGTGAGGATGTTTGGATGTTTGTTGTTATTCTTTTAGACAAAAACATTTGATTGGATTTAGATGAATTAGGTAGCTTTATACATCAGATCTCAAGTAGTAGGCTACAATTTAATAAGGTTTTGTGTCATGTGGCCATGCTATAATGGTAAGTACCAAGTAAGTCCAAATTGCCGTTTGAGCACTATCTTGACGTATGCTGCCTAAACCGTTGGAGTTACATGATAATATGGTTTAGTTATTTCATTCAGCCCTGCAGTCAAGGATTTGGGTTTACTTATCGACTCAACCCTCGATTGGCGAGCTCAGCTTACCAACGTGAGTCAGAAAGTAACCGGCAATCTGCGATTGTTGTATCGTCTCAAGAATTTCTTGCCTCCAAAAACTAAAATTACACTTATGCAAACCTTAATAATGCCAATAATCGACTATGATGATGTATGTTACTTCGACCTGAATGCAGACCTCCTTAATTAAGTAGAGCGCCTTCTCAATAACTGCATTCGATTTATTTTCAATCTTCGGAAGTATGACCATGTGTCTGCTTTTCGTTCTCAGTTAAAATGGTTACCTATTCGCCTACGGCGCAATCAACGTGCACTTACCTCACTATTTTCATTTCTTAATTCTCAATTTTCACCTACTTACCTTGCTCCGTACCTTCAGTACCTATGCTCTAACCACGATAGTTCGCTCAGTTAATAATCTGCTTCTCTCTTGTCCCTCCCATAACTCCGACTTCATGAACAGCTCGTTCTTTGTGCAAGCAGTACTTCTCTGGAATGCGCTCCTGCTCGAAATCAGGAAATCCACAACCCGTTTTACATTAAAAAAGAAAGTACACGAACTCCTTCTAAATGAACTGGCAGAACTATCTCATCCATAACACACCCCTATTCCTGTATTCATAGTGTATATATGTGATGTATATGTGTATATATATATATATATACATATATATATATATGTATGTTTATATTTGTATTCGTGAAGTGTATGTAGTGTTATATTAGTGTAATATGAAACCTCTGTGCACCTTCCTCACAACATTTCTACACCACCCGAAAGTTGACTGGAAGAGAATGCCATGGGCATTAAGTCCGCCGATGTACAGATTTAGTGCATAAAGATTTTTAAATAAATAATAATGTACAGTGGGATTTTTCGTCTTAATTAATTCTAAGTAAAAGTCCGCGATTAAATTCACATAAAAATTCAAATTAAATTTAATTATTAAATGTGGTACTTTTTTACCATGTGAATTTTAGAGTATTCATCAAAATTGTCACATTTATTGCTTTTAGTATTTAATGTACATGAACTCTGTCTTTTACACTAAGTAATTCGGACGAATATTTTAAAATTATCACAATAAGATTGAACTGAATGAAGCGTAACTAAGCGCCTACTATGAAGGCGCGTGCTGCATCCATGAAATGCTAAAGTTAAATGTTAGTATGGATGCGAAAGTAGTTCGGTCTGTTTGTTACGATTTAAAGGTTAAACGGCGGCACCTATTATAATGAAATTTGCCATGGAAATAATTAGATTTTTAACAAAGTGCTACGAATTACCACGATAACCGTTATGGGAGAGCCACGCTTCGGCACGAATGGGCTGGCTCGGGCGGAGTGACACCACGGTCTCACAGAAAACCTGTGTGAAACAGCGCTCGCGCTGTGTTTCACTGAATGAGTGATAATATCGGAGGCCCATAATTATAAAAAATGTGATTATACCTGGTTACTGTGTTAGCAGCAGAGTAGTCAATGTGATTTGTGAACGATTCGTCTGTCCAATCTGATTCTTCAAACGTGTTACTAAAACAATCATCTGATATGGAATAATATAGATAACTAGGTTCCGAGTTAGCACTGCTTTCCGCTATTGCTATCACGTTAGACACTGAGCTTCTAGTCGTGCTTCTACTTAAAATGATTGAAATGTCACTTGTACTGAAAGTTAAAGAAATTTGACTTTTTGAAAGTGAAGTTGAGTTGAAACTATCTTGAGAAACTATTTCTCTTATTAAGTAATCTTTTGACACTTTAATTTGAGATTGTTCGCTTGATGATGCAAAATATCTCGTAGAATCAATATACTGTTTTCTTTGAGTATTTAAATTTCTAGACACAGCTTTATTATCGTATCGATATTTTGGATGATTTTCGTATTGTAGTCGTTTACGTTCATTTCTAGTCTCAACAGCATCAGCGCCACACAGCTTTGTATATTCAAAACTATCGGTATCAGTATTTGAAAACATCTCGGAACGGTTGAATGTCTTTGGGATTTTATTTTTAGTATGGTCAAATAGGACCACTAAAGGTACATCTGATATCCCTTTATGAGGAACTTTATTTCTCTTATTGTGAATATTCTTTAAAGTTCGGTTGTGAATAATGTTAGTATTTTCTTTGGAATAAGTAGGAACACCAATAGCACTTCCAACGGTAACCTTTATACCTTCGTTATCAACAAACACGCCGCCCTTGACGCCTGGAATGCATTCATCTGGGCAGGGACAAAGAGACGATATATCGGGTGAAGTTACTCTAATCTTAACGTAACTGTGTTTAAATCTAATTTTCTTTTTATCACAACCACATCCTCGGTCGCATGTTGTTGTTTTTATTATATCTTCAAACTCTTCTGCGATTCCTGCTTGAGATTTTACTGTTTTTTTCCCAGCTATCTTTTTTGATGCTGTAAAACCAACTTTTTTTGATTTGGTCTTAATTTTACCTAATTTTTCGGAAGGGGTCATCTCTGGAGGTAAGCCAGCTTCAGTTCTTATTTTTTTTACTAACTCTTTTTCTGACGGTGTAGCTCCCTCAGGCATAGGGAGACCAGCTTCTGCAAGACCACGAAGGATTTTTTCCTTTTGCGCTGGCATCTTACCTTTTAGTGGTGTAAATAAACCATCTCTTTTAGCTTTTTCTATTACTTCTGCCTCTGATAACGTTTTAGCAGGTGGAGGAATCCCATATTCTGTGCTTATCTTATGTATTAAAGATTTTTCTGACTGCGTTTTGCCTTCTGGCAAAGGTACTCCCATTTCCGCTAGGCCACGAAGTATTTTCTCTTTTTTAGCCTTTGATTTACCCTCAAGTGGAGTAAGTAATCCGGCAGCCTTAGCTTCGCGCAACTTTTCAGATGGTATTTTAGATGGGACAGCTTCTCTTTTAATTTTCGATATTAGTGCTTTTTCAGAAGGAGTTCTTCCCTCTGGTAATGGAATGCCCAACTCTGCTTGAGTTTTAAGAACCCTTTCTTTTTCTTCTGGTGATAAGCCTTCCAACGGGATAAGTGCACCCGCAGCAGCTACTTTTTCGTGCTTTTTCCTCAGTGATTGTGTTGTGGGTTCAGGTGGTAAGCCAAATTCTTTACGAATTTTTTCAGCCAACTTTTTTTCTGATTCTGTTTTTGGTTCGGGGAGAGGTAAACCTTCTTTAGCAATACCTCTTAAAATTTTCTCTTTTTGCTCCGGTGTTTTACCTTCTAGTGGAGTTATTAGACCAGCAGCTTTAGCTTTTTTGAGCTTTTCTGATGGAATCTTTGAAGGTCTTTTAGATTCAGCTGTCACTTTTGCTATTAGTGCCTTTTCAGAAGGAGTTCGTCCCTCTGGTAATGGAATGCCCAACTCTGCTTGAGTTTTAAGAACCCTTTCTTTCTCTTCTGGTGATAAGCCTTCCAACGGGACAAGTGCGCCCGCAGCAGCTGCTTTTTNGCTTTAGCTTTTTTGAGCTTTTCTGATGGAATCTTTGAAGGTCTTTTAGATTCAGCTGTCACTTTTGCTATTAGTGCCTTTTCAGAAGGAGTTCGTCCCTCTGGTAATGGAATGCCCAACTCTGCTTGAGTTTTAAGAACCCTTTCTTTCTCTTCTGGTGATAAGCCTTCCAACGGGACAAGTGCGCCCGCAGCAGCTGCTTTTTCATGCTTTTTCCTCAGTGATTTTGTTGTGGGTTCAGGTGGTAAGCCAAATTCTTTACGAATTTTTTCAACCAACTTTTTTTCTGATGCTGTTTTCGGTTCGGGGAGAGGTAAACCTTCTTCAGCAAGACCTCTTAAAATTTTATCTTTTTGTTCCTGCGTTTTACCTTCTAGCGGTGTAATTAAACCAGCGGCTTTAGCTTTTTTAAGTTTTTCTGATGGAATCTTTGAAGGTCTTTTAGATTCAGCTACCACTTTAGCTATGAGTGCTTTTTCTGAAGGTGTCCTACCCTCCGGCAATGGTATACCTAGCTCTGTTTGCTTTCTTAGAACTTTTTCCTTCTCTGCTGTTGACAAACCTTCTAGAGGAACAAGTGCACCTGCTGCTACTGCTTTTTTATGTTTTGATTTCATCGATCTTGTGGTAGGTACAGGGGGTAGACCGAGTTCCTTTCGAATTTTTGCATCTAACTTTTTCTCTGTAGATGTTTTAGGTTCAGGAAGTGGCAGTCCTTCTTCTGCTAGGCCTCTTAATATTTTTTCATTTTGCTCCGGTGTTTTTCCTTCAAGGGGTGTTATTAAACCAGCAGCTTTAGCTTTTCTAAGCTTTTCTGAAAGAATCTTAGAAGACCTCTTAGCTTCAGCTGCTACTTTCGATATCAATGCTTTTTCAGAGGGAGTTCTACCCTCAGGTAATGGAAGACCTAACTCAGCTTGTTTTCTTAGAATTATTTCTTTCTCTGCTGGTGATAAACCTTCTAAAGGAACTAGAGCACCAGCAGCGGCTGCTTTTTCATGTTTGTCTTTCATCGATGTGGTTGTTGGTTCTGGTGGCAAACCTAATTCTTTCCTTATTTTTGCTGCTAATTTTTTCTCTGAAACAGTTTTAGCATCGGGTAGTGGAAGTCCTTGTTTCGCTATACCTCTCATAATTTTTTCTTTTTGTTCAGGTGTTTTTCCTTTAAGTGGTGTAAGTAAACCAGCCGCTTTTGCTTTGCGGAACATGTCTGTTGGTATTTGTGCAGGGGCTTTGGATTCAGCTTCAACTTTAGCTATAAGTGCTTTTTCAGAGGGAGTTCTGCCTTCCGGGAGTGGGATCCCTAATTTTGCTTGCGTTTTAAGAACTCTTTCTTTCTCGGCTGCCGATAAACCTTCTAAGGGAATTAAGGCGCCAGCTGCAGCTGCTTTCTCATGCTTTTCTTTCAAAGATTTAGTTGTAGGTTCCGGTGGGAGTCCAAGTTCTTTTCGAATTGTTGCAGCGATAATTTTTTCTGATGCTGTTTTGGGTTCCGGAAGTGGCAGTCCTTCCTCTGCTAAGCCTCTCATTATTTTTTCTTTTTCTGCTGTTGTTTTTCCCTTAAGTGGTGTTATCAAGCCAGCGGCCTTCGCTCTTTTAATCTTTTCCGAAGGGATTTTCGAAGGGAGCTTTGATGGAATCTTGAAAGGCTTCCTAGCTTCAGCTGAAACTTTAGCTATTAAAGCTTTCTCAGAAGGAGTCCTACCTTCAGGCAATGGAATACCTATATCTGCTTGTTTTCTTAATACTTTTTCTTTCTCTGTTGGTGACAAACCTTCTAGAGGAACTAGAGCACCAGCAGCGGCTGCTTTCTCATGCTTGTCTTTCATCGATTCGGTTGTAGGTTCTGGTGGTAAACCTAATTCTTTTCTTATTTTTTCTGCTAATTTTTTCTCTGAAGCAGTTTTAGCTTCGGGTAATGGTAATCCTTGTTTTGCTATTCCTCTCATGATTTTTTCTTTTTGTTTAGGTGTTTTACCTTCAAGTGGTGTAAGTAAACCGGCAGCTTTTGCTTTACGGAACATTTCTGTTGGTATTTTTGCAGGCGCTTTGGATTCAGCCTCAACTTTAGCTATAAGTGCTTTTTCAGAGGGAGTCCTACCTTCCGGTAATGGAATACCTAACTCGGCTTGTTTTTTTAAAACTTTTTCTTTTTCTGCTGGAAGTAGACTTTCCAGAGGAACTAGTGCACCAGCAGCGACAGCTTTCTCATGCTTGTCTTTCATTGATGCTGTTGTGGGTTCTGGAGGGAGCCCCATTTCTTTTCGGATTTTTGATGCCAGTTTTTTCTCGGATACAGTTTTAGCTTCTGGTAAAGGTAAACCTTGTTCAGCTAAACCTCTCATAATTCTTTCTTTTTGATCACGAGTTTTACCTTCAAGAGGCGTTATTAAACCAGCTGCCTTCGCTTTCTTTATCTTTTCTGATGGGATTCTAGAAGGTTTCTTAATTTCGGCTGCAACTTTTGCTACAAGTGCTTTTTCAGAGGGAGTTCTACCCTCAGGTAGTGGTATACCTAATTCTGCTTGTTTTCTTAGAATTTTTTCTTTCTCTGCTGGGGATAAACCTTCTAGAGGAACTAGAGCGCCCGCAGCGGTAGCCTTTTCGTATTTGTCTTTCATTGATGCTGTTGCGGGTTCGGGGGGCAGCCCCAGTTCTTTTCGAATTTTCGCTGCTATTTTTTTTTCGGATGCGGTTTTCGCTTGTGGAAGAGGCAAACCTTGCTCAGCTAGACCTCTCATAATTTTTTCCTTGTGTTCGGGTGTTTTGCCTTCAAGAGGAGTTATTAAGCCAGCAGCCTTTGCTAACTTTATCTTTTTTGAAGGGATTTTAGACGGTTTCTTAGTTTCGACTGCAACTTTTGCTATGAGAGCTTTCTCGGAAGGGGTTCTTCCTTCGGGTAATGATAATCCTAACTCTGCTTGCGTTTTAAGAACTCTTTCTTTCTCTGCTGGTGATAAGCCTTCTAGAGGAATTAGAGCACCAGCAGCGGCTGCTTGTTCATGCTTTTCTTTCATGGATGCTGTTGTGGGTTCTGGAGGCAGGCCCATTTCTTTTCGAATTTTTACTGCTATTTTTTTTTCGGATGCGGTTTTTGCATCTGGAAGAGGCAAACCTTGTTCAGCTAAACCTCTCATAATTCTTTCTTTTTGTTCAGGCGTTTTTCCTGCAAGGGGCGTTATTAGGCCAGCAGCCTTCGCTGTCTTTAACTTTTCTGATGGGATCTTGGCAGGCTTCCTAGCTTCAGCAGCTATTTTTGCTATAAGCGCTTTCTCCGATGGAGTACGCCCCTCAGGCAGTGGTATACCTAACTCTGCCTGTTTTTTTAGAACTTTTTCTTTTTCCGACGGTGGCAAACCTTCTAGAGGAATAAGAACGCCAGCAGCTGCTGCTTTTTTGTGCTTATCTTTCATTGATGCTGTTGTGGGCTCTGGAGGTAGTCCCATATCTTTTCGGATTTTAGCTGCTAGTCTTTTTTCGGATGCGGTTTGGGCTTCTGGAAGAGGAAAACCTCGCTCAGCTAGTCCTCTCATAATTTTTTCTTTTTGTTCAGGTGTTTTACCTTCAAGTGGTGTCATTAGACCAGCAGCTTTTGCTTTTTTCATTTTTTCTGATGTTATTTTAGAAGGTCTTTTACCTTCAGCTGTGACTTTAGCTATTAGAGCTTTCTCAGAAGGCGTTCTTCCTTCGGGTAGTGGTATACCTAACTCAGCTTGCTTTTTTAAAACTCTTTCTTTCTCTGCTGGTGATAAACCTTCTAGAGGAACTAGAGCACCAGCAGCGGCTGCCTTTTCGTGTTTATCTTTCATTGATGCTGTTGTAGGCTCTGGGGGTAGCCCCATTTCCTTTCGGATTTCAGTTAACAGCCTTTTCTCGGATGTGGTTTTAGCTTCCGGAAGAGGCAAGCCTTGCTCAGCTAGTCCTCTTAGAATTTTTTCTTTTTGTTTGGGTGTTTTGCCTTCAAGAGGAGTCAGTAAACCAGATGCTTTCGCTTTCTTTAGTTTTTCTGATGGTATTTTAGATGGTTTCTTAGCTTCGGCTGCAATTTTCGCTATGAGAGCTTTCTCAGAGGGAGTTCTTCCTTCGGGCAATGGTATACCTAACTCTGCTTGCGCTTTTAGAACTCTTTCTTTCTCTACTGGTGATAAACCTTCTAGAGGAATTAGAGCCCCAGCAGCGGCTGCTTTATCGTATTTGTCTTTCATGGATGCTGTTGTGGGTTCTGGGGGCAGGCCCATTTCTTTTCGAATTTTGGCTGCAATTTTTTTCTCGGACGTTGTCTTAGCTTCTGGGAGCGGTAACCCTTGCTCAGCCAGACCTCTCATAATTTTTGCTTTTTGTTCAGGTGTCTTACCTTCAAGTGGTGTTATTAAACCAGCAGCCATTGCTTTTTTTATTTTTTCTGATGGGATTTTAAAAGGTGTCTTGGCTTCAGCTGTAATTTTTGCAATGAGGGCTTTCTCAGAGGCACTTCTTCCTTTAGGTAGTGGTATACCTAATTCAGCTTGCTTTTTTAGGACTCTTTCTTTCTCTGCTGGTGATAAACCCTGCAGTGGAACTAAAGCTCCAGCAGCGGCTGCTTTTTCGTGTTTACCTCTCATGGACGCTGTAGTGGGTTCTGGGGGCAGCCCCAGATCTTTTCGAATTTTCGCAGTAAGTTTTTTCTCAGATGCTGTTCTAGCTTCTGGTAGGGGCAAACCTTGCTCAGCCAGTCCTCTCATAATTTTTTCTTTTTGTTCAGGTGCTTTGCCTTCAAGGGGCGTTATTAAGCCAGCGGCTTTCGCTTTCTTTATCCTTTCAGACGGAATTTTGGAAGGCTTTGTTGCTTCAGCTTTGACTTTAGCTATAAGAGCTTTTTCAGAGGCAGTTCTTCCCTCGGGAAGTGGTATGCCCAGGTCGGCTTGAGCCTTGAGAACCCTTTCTTTTTCAACTGTTGACAAACCATCTAGTGGCACGAGCGCACCAGCTGCAGCTGCTGTCTCATACTTGTCTTTCATTGAGGCAGTTGTAGGCTCAGGGGGCAATCCCATCTCTTTACGAATTTTTGCTGCTAATTTCTTCTCTGATGCGGTTTTCGCTACGGGAAGTGGTAAACCTTGTTTCGCCAATCCTCTCATTATTTTCTCCTTTTGTTCGAGTGTTTTACCTTCAAGGGGTGTGAGCAAACCGGCAGCTTTGGCTTTTCTAAATATTTCAGTTGGTATTTTTGGAGGAGTGCTTACTTCGGCTCTTACTTTATCGATTAACGCCTTTTCGGAGGGAGTTCTACCTTCAGGTAACGGAATACCCAATTTGGCTTGGTTTTTTAGAACTCTTTCTTTTTCTTCTGGAGACAAACCTTCTAGCGGTACTAAAGCACCAGCCGCTGCTGCTTTAACATGTTTATCTTTCATTGATTTGGTAGCTGGTTCTGGTGGCAAACCTAATTCTTTTCTTATTTTATCTGCTAGTTTTTTTTCTGAAGCTGTTTTAGCTTCAGGCAGAGGTAAACCTTGCTGCGCCAATCCTCGCATTATTTTCTCTTTTTGTTCAGGTGATTTACCTTCTAGTGGAGTAAGGAGCCCGGCAGCTTTAATTTTTTTCATTTTCTCTGATAATATTTTAGAAGGCCGTTTTGCTTCAGCTGCAATTTTAGCTATAAGCTCTTTTTCGGATTGCGTTCTCCCTTCTGGCAGTGGTAAACCTAGCTCTGCTTGCTTCTTTAGAATTTTTTCTTTCTCTGATGGTGATAAACCTTCTAGAGGAACTAGGGCACCATTAGCAGCTGCTTTTTCGTGTTTGTCTTTCATTGATTTAGTAGTAGGCTCTGGGGGCAAACCCATCTCCTTACGAATTTTATTTGCCAACATTTTCTCTGACGCGGTTTTAGGTTCTGGTAGTGGCAAACCTTGCTTTGCTAACCCTCTCATAATTTTTTCTTTTTGTTCAGGCGTTTTTCCTTCAAGTGGGGTTATTAATCCAGCAGCTTTAGCTTTTCGGAACATTTCTGTTGGTACTTTGATAGGAGCTCTAACCTCGGCAGTGACTTTATCTATCAGTGCTTTTTCTGAAGGAGTTCTACCTTCAGGCAATGATATACCTAATTGAGCCTGCGTTCGGAGTACTCTTTCTTTTTCAGCGGGCGATAAACCTTCCAAAGGGATAAGAACACCTGCAGCTGCTGCTTTTTCATGTTTTCCTTTCATCGATGTACTTGTGGGTTCTGGCGGTAGGCCCATTTGTTTTCGAATTTTTGCTGCAAGTTTTTTATCAGATGCAGTTTTAGCTTCTGGAAGAGGTAAACCTTTTTCGGCTAGCCCTCTCATAATTCTTTCTTTTTGTTCTGGTGATTTGCCTTCAAGAGGCGTCATCAAACCAGCAGCTTTGGCTTTTCTTATCCTTTCTGAAGGAACCTTTGAAGGTTTCTTAGCTTCAGCTGCTACTTTTGCTACAAGTGCTTTTTCAGAGGGAGTTCTACCCTCAGGTAGTGGTATACCTAATTCTGCTTGTTTTCTTAGAATTTTTTCTTTCTCTGCTGGGGATAAACCTTCTAGAGGAACCAGAGCACCAGAAGCGGCTGCTTTTTCATGTTTGTCTTTCATTGACGCAGTTTTGGGTTCTGGAGGTAGTCCCATTTCCTTACGAATTTTAGCTGCAATTTTTTTTTCAGATGCTGTGTTTGTTTCAGGAAGAGGTAAGCCCTGTTCCGCAAGGCCCCTCATAATCTTTTCCTTTTGTTCGGATGTTTTGCCATCTAGTGGTGTTATTAAGCCAGCAGCTTTAGCTTTTCTTAATTTTTCACTTGGGAATTTAAGCGGCCGTTTTCCTTCAATTTTTGCTATCAGTGCTTTTTCAGAAGGAGTTCTACCCTCTGGTAATGGTAAACCCATTTCTGCTTGCGCCCTCAATACTTTTTCTTTTTCTTCGGGATTTAACCCTTCAAGTGGTATCAGTATACCAGCGGCTGCTGCTCTGTCATGTTTGTCACGCATAGAAGGGGTAGTAGGTGCAGGCGGAAGACCGATTTCCTTACGTACTTTTGCGGCAATTCTCTTTTCTGAAGCGGTTCTACCTTCTGGAATAGGTAAGCCTTGTTTGGCTAATCCCTTAATAATGCGTTCTTTTTCTTCTGGTGACTTTCCTTGTAGTGGGGTAAACAAACCAAGTGCTTTTGCTTTTCTTAATTTGTCAGATGGAAGTCGTACTTTTGCAGATATTTCTCTTTCAGATTCTGGTGTTAAAAGACTACAAATACATTCATCTACAGGTCCAGTACCTTCTTTTATTCCTTTAGCAGTTTTTTTATCTAACTTTTCCCTTTCAGCAGGCGGTAAAGCAGGGGGTCCAAGAAATTTAGATGGATGTTTTTTAACGTCAGCTACTACTTTGTTGATTAATGCTTTTTCAGAAGGCGTTCTCCCTTCAGGTAATGGAATACCTAACTTGGCTTGATTTTTGAGAACTCGCTCTTTTTCTGCTGGTGATAAACCTTCAAGAGGTACAAGGGCTCCAATGGCTGCAGCTTTTTCATGTCTTTTTTTCATTGATGGCGTCGTAGGTTCAGGGGGCAAACCCAATTCTCTTCGAATTGTGTCAGACAATTTCTTTTCGGATGGAGTTTTTGCCTCCGGCAGTGGTAAACCTTGCTTTGCTAATCCTCTCAGAATTTTTTCTTTTTGATCTAAAGTTTTCCCATCAAGCGGTGTAAGGAGACCAGCAGCTTTAGCTTTTCGAAAAATTTCTGTAGGGATTTTAGCCGGTGCTTGTGATTCAGCTGCAATTTTAGCTATAAGAGCTTTTTCAGAGGGAGTTCTGCCTTCAGGAAGTGGAATACCCATTTCAGCTTGGACTTTGAGAACTCTTTCTTTCTCTGCTGGTGACAATCCCTCTAGAGGAACTAAAGCTCCTGCAGCGGCTGCTTTCAAGTGTTTTTCTTTAAGAGATTTAGTGGTAGGTTCTGGCGGTAAACCTAATTCCTTCCGAATTTTTACAGTCAGTTTTTTCTCAGATGCTGTGTTAGCCTCTGGTAATGGTAAACCTTGTTCAGCTAGGCCTCTCATAATTTTTTCTTTTTGTTCTGGAGTTTTCCCTTCGAGTGGTGTCATTAAACCGGCAGCTTTTGCTTTCTTAATTTTTTCTGAAGGAATTTTAGAAGGTCTTTTAGCTTCTGTTGCAATTTTACGTATAAGCGCTTTTTCAGAGGGAGTTCTGCCTTCAGGTAACGGTATGCCCAATTGTGCCTGAGTTCTTAGAACTCTTTCTTTTTCAGCTGGTGATAATCCTTCCAATGGAATAAGAGCACCGGCAGTTGCTGCTTTTTCATGTTTATCTTTCATGGATTCTGTTGTGGGTTCTGGGGGCAGGCCCATTTCCTTTCGAATTTTTGCTGCTAATTTTTTCTCGGATACAGTTCTAGCTTCTGGAAGAGGCAAGCCTTGCTCAGCTAAACCTCTCATAATTTTTTCTTTTTCTTCAGGTGTTTTGCCTTCTAGCGGTGTTAACAACCCAGCAGCCTTCGCTTTTTTTAACTTTTCTAATGGGATTTTTGCCGGTTTCTTTGCTTCGGCTGCAACTTTCGCAATGAGTGCTTTTTCAGAGGGCGTACGTCCCTCAGGCAATGGCATACCTAACTCTGCTTGCTTCTTCAGAACTCTTTCTTTCTCTGTTGGTGATAAACCTTCTAAAGGAACTAGAGCACCAGCAGCGGCCGCTTTTTCATACTTATCTCTCATGGATGCTGTTGTGGGTTCGGGGGGCAGGCCCATTTCCTTTCGAATTTTTGCTGATAATTTTTTTTCAGATGCTGTTTTAACTTCTGGTAGGGGTAAGCCTTGCTCAGCCAGTCCTCTCATAATTTTTTCTTTTTGTTCAGGTGTTTTGCCTTCAAGCGGCGTTATTAAGCCAGCAGCTTTCTTTATCTTTTCAGACGAAATTTTGGAAGGTTTTTTTGCTTTGGTTGCAACTTTCGAAATCAACGCTTTCTCAGACGGATTACGTCCCTCAGGCAATGATAAACCCAACTCTGCTTGCTTTTTTAGAATACTTTCTTTTTCCGCTGGAGATAAACCTTCAAGAGGAACTAAAGCACCAGCAGCGGCTGCTTTTTCATGTCTGTCTTTCATGGATGCTGTTGTGGGTTCTGGTGGCAGACCCATTTCCTTTCGAATTCTTCTTGCTAGTTTTTTTTCAGATGCGGTTTTGGCTTCTGGAAGAGGCAAACCGTGCTCCGCCAAGCCTCTCATAATTTTTTCTTTTTGTTCAGGTGTTTTGCCTTCAAGCGGAGTTATTAACCCAGCAGCCTTTGCTTTTTTTAACTTTTCTGATGGGATTTTTGCAGGTTTCTTAGCTTCGGCTGCAACTTTTGCAATTAAGGCTTTCTCAGACGGAGTACGTCCCTCGGGCAATGGTATCCCTAATTCTGCTTGCTTCTTCAAAACTCTTTCTTTTTCTGCAGGGGATAAACCTTCTAGAGGAACTAGAGCACCTGCGGCGGCTGCCATTTCATACTTGTCTTCCATTGATGCTGTTGTGGGCTCTGGAGGCAGTCCCATTTCGTTTCGAATTTTCGTTGCTAATTTTTTCTCGGATATGGTCTTAGCTTCCGGAATAGGTAAACCTTGCTCAGCTAGTCCTCTCATAATTTTTTCTTTTTGTTCCGGTGTTTTGCCTTCAAGAGGCGTTATTAATCCAACAGCCTTCGCTTTTTTAAGTTTTTCTGATGGTATCTTAACAGGTTTTTTTGCTTCAGCTGCGACTTTCGCTATGAGTGCTTTTTCCGATGGAGTGCGTCCCTCAGGCAGTGGTATGCCTAACTCAGCTTGTTTTTTTAGAACTTTTTCTTTCTCTTCTGGTAATAAGCCTTCTAGAGGAATTAGAGCACCTGCAGCGGCTGCTTTTTCGTGCTTGTGTTTCATTGATGCTGTTGTGGGCTCTGGAGGTAATCCCATCTGCTTTCGAATTTTTGCTGCTATTTTTCTTTCGGATACGGTTTTAGCTTCAGGAAGAGGCAAACCTTGTTCAGCCAAACCTCTCATAATTTTTTCTTTTTGTTCAGGTGTTTTGCCTTCAAGAGGCGTTATTAAACCTGTGGCCTTTGCTTTTTTTATCTTGCCTGATGGGATCTTAGAAGGTTTCTCAGCTGCAGCGGCAAATTTCGCTATGAGTGCCTTTTCAGAGGCAGTCCTACCCTCTGGTAACGGTATGCCTAACTCTGCTTGCTTTTTTAATACTCGTTCTTTTTCTGCTGGCGATAAACCTTCTAGAGGAACCAGAACGCCTGCAGCGGCTGCCTTTTCATGCTTGTTTTTCATTGATGCTGTTGTAGGTTCTGGGGGCAGGCCCATGTCTTTCCGAATTTTAGCTGCTAATTTCTTTTCAGATACTGTTTTAGCTTCGGGAAGAGGTAATCCCTCTTTAGCTAGCCCTCTCATAATTTTTTCCTTTTGTTCAGGAGTTTTGCCTTCAAGAGGCGTTATTAATCCAGCAGCTTTTGCCTTATTAATTTTTTCTGTAGGTATCTTAGAAGGTCTCTTAGCTTCAGCCATAACTTTAGTTATGAGAGCTTTTTCAGAGGGAGTACGTCCTTCAGGTAATGGTATTCCTAGCTCTGCTTGCTTTTTTAAAATGTTTTCTTTTTCTACTGGTGACAATCCTTCTAGAGGAACTAGTGCACCTGCAGCTGCGGCCTGTTCATGTTTGGCCTTCATTGAAGTTGCTGTAGGTTCAGGAGGTAGTCCCATTTCTTTTCTAATTTTGGCTGCAAGTTTTTTTTCAGATGCCGTTTTGGCTTCAGGGAGAGGCAATCCTTGTTTTGCGAGTCCTCTCAAAATTTTTTCTTTTTGTTCAGGTGTTTTACCTTCAAGAGGTGTTAAAAGTCCAGCTTCTTTTGCTGCTCTCAATTTTTTGGAAGGAATAGCTTTTGGCTGTACTGCAGATTTTACTTTAGCGATTAAGGCTTTTTCTGATGCTGTACGTCCTTCTGGCAACTCAAGTCCCATTTCTGCTTGTTTTCTAAGAATTTTTTCTTTTTCTGATGGCGATTTTCCTTCTAACGGTGTCAAGATACCAGCTGCCATGGCTTTAGCATATTTTTCTTTCATTGATTTTGTTTTTGGTTCAGGAGGAATTCCGACCTCACGTTTAATTTTTTCTATCATCTTTTTTTCAGATTCGGTTTTACCTTCAGGTAAAGGAAGTCCCTGTTCTGCCAGACCTTTCAGTATTTTTTCTTTTCTTTCAGGCGGCTTTCCTCCTAATGGAGTCAATAATCCTGCAGCTTTAGCTGCTCTTAATTTTGCCGATGATATCGCTTTAGGAGGTGGTACAGTGGCTTTTATTTTATCAATCAATGCTTTCTCGGAAGGTGTGCGGCCTTCTGGAAGTTCTAATCCCATTTCAGCTTGTCGCTTCAGAATTTTTTCCTTTGTTTTCAACGATTTACCCTCTAGAGGTGTTATAATACCCGCTGCCTGTGCTTTAGCATATTTCTCCTTCATGGATTTTGTTTTTGGTTCGGGAGGTATACCGACCTCCCGTCGCACCTTGTCGATTAGTTTTTTTTCTGAAGGGGTTTTACCTTCTGGCAATGGCAGACCCTGTTCTGCTAGCCCTTTTAATATTTTTTCTTTATGTTCTGGTGTTTTTCCTTGCAAGGGTGTAAATAACCCTGCAGCTTTGGCTGCTTTCAATTTTTCAGGTGTTATACCTTTCGGTCGTGTCGCTGATTTTAGTTTAGATATTAGAGCTTTTTCAGATGTTGTCCGTCCCTCTGGTAGTTCTAAACCCATCTCAGCTTGGCGCGTGAGAATTCGTTCTTTTTGGGATGGCGTTTTTCCTGCTAAAGGTGTTAAAACACCAGCTGCTTGAGCTTTTTCTTGTTTTTCTTTCATAGACTTCGTTGTTGGTTCAGGAGGTAATCCTACTTGACGTCTAACCTTTTCAATTAATTTCTTTTCTGATGGAGTTCTACCATCTGGTAATGGCAATCCTTTTTCTGCTAGCCCTTTTAGTATCTCTTCCTTTTGCTCTTTTGTTTTTCCTTCTAATGGTGTTATGATTCCAGCCTCTAGTGCTTTTGCATATTTTTCCTTCATTGATGGTGTTTTGGGTTCCGGGGGTAAGCCCAATTCTTGACGTACTTTTTGGATTAGTTTTTCTTCTGAAGTAGTTTTGGGTTCAGGTAATGGCAGCCTCTGTTCTGCCAATCCTCTTATTATTTTTTCTTTTTGATCTAATGGTTTTCCTGCCAGTGGAGTTAATAGGCCTGCCGCTTTAGCAGCTTTGAGTTTTTCTGAAGGTATCGCTTTTGGTTGTACTGTAGCTTTCACTTTGGAAATTAGTACTTTTTCTGAAGGTGTTCGTCCTTCTGGTAATTCCAAACCCATGGCTGCCTGACGTTGCAATATTTTTTCTTTTTCAGACGGTGTTTTGCCTTCTAAAGGTGTCAAAATACCAGCAGCCTGAGCTCTTTCATATTTTTCTTTCATTGACTTTGTTTTCGGTTCTGGCGGAATTCCTACTTCACGTTTAACTTTCTCTATAATTTTTCGCTCAGAAGGGGTTTTGGCTTCAGGCAGTGGTAGTCCTTTTTCTGCTAATCCTTTAAGTATCTTCTCTTTTTGTTCTGGTGTTTTCCCTTCTAGTGGTGTAAATAGACCTTCAGCTTTAGCAGCTTTTAGTTTTTCTGATGGTAAGGGTCTTGGTGGTGGAACCAAAGCTTTTACTTTGTCAATCAAAGCTTTTTCTGACGTTGTACGTCCTTCTGGTAGCTCTATACCTAACTTCGCCTGGCGCAGTAATATTTTTTCTTTTTCCGATGGTGTTTTTCCTTCTAATGGTGTTAAAATGCCAGCAGCTTGAGCTTTCTCATATTTTTCTTTCATAGATCTTGTTCTCGGTTCTGGTGGTATACCCATATCATGTCTAACTTTGTCTATAATTTTTCGCTCCGAAGGTGTTTTCCCTTCGGGTAATGGGAGTCCTCTTTGTACTAATCCCCTTAGTATCTTCTCTTTATGTTCTGGAGTTTTCCCTTCCAATGGTGTCAGCAGACCAGCAGCTTTAGCTGCCTTTAGCTTTGCTGACGGTATTGCTCTTGGAGGAGGTAATGATGCTTTTACTTTTTTTATGAGCTCTTTTTCAGAAGGTGTGCGCCCTTCGGGGAGTTCAATCCCCACTTCGGCCTGCTGTTTCAAGATTTTTTTCTTTTCCGACGGTGTTTTACCTTCTAATGGTGTTATAATACCAGCTGTTTTAGCTTTTTCGTATTTTTCTTTCATGGACTTTGTTTTTGGTTCAGGAGGCAGACCCACTTCACGTTTTACCTTTTCAATCAATTTTTTTTCTGAGGGTGTTTTACCTTCTGGTAAAGGCAGACCATGTTCAGCTAATCCTTTCAAAACTTTTTCCTTTTGTTCTGGCGTCTTTCCTTCCAATGGCGTCAACAAACCCGCTGCTTTAGCAGCTTTTATTTTTTTTGAAGGTATACTTTTTGGTGTTAGTGTTGTAGCTTTTACTTTGGCAATTAGTTCCTTTTCAGACGGTGTTCGGCCCTCTGGAAGTTGCACACCTAGCTCAGCTTGTCGTTTAAGAATTTTTTCTTTTTCTGAAGGTGATTTGCCTTCTAGAGGTATTATTGCACCAGCTTCTAGGGCTTTTGCGTATTTGTCCTTCATTGATTTTGTTTTCGGTTCTGGTGGTATACCTAGTTCCTTGCGAACTTTTTCAATTATTTTTTTTTCTGATGGAGTTTTGCCTTCAGGTAAAGGAAGTCCTTGTTCTGCTAATCCTTTTAAAATATTTTCTTTTTGTTCTGGGGTTTTTCCTTCTAATGGTGTAATAAGACCTAATGCTTTTGCCTTACGTAGTTTTTCGGATGGTTTTATTTCAGATATACCTTGTTTTATTTTGATCTTTTGTATTAGAGCTTTTTCGGATTCAGTTCTCCCTTCTGGAAGCTTTATGCCCATATCAGCTTGACCTTTCAAAATTTTTTCTTTCTGTGCAGCTGTTTTTCCTTCTAAGGGTGTTATTAAACCTGCCTTCATAGCCTCTTTCATTCTTGCCTTTTCGGCAGAAGTTTTAGGTTCAGGTGGTAGACCAAGATCAGTTCTTACCTTTTTAATTAAAGCTTTTTCAGATGCTGTTTTACCTTTAGGTAGTGGCGCACCAGATTTTGCTAAGTCTGTTAGAATTTTCTCCTTTTCTGCTTGAGGTTTTCCCACCATTGCTTTTTCTGCTTTTTTTGTAAGCTCCTTTTTCTTTTTCATACTTTCAGTATCAAGGCCAACTGACGCTAACGACTTCCTTATTGCTCCAATACGTCTTTCTTCCCGTGGTAGATGGCCACAAAGTATACAATCACAATGGTCGCAGCTTTTCATTTTGTAACAATCATATAAACCCTTCATTACTTCAAACATTGCATCTGAGTTACATGAACAACAGCAGCTCTCACGGGTAGTGCTTATTTGGCATCGATACACTTTGTATTTGGGCTGGTTTTTAAAATAGATAGAATTGTAATTGCCATCTAATTGGTGTTCTGATACTAAATTAGTTATATGTTCTGATTGAAAACAACTGCCAATTTGCATACGAATGTCAGTTGAATTTAGTATGGTTATCTTAGATACATTTTTGTAATTATATGCTCTCATCATGTTGGGCATACTAGAGTGCCTCATAATTGGCTTTTGGTTTTTAGAAATTGGTTGAAACGTTAATAGTTCTTTTTTTTTTGGAGTCTTATATTTAATGCGTAAGTTATTCTTTGTATTACGAAAAGTTGCAGTACTGTTGTAATTAGTACATTCTTGATTAAAATAATATTCATAATGTAGTTCTTTAATTTTGATACTTGATTTCTTCATTTTAACCTGAATAAATCCCCCATTAATTATGAAAGACACGCAATTTTTTTGTAAAATGCCATAATATGTTATTATGGCATGCGATAATATGTTATTATAGCATATCTAACAAATGTCAACTAAGGAGTCAACATCTCTTTATCTTCCTTAGTTTTATTGTTTTAGACATTGTTACTTGAGGCTGTAAAAAGGAAAAAATCTTATGAACTTAACAGTAATTTGAAGAAATAAAATAAAAAACGTCTTCAAATAAAATCAATAATTTTTGTTTTTTTTTGTACTGTACTATAGTTAATATATAACTAGGGATTTCCCTACTTAAACTTTTTGAATCGTATACAAAATCTGTTTTTTAATATTCCAAAATAAAAACCCAAAAAAACCAAACTAACCAAACCCGTTTTAACTTACATATTATGGGTCTCAGAAACAAAGTTTAAAAAGGTATAAAGTACACTGTGTTGAACCCTTTGGATGACAGTAGCAGTAGCAACCTGAGTTTGCCATTGAGTGTGTTGTCCTAGTAGTTAATTGAGAGACAGGCAAGAAAACAGACTTCACATAGTTAACAGAGGCCTGTTTATTGTGCGGTGCCTTGTCTGTGGGTTATAACAACGCTTATTCGTTTAAAACCTTTCTGCTAAAATAAAGTACTACCGACAAAACTTGTTTTCTTCTTTAAACTTTAACAGGTACCATATTATTTTGTCTCGTGCATCGTTACGGGAGACTATTTACTTATTATTAATTGAACTAAATTTAATTCCAAGACGATGTTCTGTTAAGTTTACGTTAGACAGGAGCAAGTGCTTAGATATAATATTCACGTATATTCTGCAGCAATAATACTTGACTTACCATTTATATCTATTTATATGTACACGTCTCTTCGAACAAAGTCCTAAATAAATTATTAGTAACTTATATTTTTACAATGTTTTATGTATACGAATACTGTTAGATGTATGTCATAAACCCGTTGTCATGTGTGAGCTGCCAGTTTTTGTATACAATCAATTAAAAAGGTGTAACTGTTGAAATTTCAAGCTGTTAATAAAATAAACCTGTGTAAAGGGCTCGAAGACGGCTGAATGGTCCATATAACTATATGGTCCAAGAACTTTATTATCTCAAAGGAAATTAACAATAAATTTCACATTATGAGATCATTAGACAAAAATAATTAGCATAGTAATGAACAGTACAAACATTTACTTTTATTAGGTAAAACTTACGTAAACTTCTTGATGGAAAATATTATGATATAGTATGTAGGTATGTAGTATACGTATATCTACATTTTCCTGTTGAGTTCTCACAACAATGGTTGCCTGTAAGAGATTGCCTCCGGGCGATAAGGCCGCCAATTGTACTTCCCTAGATTAAGTTTTCCTAGTTAAGTTAAGCTTGTTACTAATCTGGTGTACAATAAAGAAATTTATTATTATTATTCTCTTTATTACATTGATATATACATGTCTATTACATTTTTAAATACATAAAAAAAGTTAACAATAATATAAATTTAAAAATATAAAAACAGTAGACCACCAACTTCGGGTACAGGGACCAAGAAACCGATGGTTAGGGCTCCAAAGACAGGAACCTCGTCACAATACGAGCCGTGTCAAGAAGGGCTGCCTTCTGCATCAGACCCTTAATCCAGCCATCTAACTTGAGCCTCTTGAGGTGTTGGTCGAGGCTTTTGGCTATCAATCCGTGAACAGACACAACTATCGGAACACAATTATCACCGAATCTACATCCCACAAATCGACAATCCCGTGAGATAAATCCAAATATTTCATTTGTTTTTCTTTTTCAATTTTCACGAGATTCTCGTCATGAGGAACGGCGATGTCGACAATCATTGCGCGGAGCTCTAATCGATCTATCACCACAATATCAGGCTCATTGGCAACAATAGTCCTGTCTGTGATAATAGATCAATCCCAATACAACGTAGCACGACCATTTTTGAGAACTGGGTCGGGCATATACCTATAGTATGGCAACTCTGAAGTCACAAGTTTGTATTTAAGGGCAAGCTGTTGATGTACTATCCTGGCTACTTGGTTGTGTCTGTGCAAATATTCGCCGTTAGCAAGACGAGAACAACTAGAAATAATATGCCTAATAGATTCTCTGGGACGGTGACATGCCCGACAGATATCAACCGTACCATCCTTTAGGATATACTTCCGATAGTTATTCGTCATGATAACTTCGTCCATTTAATAGACAATGCAATAATGAAGCATGTTACCCACTCCACGGCGGCCTAGTGAGATGCTTCTGCATCATTGGACCTCTGATCTCGCACTCACCAACGAAACACGACAGCACGCATCTACTCTGCACAATGCAATAATGCATTAGGCAGAGTAGAGTCACTTTGGCAACCCTATGCATAAAAATAAAATAATAAAAATGAGCCAAATCACAGTAAACACGCATAAACGTCTACACCGTTGACCTAGTGGTTTAAGCGGTCGCCACTCCGTTTTCTACTGTGCTAAGCGTTGTGGGTTCTAACCCCACATGGGACAACACTTTGTGTGATTCACGAATTGTTGCTCTGAGTCTTGGTGTATTTTTAATGTATGTCCCCCGCGACACAGGATGTATATTATACAAAGGCGGGAGTTGAGATTTATAAAAAAAATGCATTCTAACGATAAAATCCTACTCAATCAATAGAACCGAATGTTACACCAAAATCATTTGAATTTTCAACGCATTTCGACCATATTATACAGATATCGGATTTAAGTATTATTTTTCTAGGTCCTTATAGCCTTAAAAATACTTGGAATAAAGTAAAATCAACTTTACTTTAGTATATTTTTACAGCGTAAATTGTAGGTTTTCATTGTTTCTAATACATAAACAACATTTCTAATATCTATTGTTTCGATACGAACATAACATATATTATCAAATTACTAAGTATCGAAAAGTAAATTAAAAAACATTGAGTTTTAAGTCATGATTTTTGGTAGAACGGAACACATCCATATTTTATTGTTAAACCAAACCAAAAAGTAACTAGTGCTATCGCGGTAAACAGATGTTAATGTACGAGTATGCGTGATTACGCTGCTTACGGTAACGGTAGCTGATCTGTGCATCGCTCCGACAGGAACACTAGCGCAAAACGGGGACGTCTGCGTGCGCTATATATTGTGTTATAAGTAACGATTCCAACCTCGTATAAAATATATTATAATATTAATAATCAAGTAAATGGTTGATTCATATTAAATAATATTAATATCTTGGCACCTACCGCTTGTCAGCTTCCGGCGCTACTAAGAAATATTGTTAATGACGTCTGTACTCTTTTTATACAATGGTACTTCCGGCGTAATAAATCTTTAATGTTACACAATCCTGTATTATTAAATAATAATTGTATGTTGATAATAATTATGATAAACATGTGATCCATAATATATATATGATATGATATAAATGGCGCCGGTTCGAGTAATGCGGGGACATTCGTATTCCAGCCGTTCTACTTGGTGTGCATTGGAGAATATTATAAGTTTGTGCGAATATAATGTGTTGCTGTGCCGCCATCTTGACTACGTGCGTTACAATTGTTTGCTAAATTGTGTTGAATGTACATAGATTTGCCTTTGTATACTATCGAGTTACGTTCGTTACTACGACTTTTGTCAGTTTTTGTTGCTGGCTGTAAAAGCGAATCAGAATTTGTACCTATGAAACTTTTTATTTCTTTAATAGATTCACTTGAAACTTTGTATAGGTATAGGTTTCTCAAGTGGGTAATGTAGGTGAGTACTAAGAAAAGAAACTAGAAAATACCCCCCTAAGGGAGTAAAAAAGGGCTCGGATTTTTTATGGTAGGTACTTTTAATATGTTCAAAAGTTTCACTTGGAACTATATACTATACCTATAGGTTTCTCTAGTGATGTGAGCACTAAGAAATGAAATTCGGGATTTGCTTACACTGCTCTGTCACGTCGCGGCTCGCTTCACTTTACTCCTATGGTAGTTTTCTTAAATTTTGATTTCATTTTGCTTTAGTATTGCTTTTTATTTTAATTTTGATTCCCAATCGGATTCCCGTTCTGAAACCGACTCTGACCCCGACTCGCACTCTGTGTGTGTGAATTTATTTATTAAAATTTTTATTTACTTAAAAGTAGGTATAGGCAGTTGGTACTCCTTTTTTTGGGTTAATTTGACCTGATTATCAGAGAGAAGCTGTTTTAATGCTTGCACACTGCCAAGGCTGCTTTATCAGACAGTTATATCATTAGTGTTAGAGGCATTTGAGTACCTTTTGTGAATAAGAATACCTTTGGTTAATTAAATATAATGTTTAATCACAATAACATCTTACAAAGCTGTATTTATATAAAATACATTTAACGACGAGTGTCAATTTACTCAGTAAAAATTAACATTTGTACGTGAATGTATGAATGAAGGTGTGGTTATCGAAAACTAAACAAAACCGAACTTACTCAATATTTATTCAATTTAATTCTTGCATCATGTTGTTGCTCACGATGAACTCCGGAACTACTTTTACAAAAACCATCCAAATAATACACATAAATATATAATTAATTTCAATGCTAATAAAAAATATTAAGATTAAAGATGTATTGGTAATAAAAATATTATATGCCGACAACTCCTGGCGCCACTTGAGCATTTATTACATTACTTTTGGTTGTATGAATAATAACGATTCATAAATTTGTTCATAAATATGGAAATTCATAGAAGATTTGTATAACGCATTTAAACACTATAGTGCAATTTGAACGGTTAAATATAAAAATACGCTTATAACATCATTATTATGATGTCTCAATCGACTGCTGATCGTCGTACTATACACTTATATTCAAGGGTATTTGGGCAGCTTATTTTGGAGCTAATTTAAACCCTGGTTTACTCTCTATACGGTTTTTACGTTTATTTTAAATGTGTGTTTTGCTGCGGTGTCTATATAAATAAATTAGAATTGGGATAGAAAAAACTGAAAATCGATTAGATACGTTTCGGAGTTCATTGTAATTGTAATTGTAAAAACAACGAGATACGAGGATTATATATAAAACATATGTATATTTAATATTCATAAGGTATCTCACACACATTTTTTAAAACGGAAAGTATGAGACTTCTGAACGTTGACGGGCCCTTGGGAACATTCACAGCAATTACATTCCTTGGTAATGACAACAATGGGTTCGATCTCAATCTCTCAATTTCAATCATTATGACTTCCTACTAAAATATACAAACAAAGGAAATGCAGACAACGTGAAGAAAGCATACAGAAACAAAAGCCGGCTTTTGTGAGAAGGTAGAGATGTAAGAGCAGGTCTCAAACTGAGAAGTATGTTAAAATAGTTTGTAGCGGGTCTACTATTTGTGTGTACATGTTTATGGGCTGAAATTAATCTTTAGATTTTAACTAGATGTTGAGTTGAAATTATTTTATCGTTTTGAATCTGCAACTTTTCCACTCATACAGAATTTTAAACCTTGTACAAGATCTTCCTTCACCTTTAGATCTCTTGATTTTTGAGATGACTCATGGTAAATACGTGGTGTAGTTTTAATTCTTTTTTGTTTTTCATTTAAATTTGTTATGGGTTTATTACTTGATTGTGGTGATACACGAGATGACGCAGTGTTCATGTTTGCGCAATATTTTAAAAATTCTTCAAAAGTTACTTTTGGCTTCGGTTTTCGTTGATACATTGGTTGTGTTGGTAAATATTTAAACCCTGATAATGTCCGAATTAAATTTGATTTAATTTGATCGTTTGTCTTCGAGCACATTGAAAGGTTTTCGTATCGTGGTATTGGCCTTAAAGAAGGGTGCTGCGACTTCATTGGGCGTCGTAAGCTATTTGTACCAGCTTCTAAAGTCGGTCTCGTAAATAGTTGATTTAATGGATATTTTAAGCCTGACATTGTCTGTATTAGATTGAATTTAATTTTGTCTCGATTCTTGGATTCTATGCATATGTTTTTCTTTTGATCCAAAGGATGTGACGGAAGATAATCTAAGCTATTTTGCTTTACGCCCACATCTGTACCGACGTGTTTATTATCTGCATCAATAGCGGCCACATTACTATTTAGCTTCCAATATTTAGCTGCATCAATGTAAGTACCTCTCGCTTTAACTGCTAAATGATCTTCTTCTTCCTTGATCTGTCTCGGCGGCCCCGTCAATTTTGAATGTCTTGACGAATTCATTTCCTGGACATTCATATTTACTGGATCATCTAAACAGAAAAGAGTAGATGCTGCTATGTTCTGTAAAGGTTGACCAGTGATATCAGACAGTTCATTACAGTTGCAGTCAATCGAGGGAGGTGCTTCACATATATTGCCCTCAGCTTTATACTTTTTTTGCAAACAAGCCGAGCAGTTTATATCTGAAAATGAAATATTTTTAATATGCAATAATACATATATTGATACTGTTTATTAGATTATCTGATTAACCTCTCAAGATTTTATATCGCCATGATAGGTTCACTGTTCCATTGTACTTAACTTTTGAATTTTACTAAGCTTTCCGTTTGTCATTTTACTTGATGAGTACTTTAACTGACCTACAAATTTTTTGGATCCTTAATATTGGGAACAGATTTTTCTGATTATATCATACAATAAATTCTTTACCAAGAAAACGGGTATGCTTGGGGACTTTAGCCATATCCATTGAACTACCACAGCAAACGCTCATTTTGTTCAAGGACTTTTCAGCCAAGACTTGCTCTAACAAACGTCGTAATTTTTCGGGAGTGCATTGGCATGACTGTATTGTCAATTCTTGGGTTTCCTCGAATTCTGGCACAGGAGTATTGTATATACAGCGTCGGTCTATTTCAAATGTTGGATCATTATCAAATTCTTCAGTTTCTGGCGAAATCAGACCAGCGGACTTTGAACAAAATGGTATATTTGTAGGTTGTAAAAATGAACTTTGGTTTGATAAATTGAAGTCTTCCGTACTAAACTCTGTAACAATAATGTACTATATATTACAAAGAACTATAAAGAACATTGATAAATCTATATAATGCATAAAATATAACACTTTATTCCAAGTAATGCTCTCAAAAAATATGTCATACATTAAAATCATCTTATTTGCTTTCATTTAACTTATTTATTAAGCTTTTATGATGTATTATATAATATATGTTTATGTATACATGTAGGTGCTTTGTGCCTCTAGATTTCTCAACAGACCTTCTGGTTCTCATGTAAACGTGTCTGTCACACACAAGACAAGTATTTTTTTTGTTTTAAATAAGATATAAGCTTGTTATATCGCAGTTAATTAAGAATTTCATCCATGGACCATAATTTAAAAAAAATAACCCAGAGTATGACCAATCCTGACCTCTCTGATAGTCTTTCGGATAGATGGTTCTTGGTGGAAAGGGCACACTGTAGCAGTGCTTTTTTGGATTTAAAATATGGCCGAAGGCACACTGTAGTTTGGTAAAGAAAAAATATATTAACTGATATCTGTTGAGGCATTGTTCAGTTCGAATTTCGTTAATAGCAGAATTAGAGAAATTAGATTCATGATTCACATATTTTATTTTTAAATCACGCATATGTTCCGTTTTAGGGAAAACTTAATAAAGCCTGTCTATGGTTATAAATCAGTGTCAGTCATTCATTACACGATTATTTAAAAAAAAATTATCGCTTCAAAAAGATGAAACAGGGATTCCAGTGTGTCGATTTCTAATTTACTTTGTGTTTGTTTCCCTTTATTAAATTAATTATAGATAAGTAAGATTACGTAGTCGTAGGATTTTGTCATGATGTTATGAAGCAACGAAGACTGACAAAGATAGTCTTAACTATTATTTTTTTATGTCTTATAAAACTCGATTAGGTCGGTAAAACTACTCTCACAGAGTATACGCCAAGAGAATGGCCAAACCAACCGCTCACCCCGGTTATTGTTTTTAGTTTTTATATTTCCTTTTAGTCGATCCGTGTATTAGACTACATGAATCTACATTTTAGTGGCTGTGAATACGAGGTACGCACAGTAGGATCAGCGGCTATACTTAGGCCACACCCACCATGACGGTATCGGGACAGTACTCAGGCTCCTCTATGTTTATATTCCGTGATTGGAATAAAAAATTCCTTACATCATTAGTAGTTTTATATTAATAATAACAGCTAAGACCATTCTAAATAAAGCTCATCTAAGATAGTACATATTGTTGCGTCCAGCACCTGTCTTAATGAGAACAGGCGATATCAAATGAGACTTAGTTGTAACAATTCTCTTGGCACAATTCTGGATTGATTCTGTAAAATATGTATCTACACAGCAGCATGGTTTTTTAACAGCGGAGTCTTCCATGTTTTGTAATTCACAGCAACACGGTCTGTCTGTGGTCGTATCTGTGCCTACGACATATGTTTGTTGGAACATAACTTCAGCAGGTATTTGAGCTTGACAAGGTTTATTTTCAATTTGTTTGTCATTTGTATTTTTAAGGTATCTCATTTCGCGATTGTTTCTTTGTCTACAATCATCATGTGCTTGGATATGAGGCGTTCTCTCAACATCTCCATCAGAGGTTGTGACTTGACATAGTTTATTGGTTACATCACAAGGTGTTGTCATTTGACAAAGTTTGTTAGTAACTTCGTAAGGCGTTGTTATTTGACAAAGCTTGTTAATTTTGTAATTAGATGTATTGTGGTCTACAGCATTCAACACGAGTTTGAACATTGTACTTTCCCGTTTTGAGGGCTTCAGAAGGCGGTGTGGCATCGGTCTTTTGAGACGCATATCTGAAATCGGTATAGGCTCTGTTTTTATGACTTTTCTACTAGGATCTATTATTGCCCTTACCATATCGATGTTAACATTTTTGTACTTGTAAATCAATAAATGAATGTCATACGAATTGATTTCTAGCCGAAGGTTTCATTTCTTTTCTACCTAATTTATTCTAGAGCCGTTTTATATGAAATATTACATTCTCACAGGACTTAAGTCTAGAAAAAAACCCACTGACATGACATATATACTCCGCCAAAAGTAAATTAATTTTTTTCTTGACCACTAATGTGAATTATAATGACAAGAAAGAAAATTAATATAACACGTGAATCACAAACCTGAATCTGAGTTACAGTTTTTTAGCCATTGGGTATAATTTTCAGATAATTGTATCCCTATAGTAGAATTAAAGCTACCATATAAACTTTCATCATCCTCATTATCATCACAGGCGGGCACCACTACAAAAACTGAAGAAGAATTTGCCAATTCATTATTTAACAATAAAGTTTCTACTGCTGTTTTTATATCATGTTTGTTATTTAAATTATATATGACTATGAGCGGCTCATTGACTTGTCTGTGATTGACAGTGTAATTAATTTTGTGCGTAGCGTTTTTTTTTGATCGAGACATTTGGTCATCACTGTTTGTAGGTGTTATTTTCTTGAAACCCACTGATCTTTCTTACATTGGTCGTCAGTGTCATAGAACCAGGGCAACCCCAGGTGGTACTGAAAATAATATATTAGGTTAGCAAGATCACCTATGTATCTCTCTTTCTCTGGTATAAAACTCAATATAGAAATGTCCGCCAATAGAAATCGATAAATCTTTCATTGTAATTTAACCGATTATTCTACAAATCTGTATTAATGAAATCCAAGTAAAAAATAAAAACATAAAAAAATAGTAGAGCACCGATTTCGAGCACAGGGACAAGGAAACTGATAGTTAGAACTACAAAGACAGCAACCTCCTAACTATAGGGAGCGTATCAGGAAGAACTGATTAGACCCTGATCCATCCTTGATCCGTCTAATGCGTGTCTCTGTTGTTGCTCTTTCTGGTTATCAATCCGCGAACAATGACTACTATGGGAGAAATGATCATCGAATGCACATTCCAAATATCGATATTATTATTTTATTATACACAACAATTACGTCTCTGCAGTCTTTTAAAAAAATGCTTAAAATAATAAACCTATTACAATGATTAAAACCTTGAGCACCAGCAAGTTGTTGTTACAAAATATCAGGAAGGTTCGATTACATGAATAATAAGTACTAATTTTAATGTTTTATGGATTAGGATAATGAGTTTTATGAGATCAGCAAATAATAGGAGATATATTTTGAATCTTACCTTCTTCAATCAGTGCATTATAGCACCTATGGAAGCACAAATAAAATCCTCATAAGATCATCATAATAGACTGTCGTTTGAATAACCGTTCTAACCTGTAAAAGAAAAAAATATTAGAGAGCCACCCGACATATAATGTAATTTTTTTGACTAGTGAAGTATCTGAAGCTACTAATATATCAAAAATATATTTTTAGTTTCTCCAAAAAGGAGTGTCTAGGAATGCCAGAATTTCATAATGTTAAGGAATTGAACCCCCTGATTCAATTATTATCTTTAAGCGTTTCAAGGACAATTTAAAGTCACAATCAAAAAAGCAGGGTAATGTTGAAATTTTTAAATTATCACGTAATTCTAACTTAGTGATTGAGATTAATGAAAATAATACAAATGATCGCGTTAAAAACTATGCCGGTGTTTAATATCTCATCTGTTTGGATAACCCACTAATCATTGGACAATATTTCTGAAAAGGACGTATTTTCAGGCAAATATTGCTAACCTTGTTGTATTCGATTATTTAATTCATACTTTGTTTACTTACATATTTTTTAGATTTAGTTCTAGTTTGGTGTTACAATTGTAACCACTACATATTTATAAGCATTACTGAATAAATCAGTGTAACATTATCAAGTGTCATAAATTCTTTTTTATTAGTTTTAGTGGCCAGTTGCGTACATAATTCTAAGATAAACTATTACGAACCGCAAAACTGTTGCCTAAGCATATTTTTCCTGAAAGGTCATAAGTTTGCACTTAGGTAAAAAATTATAATCTGATTGATTTTAGGGCAGATCAAAACTACGTGAATATATAAGTACCTGATGATACAATAAATGACAGGAAATCTAGAAGGTCAGTGCATTGGAAATACTGAGTTTATACTACAACAGCCGAAACAAAGTGCACAAAATTTAACAGAAGCGGATATTTTTGGGGTTCGCATAAAGAAGAGTACGAATTAAGATCGACTTAATTACGATTTCGCTGGCGTCATCTAGCGGTTACAATTACGGTGCACTTAGAAATGTCAAATGACTGATTGCCTTTACGAAGAGTAAGTAAACAAACAATTAATTTCAATAGAATATCATACATATATGCTATTTGATCATGTAAATCTATAGTGTCGATAATAACGTAGGCTTTTTATTTCCTGTCTAAAATGGCATAGTAAATGGATTTTCTCATTGCTGACTTTACGAGAAGTAACTAATTAACTAATTGAATCGAATAACGCATTGCATATATTATAGACGATTATTTATGACTTTAGTGTCATTAATAATGCAGCTTTGAATGTATTTTCAGTAAAAATGGTCAAATATATTTATATAAAAGAGGAAGGTGATTGAATGACTAAGATACCCAGAGAACAACGCACAGCCCAAACCGCTGAACCTAGAATCCTGAAATTTTGCATGTAGGTTCTTTATATAACGTAAGTTAGCGCTAAGAAAGGAATTTTGGAAATGCCACCTCCAAAAATAGGGGATGAAAATATCTACTTTTGCGCGTGCGAAGCTGCGGGCAAAAGCTAGTTAGTTATAAAACTGAATTCCGAGCAATTATACACGACATCGCTTTTTAACAACCAAACAACAATAAAAGAAAAAAAAAATAGTTTTTGTTCAACATGTGCAAGATGTAAAAGAACTCAAATGTGAAAATGATATTATTAAATGTGTATTGTAATGCTTGGTCCATGATTAAATAAATAAAAATATGAGCTACACTATTAAAGCTCGTGTAATTCGTCAAACTTCAGCGGCATCTTTGCAATTTTAGACGTAGTACATACATTCTCTGGTCCATTTAAATGTAATAGAAAGTAAAGAAATAATTTATTTCTGCAGATTGTTTCAAGTCGTGATGTTAGGAGTTGAAAATATGATTGTGTGTTCAATCAGAGCGGCAGCTGAAAACAAGCGGCACTAATATATGCTACCTCAACCACAAAGCTTCTCGAAACCTGTGAAGAGCAGCAAAGGGGTAGACCTAGTGATAAACAGTTCGCCAAAGTACTCAAATGGGAAATATTTTAAAGAAATGTTTGTTTTGTTTCCAACTTGCTTGTGGAAATTTATAGAATTTGTGATTACTATTATTTTTGACATTGTTCTTAAGTAAACTACGCAGCAACTTGCGGGACACATGTTTAGTTTATTTTTACATAAAATACACGGATACGTAAATTTCGCTAGTATAAAGTGATTTTTGGTCTGCCGAAAAATTCTTTTCTGGCGCGCTGTGATCGATTCGTGGTCTCCCATCACCTACTTTACACCTAACGAATAGTTTTAGGTAACAGGCGCATTGATTTAAACGAAAGAAAAGAAGGAACCGGATGCCTCTAATGAGATCAATGGGTAGATGGACTGGAGAAAGAAGCTGGGATAGTCTGTATAATGAACAATGAATTCCAGGTGTCATTGCGCACCTTGGAAAAGGTGTCCGGTAAATGAGAATCAGTAAACTGCTATAGCTTATCGATGGCTTGGAGTTTGTTTTTTCAGATTATCCAAGATAAATATGATATATCCGGCTAGAATGAAAATCACTTATGAATACTTATTTATTAAAATGGCTTTCTAAATAAGTTTGATTATTCAACAATTTTACAAGTCTAATATAAGAAGACGCATAAAATTATTCTAATTGTTTATATTTTTCTTTAGACTTACCAATTTTATTATACTTGAGAATTATGTCAAGTTATACGAAATGAAACAATTCTAACATGTAAATTTTTGCATTGTATTTACATTTTTTATAATTACAAAAATATTTATAAAAATATAAATATATGGTACAAAAAAAAACAATCTTTATGGAAGTAACAGTAGAAATTTAAATTATAGTTACCTACATTCAAGTTAGTTAAATAAAACTGTGGGTTTCCGTCGACCAAGACTTCATTTTATGTACTATTGCTATACACTTTGAAAAATTGTGACACAACAATCTAGACATAACTTTAAATGCATTACTCATTTGTAGAGAGTTACCTTCTTTAATGTATGGAAGGGCAACTATATTTATTAATGATTTTGAGGGCCGTAGTATTTCTGAAAATAATTACTTATCTGTTGTTGTTATGGTGTTTAATATTTATTTGAATATAATGTCCATTTTTTTATCATAATATCAAATTCTTTCGCTATTTTGCATTGAGTGTGCTAAAGTTGCCCCCTTCCTAACCCCATGATTCTAGTGGGAAAGTGTCAAAACGCGATAACGCAGTTATTTACTATCGGATAGCATTGATCTGCTCGTTTGCTCCCTCTTGCGTGTACCGTAATAAAAACCTTCATCTTCCCATCAAATTTTTAATGCACATTTGATGGCAAAAGGCTTGCCGCCAATGTTGTTGGTGTATGTGTGTGTCTTGATATATGTAGCCAAAGTACTATCCCGTTCTGTACACCGATTCACATCAGTCGCTCACTATATTAAATTTTTGTCGATAATTTATAACAAAATATTACTGCTATACCAGTGAGCACATTATGAAACAAAACCATAATTTAGTCTTTCAAACTTGTCTAACTTTGCTATGTCCCCGAAGGGCTAGGTTATACCCATATCTTATTACTAAAATTTTAGTCTCACGAAATGGTGGCAAGCCTTTTGACATCAACTGAGCACGATTTTTTATTTATTGAAACTTTGTTGCCTCATCTATTGTTTAGATATGTGTTGTTATCTAGCTGTAAGTTTAATGAACATACTAATAAATTTACAGAGTTAATGGTGATATCGATCTAGACACATTGCAGTACCGTCGTCGTTAACCAAAGGACTATCCGTTGGTTAACGACGACGGTCTAGCTATATGACAGACAGTGCTGGCGACGAGATACTACAGATTATTTGGATTTTGATTTTGAAATTGTTCACAATCTACCAACTTTATAAAAACAGTAAAAATAGACAAATAATAAGGTTATACGTTCTAAAAATACAAGGGAATACTATTAACAATAAAAACAAAATATTATAAATCTGATTTTTAAGAAATAAAAAAGGAAATATGGTTTTTAGTACTAAAATCTGTTAGTAATAATGGCTTCTACAATTCCTTAAAGTATCTAGGTCGACGACACCAGTAATCCTATATTTTAATAACTAAAAATATATATACGCGTAAAAAAATAAACATACCTATTTATAAAGTCTGTCCAAATATGTACTGTATGTAATGATTGTGCTCATCATACATTATTTAATCTCAGCGGGAATCAAAGCCACGCTTTTTAGTTTAGCAGCCAGGGTCATTACTCACTTGAATGAGAAACCAGAATCATAAGAACCCAAGCATTTTATGAACGCTTTAAGAGCTGTTTTTAGTTTAATGAACATTTTTAGTTGTAGGTGAACATTTATCTATGAATTACATAATTTTCTAACTTCCATGTTTGTAGTCACGAAAAGCAGTGTCACCTTATTTTATATCATTGTATAGTTCTTTCCTCTCTATTGTAGATTGATAGTGCGCAAGTCACACTGGCGATAAGGTTTTCTAAACGGTTGTGTTTAGCTTGCCCTGTTTGTTTCATTATTTATTTTTATTTAGCAAGGTTGACGTTTTACTTATCTTGTCTATTATCGAAACATTCTACATTGATAAGCACATTAGACAATGGGTCAAAATTAGTGGTATTAAACACATCACTATCATCTGTAACTGACATAATGCTGCTCGAGCTACCTGTACTGTCACAGGAAGTGGTGAAACTTAATGAAGTCTCACTTTCAATAATCAAAACAGAATCACTCGTTTTAGGCACACTTTCTATTAGCATATAATCATTGTAATAGATTGATTCAGGTATTCCAAAAAATTCATCAGGAGTTTTAAAATATGTTGACGATTCTAGACATATCTCTGAACTAGAGAGGTTTTTAAGCTCAGATGTATCACCAGAATTCTCGCTTGCACTACTATTAAATACATGACTTGTGGCCAAAATGTATTTCAGACTGTCCTCGCTATTCAATCGTTTGAAACCATCATTTTTTAAATTAAATGGCTCTTCAGTTCGCCAATCACTTCTGGAGTTACGATCACTTAAAAATGTTAGTTTACCAATTGCATTTTCTTTCGAATATTGTGACCTTCCTTCAGTAGATATTCGAAAATAGGATGGAACAGAAACAACACTACCAATGGTAACTTTTATACCTTCATTGTCAACAAACACGCCACTTTTAACACCTGGAATACATTCTTCAGGACAAGGACAAAATGAAGATATGTCAGGTGATGTTACCCTAATCTTAACGTAACTGTGTTTAAATCTGATTTTCTTTTTATCACACCCACAGGCGTGGTCACAAACAGTTGTTTTCTTTACCTCTTCTAATTCTTCAACTATGCCAGCTTTTGAAATCATATCCTTAGCCTCTTCACCAACTCCAATCGTTTTAGTTGGCAAACCAGCCTCATCTTTAACTTTTCTTATAAAACTTTTTTCTGATTTAGTCTTTCCTTTAGGTAGTGGTAGACCTGCATCAATAAGACCTCTCAATATTCTTTCCTTTTCATCAGGTGATTTTCCTGTTAGTGGTGTCAAAAATCCAGCAGCTTTTGCAGCTCTTTTTCGCTGTGAAAGTGTTGGGGTTTTAGGTGATTCTGCTTCCAATTTTTTTATTAATGCTTTTTCGGAAGGAGTTCTACCCTCAGGAAATGGTATTCCAGACGCTTGGAGGTTTCTTAAAATCAGTTCTTTTTCTGCTGGTGTTTTACCCTCTAATGGCGTTATGATGCCATCGGCTAGGGCTTTGTCATATTTTTCTTTCGTTGAGGGTGATTTTGGTTCGGGTGGTAGTCCGGCTTTATCTCGTATTTTATTGATTAGTCTTTTTTCTGACGGAGTTTTACCTTCTGGCAGAGGCACACCAGCTTTGGCTAAGCCTCTTAAAATCTTCTCTTTTTGTGCAAGCGTCTTTCCTTCTAAGGGTGTTAAAACTCCAGCTGCTTTTGCAGCTTTCAGGCGCTGTGACGGCGTCCGAGGTTTTCGTGTTTCTGCTTTAATTTTTTTAATCATGGCTTTTTCTGAGGGTGTTCTACCCTCGGGGAGGGGTAATCCAGCTTCAAGAAGCATTCTTAATATTTTTTCTTTTTCTTCGGGTGTCTTGCCGTCTAGCGGCGTTATGATGCCATCGGCTAGAGCTTTATCATATTTTTCTTTCATTGGAAGTGTTCTGGGTTCAGGAGGGAGTCCAGTTTCAGCCCGTATTTTGTTGATCAATTTTTTTTCCGATGGTGTTTTACCTTCTGGCAGAGGTAACCCAGCTTGGACCAAGCCTTTTAAAATTTTTTCTTTTTGCTCAGGTGTCTTTCCTTCTAAGGGCGTTAAAGCCCCAGCTGCTTTTGCAGCATTTAGACGCTGTGACGGTGTTCGGGGTTTTCGTGTTTTGGCTTTAATTTTTTTAATCATTAATTTTTCTGAAGGTGTTCTACCCTCTGGAAGAGGTACTCCAGCTTCAAGAAGCTTTTTTAATATTTTTTCTTTTTCTGCAGGTGTTTTGCCCTCTAGTGGTGTTATGATACCATCGGCTAGAGCTTTATCATATTTTTCTTTCATTGAAAGTGTTCTGGGTTCAGGAGGGAGTCCAGTTTCAGCCCGTATTTTGTTCATCAATTTTTTTTCCGATGATGTTTTACCTTCTGGCAGAGGAATACCAGCATGCGCCAAGCCTTTTAAAATCTCCAACTTTTGCTCAGGCGTCTTCCCTTCTAAGGGCGTTAGAACCCCAGCTGCTTTTGCAGCTTTCAGACGCTGAGATGGTGTCCTGTGTTTTGATGCCTCTGACTTTATTTTTTTTATTAAGGCTTTTTCTGAAGGTGTTCTACCCACGGGGAGGGGTAAACCAGCTTCAAGTAATTGTCTTAATATTTTTTCTTTCTCTGCTGGTGTCTTACCTTCCAGTGGCATTATAATACCATCAGCTAGAGCTTTATCATACTTTTCTTTCATAGAGAGTGTTTTAGGTTCGGTGGGCAGACCTATTTCAGCTCGTATTTTGTCAATCAGCTTTTTTTCTGATGATGTTTTTCCTTCTGGCAAAGGCACTCCAGCTTGGGCCATGCCTTTTAAAATTTTCGACTTTTGGTCGGACGTCTTGCCCTCTAAAGGTGTTAATAAACCAGCGGCTTTTGCAGCTTTGAGACGTTGTGAAAGGGTAGCACCTGCTTTAATTTTTTTTATAATCGATTTTTCTGATGGCGTTCTACCCTTGGGAAGGGGTAGTCCAGCTTCAAGAAGTTTTTTTAGCGCTTTTTCTTTTTCTTCAAGTGTCTTGCCCTCTAGAGGCGTTATGAGGCCATCGGCTAGGGCTTTATCGTATTTTTCTTTCATTGAGGGTGACCTTGGTTCTGGGGGTAATCCGGTTTCGGCTCGTATTTTGTTGATCAATTTTTTTTCTGATTGTGTACTACCTTCTGGCAGAGGAACCCCAGCACGAGCCAAGCCTTTTAAAATCTTCTCCTTTTGTTTGCGCGTCTTTCCTTCTAAGGGTGTTAAAAATCCATCAGTTTTTGCGGCTTTTAAACGCTGTGATGGTGTCCGGAGTCTTGGTGATTCTGATTTAATTTTTTTTATCATGGATTTTTCTGAAGGCGTTCTACCTTCAGGAATGGGTAATCCAGCTTCGAGTAATTTTTTTATTATTTTTTCTTTTTCTTTTAGTGTTTTACCCTCTAGTGGGGTTACAATACCATCGACTAAAGCTTTATTGTATTTTTCTTTCATTGAAAGTGTTTCGGGTTGCGGAGGTAGACCGGTTTCATATCGTATTTTATTGTTCAGATTTTTTTCTGACGGTGTTTTCCCTTCTGGCAGAGGGACCCCTACTTGGGCCATGCCTTTTAAAATCTTTGCCTTTTGTTCGGGTGTCTTTCCTTCTAAGGGTGTTAATAGTCCAGCGGCTTTTGCGGTCTTAAGACGCTGTGAAAGTGTAGGGCTAGCTTTGGTTTTCTTTATCATTGCTTTTTCTGAAGGTGATCTACCCTCGGGAAGTGGAATTCCAGCTTCTTGAAGTTTCTTTAAAACATTTTCTTTTTCTGCTGGGGTTTTACCCTCTAGTGGTGTTATTATTCCATCAGCTATCGCTTTTTGGTACTTTTCTTTTATCGACGGCGTTTTTGGACTAGGAGGCAGTCCAGTTTCTTTTCTCACCTCTTCCATCAACTCCTTTTCTGAAGGAGTTTTTCCTTCTGGTAATGGAATACCTGCTTGCAACAAGTCTTTCAAGATTTTTTTCTTTTCTTCAGGGGTCTTCCCTTCTAAGGGTATTAACGGTGACACAGGCTTAAGCAATCCTGCCTTAGCCTTCTTAATAATTTGCTTTTCTGAAGCTGTTCTGCCTTCTGGAAGTGGTAATCCAGCATCATAAAGTTTTTGTAAAATATTTGCCTTTTCTGCGGATGTCTTGCCCTCCAGTGGCGTAATGATACCGTCTGCTAAAGCTTTTGCATATTTTTCTTTCATTGAAGGTGTTTTGGGTTCAGGAGGTAATCCGGTTTCTGCTCGTATTTTGTTGATCAGATTTTTTTCCGACAGTGTTTTTCCTTCTGGCAGAGGCACTCCAGCTTGGATCATGCCTTTTAAGATCTTCGCTTTTTGTTCGGGAGTCTTTCCTTCTAAAGGTGTTAATAAGCCAGCGGCTTTGGCCGCTTTCATTCTTTGTGATGGTGTAGAAGGTTTTGGCAGACCCGCTTTAACTTTTTTGACGATCGCTTTTTCTGAAGGTGATCTGCCTTCAGGTAGGGGTATTCCTGCAGCATGAAGTTTTCTCAATATATTTTCCTTTTGTCTGGGTGTCTTACCTTCTAAAGGAGTTACGAGCCCAGCAGCTTCAGCTTTTTTATATTTTTCTTTTAAAGAAGATGTTTCTGGCTCATGTGGCAGACCAAATTCAGACCTAACTTTGGCTATTAAATCTTTATCTGATTGTGTTTTTCCTTCTGGCAATGGTACACCAGCCTTTACTAAATTCTTTAAAATCTTTTTTTTTGTTCTGGTGTTTTCCCTTCCAAAGGAGTGAGTAATCCAGCTGCTTTTGCGTTACGCAATTTTTGTGATGGGGTTGGTGACTTGAGTAATCCAGCTTTAGCTTTTTTAATCATTGATTTCTCTGAAGGCGATCTTCCCTCTGGAAGAGGGATACCAGCATCGTGAAGTTTTCTTATTATGCTAGCTTTTTCTAAAGGAGTTTTACCCTCTAGTGGAGTTATAAGTCCGTCAGATATAGCTTTATTATATTTTTCTTTTAATGAAGGTGTTTTAGGTTCAGGTGGTAATCCTGCCTCAGCTCTAATATTGTTTATTAGTTTTCTTTCTGAAGGTGTTTTTCCTTCAGGTAGAGGTACTCCAGCTTGTAATAAACCCTTCAAAATATTTTCCTTTTCCTTAGGAGTTTTTCCTTGTAACGGTGTCAATAAACCAGCTGCTTTGGCAGCTTTTACTCTTTGGGATAGTGTAGAAGGTTTAGGAAATTTTGCCTTTATTGTATTAATTAATGCTTTTTCAGAAGGTGATCGACCTTCGGGAAGCGGTATTCCAGCATTATGAAGCCTGTTTAAAATTTTTGTTTTTTCTGCTGGTGTTCTACCTTCCAGCGGGGTTATGATTCCGGCAGCTTCCGCTTTCTTATATTTTTCTTTTAAAGATGATGTTTTAGGCTCGGGAGGTAGGCCGGTTTCAGCTCTAACTTTAGCTAGTATTTTTTTTTCTGACGGTGTCTTACCCTCTGGCAGAGGCACTCCGGCTTGTAACAAATCTTTAAGTATTTTTTCTTTCTAATAAAAGGAAAATAAATTAATGTTATTTACTTCATTAAAAATGATTACCAAGCTTCTACCTACATCAAAAAGTACCGTTTGACAGTTCTGGCTAATATATGGCGAAGAATATGGAGGGTATTTAAAAAATCGATTACAATAACAATTAATTCCTAAAAGACATCGATATCATATCACATTAAAAAAATATGGGAATTTATGACCAATATTGTATAAAGGTGAGTTATGGAATACGAAAATATTTCGACATGACACATACTAATCGTCAAACGGTATTTTTACATTTACATACACTGTTAAATTTCTTACGTGTTCTGGTGTCTTCCCTGTCAAAGGAGTTAACAAACCAGCTGCTTCTGCTTTTCGAAGCCTTTCTGATGGGGAAGGCGATATATATCCGGAAGATTCTTTGATTTTTTTAATTAAATAATTTTCAGATGGCGTTTTTCCCTTTGGGAGCGGCAGACCAGCAGCAACTCTGCCTCTCAATATTTTTTCTTTTTGAGCTGGAGTTTTACCATCCAAAGGTGTTAACAATCCCGCTGCTTTAGCCTTACGAATTTTTTCTACTGGTGTATCTTCAGGTATTCCGAGTTGATCTTTGATATGTTTAATTAATGACTTTTCTGAAGGAGTTATGCCGCGAGGAAGTGGAAGTCCGGCTGCAGCTAATTTCTTCAGAATTTTTTCCTTTTCTTCGGGTGATTTGCCATCAAGAGGAGTAAGAAGTCCCTCCTTTTTAGCTTTTTGTATTTTTGCAGTAGTAATCGAAGGTAAATGAGGGACTTTCCCAAATTCTTGAGTTAATAAGTCACATATACATTCATCAGAAGGACCTTTTCCTTCAGTCATAAGTTTAGCTGTTTTCTCATCAAGTTTTCTGATTTTATTCTGAGCTGTTTTTATTTTAGATATTAAAGCTTTCTCAGAGGGTGTACGTCCTTCAGGTAATGGTATATTCATTTCGGCTAACCCTTTTAGAATTTTTTCTTTTTCCTTTCTAGATTTACCTTCAAGTGGTTGTAGTAGACCTGCATTTGCAGCTTTAGCGTGATTTTCTCTCATATCTTGGGTTTGAGGTTCCGGAGGGAGACCTAGTTCAGCCCGAACTTTGTCTAACAGCTTCTTTTCAGATGTTGTTTTTCCTTCAGGAAGTGGAAGACCATGCTCAGCTAATCCTCTTAATATTTTTTCTTTTTCTTCGGGCAATTTGCCCTCTAGCGGTGTTATTAAACCCGCAGCCATTGCCTTCCGCAGTTTTTCTGATGGTGCTATTAGCGAAAATTTACGAGGCTCTGCAGCTATTTTAGATATCAGAGATTTTTCAGAATGTGTTCTTCCTTCTGGCAACGGTATTCCCATATTCTGCAACCCTCGTAAAAATTTTTTCTTTTCTTTTGGGGATTTACCTTCAAGAGGCTGCAATAATCCAGCATCAGCTGCTTTCACGTGTTTTTCTCTCATAACTGGAGTCTCGGGTTCAGGAGGAAGACCTAGATCAGTTCTGACTTTATTAAGTATTTTCTTTTCAGATGCAGTTTTTCCTTCTGGGAGTGGAAGACCATGTTTTGCAAGACCTCTTAATATTTTTTCTTTCTGGTCGGGAGTTTTACCTTGTAAAGGTGTTAACAATCCGGCAGCTTTGGCTTTGCGTAGTTTCTCCGATGGTGCAAGTAAAGATAAAACCCGGGGTTCTGCTGCTATTTTGGCAACCAAGGCTTTTTCTGACGGGGTACGACCTTTAGGTAAAGGTATACCCATATTGTGTAAACCTCGTAAAATTTTTGTTTTTTCTTTCGGTGATTTACCTTCAAGAGGTTTTAAAAATCCAGCATCAGCGGCTTTAATGTATTTTTCCCTTAAAGCTGGAGTCTTTGGTTCAGGGGGAAGACCTAGATCAACACGAACCTTTTCTACAAGTTCCTTTTCAGATGGAGATTTTCCTTCGGGAAGAGACAGCCCTAATTTGGCTAGGCCTCTCAAAATTTTTTCTTTCTGTTTTAGAGTTTTGCTCTTTAAAGGAGTTAGTAAACCTGCGGCATTTGCTTGAAGAATTTTCTTTGTTGGTACTGGTACTAGAAGTGTACGGGGTTCTGCTGCTACTTTAGCAATTAAAGACTTTTCTGATGATGTACGGCCTTCCGGCAACGGTATTCCGACATGATGTAAGCCTCGCAAGATATTTTTCTTCTCTTTTGGTGTTTTGCCTTCAAGCGGTTGCAATAATCCAGCATCAGCAGCTTTGGCATATTTATCTCTCATGGCTTGGGTTTTTGGTTCTGGTGGTAGACCAAGGTTCGCCCGCACTTTGTGTATAAGATTCTTTTCTGATGGTGTTTTACCTTCAGGTAATGATAGACCTAAATTGACGATACTTTTTAGCACTCTTTCTTTTTCTTCCGGCGTTTTACCTTGTAAAGGAGTAAGCAAACCAGCTGCTTTGGCTTCTCGAATTTTCTGTGATGGTGTCAAAATCAGTTCACGAGGCTCCTGTTCTATTTTAGCTATCAAAGACTTTTCTGAAGGTGTTCGTCCTTCAGGTAACGGTATTCCGTTGTTGTGTAATCCCCGTAAAATATTTTTCTTCTGTTCTGGTGATTTATTCTGTAGAGGTTGCATTAGACCAGCATCTATGGCTTTTGCGTATTTATCCTTCATAGATGGAGTCTTAGGTTCTGGTGGTAAACCTAAGTCTTTTCTAACTTTCTCTAATATTTTTTTTTCTGATGCTGTTTTTCCTTCAGGTAATGGTAAACCGAGATCGGCGAGACCTTTCAAAATATTTTCTTTTTGTTCTGGTGATTTTCCTGGCAAGGGAGTTAGTAGCCCCGCCGCTTTTGCTTTACGTATTTTCTCTGCCGGTGCTAAAATGGATGGGATACGAGGCTCTTTTGCAATTCTAGCTATAAGAGATTTTTCGGAAAGTGTTCGTCCTTCTGGTAGCGGAATTCCCATGTGATGTAATCCCCGTAAAATATTTTTCTTCTCTTCTGGTAACTTATCCTGAAGAGGTTGCATCAGTCCAGCATCTGCGGCATTTGCATATTTTTCTCTCATAGCTGGAGTCTTAGGTTCTGGTGGCAAACCTAAATCTTTTCTAACTTTGTCCAATAGTTTTATCTCTGATGCCGTTTTTCCTTCAGACAGCGGTAGACCGAGATCGGCGAGACCTTTCAGAATATTTTCTTTTTGATCTGGCGACTTACCTTGTATGGGAGTAAGTAGCCCCGCTGCTTTTGCTTTACGTATTTTTTCTAATGGTGCTAGAATCGATGGTGTACGGGGTTCTTTTGCGATTTTTGCTATAAGAATTTTTTCTGAAGNGCGGTAGACCGAGATCGGCGAGACCTTTCAGAATATTTTCTTTTTGATCTGGCGACTTACCTTGTATGGGAGTAAGTAGCCCCGCTGCTTTTGCTTTACGTATTTTTTCTAATGGTGCTAGAATCGATGGTGTACGGGGTTCTTTTGCGATTTTTGCTATAAGAATTTTTTCTGAAGGTGTTCGTCCATCTGGTAGTGAAATTCCCATGTTATGTAAGCCTCTTATAATATTTTTCTTTTCTTCTGGTGTCTTACCCTGAAGAGGTTGCATTAGCCCAGCATCTGCGGCATTTGCATATTTTTCTCTCATAGCAGGAGTCTTAGGTTCTGGTGGCAAACCTAAATCTTTTCTAACTTTATCCAATAGTTTTTTCTCTGATACTGTTTTTCCTTCAGGTAGCGGTAGACCGAGATTGGCGAGACCTTTCAGAATATTTTCTTTTTGATCTGGCAACTTACCTTGAATGGGTGTAAGTAGCCCCGCCGCTTTTGCTTTACGTATTTTCTCTGCTGGAGCTAAAATCGATGGGATACGAGGCTCTTTTGCAATTTTAGCTATAAGAGATTTTTCTGAGTGTGTTCGTCCTTCTGGTAGCGGAATCCCCATGCTATGTAATCCTCGTAAAATATTTTTCTTCTCTTCTGGTAACTTACCCTCAAGAGGTTGCATCAGCCCTGCATCGGCGGCTTTCGCATATTTATCTCTCATAGTAGGAGTCTTAGGTTCTGGTGGCAATCCTAAATCTTTCCTTACTTTGTCTAAAAGTTTTTTCTCTGATGCTGTTTTTCCTTCAGGTAGCGGTAAACCGAGATCGGCGAGACCTTTCAGAATATTTTCTTTTTGCTGTGGTGTTTTTCCTTGTAAAGGAGTAAATAAACCCGCCGCTTTTGCATTTCGTATTTTTAGTGATGGTGCTAAAAGCGATGGCGTACGGGGTTCTTTTGCAATTCTAGCTATAAGAGATTTTTCGGAAGGTGTTCGTCCTTCTGGTAGCGGAATTCCCATGTTATGTAATCCCCTTATAATATTTTTCTTTTCTTCTGGTGACTTACCCTGAAGAGGTTGCATTAGCCCAGCATCTGCGGCATTCGCATATTTTTCTCTCATAGCAGGATTCTTAGGTTCTGGTGGCAAACCTAAATCTTTTCTAACTTTATCCGATAGTTTTTTCTCTGATGCTGTTTTTCCTTCAGGTAGCAGTAGACCGAGATCGGCTAGACCTTTTAGAATTTTTTCTTTTTGATCTGGAGACTTGCCTTGTATGGGAGTAAGTAGGCCCGCTGCTTTTGCCTTACGTATGTTCTCTGCCGGTGACAAAATCGATGGAATACGAAGCTCTTTGGCGATTTTCGCTATTAAAGATTTTTCTGAAGGTGTTCGTCCTTCTGGTAGCGGTATTCCCAAGTTGTGTAATCCTCGTAAAACATGTTTCTTCTCTTTAGGTGTTTTACCTTCAAGAGGTTGCAAAAGTCCAGCATCAGCTGCTTTGGCATGTTTCTCTCTTATTGTTGGTGTCTTGGGTTCAGGTGGGAGACCTAAATCAGTTCGTACTTTGTCTGTAAGTCTTTTTTCAGATGTTGTTTTTCCTTCAGGAAGTGGAAGACCGAGATTGGCAAGCCCTTTCAATATTTTCTCTTTATGTTCTGGAGATTTTCCTTGTAAGGGTGTTAAAAGACCTGCTTCGCGCGCTTTACTTATTTGGTCTGATGGAGTTAGTTCTGTAAATGTCTGAGGCTCTGCAGCTACCATGTTAACTAAAGCTTTCTCTGATGGCGTACGTCCTTCTGGTAATGGTAAACCAATGTTATGCAGGCCTCGCAAAATATTTTTTTTCTCTGTTGGTGTTTTGCCTTCAAGTGGCTGTAATAGTCCAGCATTTGCAGCTTTAGCATATTTATTTCTCATAGCTAACGTTTTAGGTTCGGGTGGAAGACCAAGGTCTGCTCGGATTTTATCTAATAGCTTTTTTTCAGATGATGTTTTTCCTTCTGGTAGTGGAAGACCGTGTTTTGCAAGACCTTTCAATATTTTTTCTTTCTGTTCTGGAGTTTTATTCTCTAGTGGTATCAAAAAGCCTGCTGCTTTAGCTCTACGCACTTTTTCTGATGGAGCTAAAATCGAACGGACTCGGGGTTTGGCTGCAATTTTAGCAATTAAAGCTTTGTCTGATTGAGTTTGACCTTTTGGTAATGGTATTCCTAAGTCGTGTAAGCCTCGTAAAATTTTTTCTTTCTCTTTTGGAGACTTACCTTTTAGAGGTTTTAATAGTCCTACAATAGCAGCATTAGCGTACTTATTTCTCATGTTGGAGTNAACTTAAATTACACATGTTACAATCTTAAGTCTGCCAAACTGTAGTTTTTTGTGTGTATGTAGTTCGTTATATTTTTTAGCAAATAACTAATTCAAAACTCATTGCACCGACAACTACCACCGTCTCTCCTATACGTTTTGATCCATACTGCCTGGAAGAGATTGCTTTGGCAATAAGGCCGCCCTTTGTAAACTCCGTTTCACATTTTATGTACTCTCTTCTAACTGTAATATTATAGTGTCCAAATAAAGAGTTTTCCATTGCTTGGAAGAAAGGCCACACATTACCTGTTTAACTACTTCTTCTTATTCTGATCGTGTACAATATAGAATACTTATTTTCTAGCTTCATCTAAATTAAAACTATTAAATTAAATGTAAACAACTTACTATCCAGCCCTGTCTTCTATTATCAGATAATTGCACCAGAGGCTAGACCCAGGAACCACTGAAATAAACAAGATAGTACTACTTGCTTTTCTAAAGAACTTACCGTCGATTTTCTCGTATATTTAGCCACGATATTTTTTTTGTTTATTCAGGTTATCAATTTCAAAGAAATGGTACTATGCTTTTATGTCATTTTTATTACAAACCTTTATTGTTAATTTGCAATTTATATATGTAACTGTTCTATGTTTCTTCGGGTTGAATCTAGCTACTCAATTTTAAAGCAGATATCTTCAACTGATTGTGTTATAATTTTCTTGGCATATGTATATAGCGTGGCAATGCAATGTTATGATACATTATTATTTAATATAATGAAACGACGCAACAATGTTAAAGAAAAACAACATTTTTTATTGTATGTAACATTTATTACTATTACAGTGTCTTACTATATTAATAAAAAATCATTAAAAACATATAACGCTTATTCGAAGTGGCCTGCATTTGCTGAAATACAATATTTTGAACATCGAGGCCAGTTATTAATAGTAGCACGCATTCTTACTATTAGGAAATTCTTCGCTGCCAAATATATGGATTGTTTTAGGGACTCCAAATTATCATGGCGTTTAGAGCAAGTCTCACTCTATAAAAATGACCGCAAATTATAATCCAGAGAATAAGATCAGTACTAGGTGACGGCCAGTCTTCAGCTCTGATGAAGTCCGGGATGTTTGTTTCTAACCAAGATTGGGTGGATCGAGCTTTATAACCCGGCGCCGTCTTGCTGAGAGGGCCATTCTTGGTTATGCCGTTTTTTTTGTGAAAAGAATATCCACTGAGAGCGACTCGAATCGTCGATTTCCAAGAAGTTTCAATTCGGCTAGATCCATTGGCGCTGCGTAGAAATGTGGCTTTACTGTGCATCTTCTACCGCATTTATCACGGGGAGTGCTTCGGGGAATTGTTCGGGCTGATTCCTGCTGCCTCTTTCCGACGTCGTCCTTCGCGACAGAAATATCATCCCCATCATTTTGGTGGTTGGCAGTCCACAAAAGTGCCCTTTTCTAGGAACTTTCTGCCTCGCACAACAAAACTGTGGAATGAATTGTCGCCTGCGGTATTCCCTAACCAATAAATGAATATGATAAAAATATGGCTCAGTCACTACACCAAATCATCACAGAAGTCCGATAATGCCCACGTTGTACTCTATTGACTAATTGGGAAGTTTCTTTAGAGCTTTCAGCATAAATACGGTTATTTTATTTGCTAAAATATCGTTCGATTGTAAAAAATTCTAACCCGCAAGCAAAATTTTTCTGTGACCTAACTTTGGGTAAGTAGTAGTTTTGATTTTACCACCCTATTCTTGTATAATTATCAGTTAAGAAATGACCAGTGTGTCTTTTATACGTTGCAAGTCCTAAGTCATCTTTTAAAGTACGCGACATGGATTGAGGTGCTATCTTGATCTCCAGAGATAAAATCTTTTCACTTGACAAATTCCAACTTCAAAAGTAATATTTTGTTTATTTTTAATTATGACTGTATTTATGGCCAGACTGAGTATAATACAAAGGTTTGTCGTGAGATTTCAGCACCCGTACCCGTTTCTTAAAGCGTCTAGAGATCGTTATATTAAAAATTTATTAAAATTATTAGTTCTGTCAACAGTATAGGCTGAAACCTGAAATTTGTTCTTTTTTAAATTCATTAACGTACTTTTTGTGCGTTTATAGGAGTTGGTTTTTTCTTACTTCAGAGTATGTTTCAATTCTAAGAAAATTGTGGTGGTTTTAAACAGCCCCCAAGAGTAGCTAATTTCAATTAATATACTCGTATTATTTTCGACGCTAGTATAATGTCTTTCTGTTGTAATGTCAGTCTGTCAAAGTGACTCCACTTCGTCTGATGGAAAGCGTGAGCAAATACATTTAAAGCTCAAAACTCTTTAGTATATTAAAAGTAGTCTTCGTCTTAAATATATAGTGTAACAAGTCTTTCAGATTCAGAGATTTATTTATTGGAAAACATAAATAATACAGATAGATATAGAAGTTTTCGCGCCTATTAGCATATATAAAACTTCCCAGTTATTTACTCCTACAGTGATGATAGTCAATCAAGTCTCAGCCAGCCAGTAATCTCAGCCTCGATAGGGACACACACCACAAGCAGGAAGCGACCGCTCCAACCTGGTCACCCCTACGGCGTCATCATTGTGTAGGCACAACACACTGCATCTTCTGAAGTATCTTCTTTAGTAATAATAATAAATATATTTAAATGTCGTTTAAATATTTTATTACAAATCTAAATATAAAAAAAACACATGTTTCCTTTATAAGAAAGCAATTGAGATAAATATAATAGTAGAAAAAAAGTTATGATTCACCTACTAAAACTATAAATAACTAATTAAATTACAAGTTTTATAACCGCTTCAAAAATATTTATATTTTGTAATTCTTAAAAAAGCGTGAAATATTTCATAGCCTATTTACAGACACATCAATCAAAATTCAATAAAGTCTGTTATAATTCTTTTTAAAGTTATGTTTACTTAAGTAAAGAAAGAAAAATGGTGCGAATATTGATGCGAAACGCGGCCAAGGAGCAATAAATCGAGTAAGGGAACGAAGTAACGATTAATATTTTGATATATGTAGATAGTAAACCTTACAGTGATGTATCAATGATCAAAAAACCTCACTTAATTACTATTGTTTTTGATATGACATTCAAATTTTTTAAATTTTAATTTCTGTTACTATTTTTTTATTTGAAACTTTCGAGCATTAGGCAATAAATATGTCAAAATGTTAAGTAGGTAGTTAATGACAAGATCAAAATCTTGCTTTGAGTGTTGAAAAAAATTATTTTGATAGGTATGTTTCAACATTTATTTTTTTATCCTAATAGTCTACCGTTTTGTTTTATAAGAACATTGGAATTAACGTTATCAAAGAACGTTTCAAAGTTTTCTAAAGCCAGGATCTAGTTCAGACATCTTCTTGAGATATTACTTCTTTACTTCATTTCAAGTATTTTTATATAGCCAGTAGAATTTAAATAGATTATGTTGTTTGCTACTGTGGGGGCACTAACTTGATGTAATTATTGTCAGGTTTGTTTCTTTGTTATTGTCTGTTTGTTATTGTTTTGTTTGTTTTACGTTTCGGATAACTTTGAAGTAGTCCTATTAATATGATAAATGTGAAAATTTGTGAGAATGTATGAAAATTTGTAACTTTTTAAGCAAAAGCTACAGAACGGATTATATCAAAGTTAGCAGTAACATATCCCAAGCAACAGAATAACAGATAGACTATTTTCTACCGCGACATCGAACAGCCCTCGGCTCGGAATAAGTTGTTTTTCTTTTTTTACATTGTTTAAACATTGCCTAGATTTCCAAAATATTCTTAAGACCAAAATTAGCTGAATCGGTAAAGGCATTCTCGAGTTTTTGTTAAATAACCAGGACACTAATACACTATCGGTTTAAGTCTTACCGAGAGTTTGAGTTTTGATTTTTTCAACATCCATTTTTAAGAAGTAAGTAAGTACATTAATTCTGACAAAAACTGCCAACGCTTTTATTCCTCAGGCTAGTATCATTTATATATATTTTAAATCTATATAAATAGACTCTTTAAGTTTTTATGGTTTTCGTGTTTTAATTTGCGGATGATATCTGTCTATGTGGACTCCATAAAGATAATCGTGCTCTAACTGATAATTTATATGTTCAATAAAATGTATTAGGTTGACTGAGAGAGAATGCCCTAGAGTATTCTCTGCCAGTCAACAAAAACAGTAGTTACAACTATGTAGAGACAACAAACGGCTGGCGGCTTTTTAACAGAAGGGGCGGTTGGGAGTTTGTATTCTTAGCATCTTGCTCCTGGGACAGCATTAAAACTGTTTGTGGTCTCTATTTGAAAACGACAGAAATATAATTCTCAAGAAGACGTGTTGAATTTGTCTTTCGCCAACATGGCAAAGGTTTTTTATAATACTTTAACTCTATAAGAAAAAGCATATGGTGCAAAGCATAAAGTCTAGTGTAAAAGTGAGTAATAAAATATAAGACAAAAACAACTTTATTTAAAATAGGTAATGAATTATTGTAAAGATAAAATCCCTTTTTTTATAATGTACCTAAATAAAAACAGTTTGCAACAAAACAAAAGCTAATAAGAATAATTATGAACTGACGACATCGAAAACCACCGATGACATATAAACCACATATTGTATACTTTAAATAATATGTAATAATATTATTAAAAATTTACCCTATTTTATGATTACATGTATTCTGTAAGGGTTGTAAAAAAGTATACACATTTTTACAGAAATAAAAATTAACACAGCTTACATTTAGAGAGATATAATAGAGAATAATATAATAATGAAAAACATCTTCACTTATTGACACTTAAATATTTCTTAGGTCTACGGCAAAACTACTTAGTTGTTATTCTATGCGCCTTTGAGAGTATTAACCAGCACTCTAAGTCTTTTTATACATACTATTAATTCTAGTCGTAAAGCGTGACAAAAATTATGCAATAGTTTATTACAAATTTATGAGAGAGCACAACTGTGTTGCTTTGTATGAAGTCATGTATTTCTTTTATGTCTTGGCAGAGTCGTTTTTGAGATAATCAGGTGTAACCCATAAATAATAGAGTAGTAATAAAGCCGTTCCGTGTTTGTGAAATATTGCTTTTTTATTTTTTTTTCATGTCATAACGCCATCTAAATTTTAGAGGGACATAAGAACCGGATCCATCAACGGTACATAATACGCATGTCCTTTTGTGGAATTTATTTCGTGTTTTACTTCAACTGGACTCGTATTTTTAAGGTATACTGACGACAGGATCCGACTGCCAAGGGAATAGTTCATTTGTTTGAAGCTTAAGTTGTTTATCAAGGTTTTTAATATTGTTTACGTTGCTAAAAAGTATTCAAAAGCTAAAAAGTATTATAGTATATAAGTCCTACAATAGCAGCATTAGCGTACTTATTTCTCATGTTGGAGTTCTTGGGTTCAGGCGGAAGACCTAATTCTTCGCGAATTTTGTTAAGTGCCTTTTTCTCAGATGCTGTTTTCCCTTCAGGAAGTGGAATACCATGTTCAGCCAACCGTTTCAAGATCTTTGCCTTCTGTTCTGGCGTTTTTCCTTCTAAGGGTGTCATTAGCCCTGTCAATTTTGTTTTGCGTATTTTACCTGATGGAGTTAGTAGTGATGGCCCTAATGGTTCCGCTTCTACTTTAGCTATTAAAGATTTTTCTGATGGAGTACGGCCTTCTGGCAGTGGTATTCCTGCATTGTGTAAGCCTTGCAAAATTCTTTTTTTATCTTTTGGTGATTTACCTTCAAGTGGATCTATAAGTCCGGCATCAGCAGCTTTGGCGTACTTCTTCCTCATAGTTTTATCTTTGGGTTCAGTATAGTAATATGTCATTCGAAGACCATAAACAGTTTTGGCAAGAATTGATCCTGCGTTTAAAAAGAAAACTTGTTTGAGGCAAGTAAAAAGTAAAGGGTACCGTAATAAACAACTTAAACAGGCGTACAAATGCGTTGTACAGAAATGCAAGGAAATTTTTCCACAAGCCGACTAGGAATTTGTAATTAAAAAGCTTAGCTCTAAGAGCTTCCTTCCGGCGACAGGGTAAAAAAATTGAAATTGCGAGGAGTGGAGTCGGGTTGGAAGGGTTACCAGAGGTTATGGTACTACGGTCCATTGGAGTTTCTTTTGGACCTGGATGAGCAGCGTGCAGCTGTTTCAACTTTAGAGTCTGTTAACGAAGGTGTTTCAATTGCTTCTGTATGTACCTACCTACACATAAGGTTTTATTGAGTAGTAGGTAGAAGAAGGTATGGAGCTATTTTAAAAAAACCAAACAAACATGTAACGATATGGCAACGAAACTGATGTCATCACTTCAAAAATATTAAAATTGCTGGTTTATTTAGGTATGGTTCCTGTGACCGATGATGAATATTGTTAACGCAAAGTTACGTACCTATTGGTTTCCTTGCTTATTTATAGCAAAACGTAAAGGAAACCATTAGGTATTTGCGTCACGAAACTATAATGAACTCATAAGAATATTTTATTAATTTAATAAGTAATTGGTGGATGTAAATTATTTTTTTAGAAATGCTCAGAAATAATAATATTTAGTTTTTAAGTTTTGGGGTTCCGTATCAAGAAAAAAAACAATCATTTCAGAAACACTCGTATTGAACACACAGTGTATTTGATACAAATTTAACACACGCATCTTTAATGTACAAATCTAAATTGGAAGTCAACTTTGCTTGCATAGTTGTAATATTCTTTGTATTTATCTCGTAATTGTTTTACGTTAACTTGTACTGTACTTGAAAACTTTCTCTTCATAGCCAACATTGCTAGAATATCGATATGGTACATAAAATTTGGCGTTGTAGCATATTCTTCATCCCCTCTGAATACACATGACTTCTTATCTGGTATTCCCATTATGTAATTTGGTTCTGGTAATTTCAAAATATTAGTTATTAATCGACTATAAAAATCTGTACATTTAATTACTCCTCCATCTGACACCCTACCATTTGTTCCAACGCTGACATAAATAAACTCATAGTTAGCGTTTACAATAGCAAGTAATATAATGCTGTGAAATTGTTTGTATTTGTAAAAGTAAGATCCACTCTCTAAGATCTACTGCTCCCGTGCAATTCTCAAATTGCGACATTTCTTTAAAATCTGAAGCTATCTTGATCCGCTCCTCTTCTTTTGAAGGGAACTGAAAAAAAACATTGTTCAGGAATCACAATTTTCTGACTCGTAACAATAATTCACTCTTCAATTTCGCCGAAAGAGCATCTCTAAAACTCCGTGGTCTAAGCAAATAGATGAATTTTTAAAGCCGGGATAAGAGCCTTATGTAAAATAGTGGTCAGCGTGCAGATTGTCAAGAAATATATAAATATCATTTGAAAGTAAAGTTGGATAACAGCTAATGCAATTGAAACGAAGACAAAGAATTTTTGGTGAAAAATTAATATCTGATGTGCTATTTCATACATATTATGCACCGGTAGAGCAAGTTATATACTTACTAGGTACAAAGCATAGAATAATAATATACTTGCGACAGATTGTCATCGTTTGCTTATCACCATCTTAAATTTTGCCAGGTGTTGTTACATTTTATCTTTTTATATTAACTCTGAGTTGTATGTCTTGAATTTTTTTTTCTTTTTTAGCTAATAAGCTTTTTAATATATGTATACAAGAGGTTCTGGAGAGGACACCATGAACCGTACAGCGTCACCTAGATATTCTCATAATAAAAATTATAATGTTACGGTATGTGGCGACCACTTCCGATACAATAAGGGAGCTCTAACATCAGACGTTTGGGCGCCATACATATAAGTCATGTAATAGTAGTTGAATTATTCAAGTTGTTAGCAAGAATTTCTAATTATGACTCACGTTATTTTGATTGTAATTAAACAGTACTAAAAAACGATTACTAGATAAAAAAGACCAGTTCAACTTGCAAAACTTATAAATAATTTTATTGTTAGTAGTCGACTCTTTAACCGAAAACCGATGTGCCTTACATGAACGTTTGTATTTAACAAATTTTCTTTGTTGTGAAAAATAAGTATTTTTCTTTCTTTCTATGTATTACTGAAAAAGCTGTAAAATGAGATTATATGATTGTAGGGATTTTCGTTGATATATTGAAATAAGGCAATTATGAGCAACGGTTGAAATAGTATTTTGTAATAAAGTTAAAAAGATATGATACCTTGAAATCGTAATAACTTTAAAATTGCTGAAGTTACCAGGGGAATTTCTTTATACGTTCAACCATGTTGCTGCATGGCAATACCGTCAGATATTATGTTCGTCGGGGATTTTATGATCAGGGAAATTACTTCGTGAATATTGTTCACGTCATTTCACGATATTAGAACCACCCTAACACCAGTATTTGACACTCGGGTATATAATATCCACCTCATTTACATTGTACGTAAAATACGTTAAATTTTATGAACGAATTGTATGATACGCTTTTAGAACCTCTATGATAATGGAAATTGTAATTCTAGACCTTAAATTGTTTTCAGCAATGGTTGCGCTTAGTTTGGACACGTAAGTAAACTGATGATGTTACCGGTTTAATTTGAACGCAAATATTATTATTTCAATAAAATGTCTTAGGAGAAACGTAATATGCATCACTTGTAAGTTCACAATAATAAATCTAATTTGGCGAATATCAAATTTCTTGTAAACTGGCAAGATAAACCAGCCTTTAGCTCGTATTTCCTCTAAATGTTCTCTATAATGCGAAATTTAAACGAACTAGTATACGAGTTTGAAAGTTATTTTCAATAATACCTGTACCGAAACTATTATCGCACTAGTCATAAAAGCAAGAAATTTAGACTGACCTACCAAGACACCGAGGTGCTGCTGATTATTGTAGCTTACAAGAGTGTGAACTATCTTACACTCCTGGTACAATTACAATGATTCGTACTTTAATGTTAGCCTCCAGCTCAAGTGACAAACATACTTTTCTGAGTAGTACCTATTCTTCATGATGAGTCTTGCGAGCTTAATTGTCTTTCTTTATTAATCTCCGTGATTCACTTTTGGTGAAAAATGTTTTCATAAAATGTAACCATTAAAAATTTTGTACTAAATATTAAATGAAAGGCCAGGGAATACAACCAGATAAAATTACTGGCAACGAAGCTCTTCGTCTATAAACAATGCAAGGACAAGACAAAGACGTAAATTTCATCATTGATCATTGGTGAATTCAAAATAAATCGATATATAAGTATTTTTGAAACTAGAAGAGAAACAATTGACGCACTTACGTATAAAAGTACGTTATGCACGAAGATCATTGTTAAACGTGAGCGTAAACCGGAACAGAGTAGTTTCGCAGTTTATCTATTTTATTTTCTTTGAATGTACTTTACTCATCTATGTACTTTTGCTATAGTTATACACTGGCGCTTGTATAGGAAAATATTTTTTGAAATCTCAATAACGGCTTTTTCAATATTCGACCCTGGGATACCATAGGCAATATCGAAAATTATTCACTCTTTATAAAACAATTTTTTTTAATGATTACGTTTCAATAACCATCTTGGTATTGTACGGAAAGATTCATAAGCGAGTAATGTACTTTATAGAGATTCCTTAGAGTATTGGCGAAACGAATAACCTCTTTCTTCAAAACTATAATATTCCATCTAATGATTTATTTTGGACAATAGACTGAGAGGCTCTTTGACGGATGTTCTTTGTTATTCCATATGGGTGACAGATATAGCGACTAAAGTGAAGAAGAATCGTATGAGCTAAAAATATAAACAAAGCAGTATAAACAGTTTTCTGAAAATGGTATCTTGTGTGGTATCGAGTACGTTAGGGATTTGAAATACATCTTAACTAATAATAATATTATAAATACAAATCGAAATTAGGATTATAAAAGTCATGATATTCTCATCAAATCATGGATCTGGCCAATGTATTTTTTGAGAATAAACCTTGTTTTAAGTGTGATTTCAGCACTCTTATGTTCCATATAGTGTCACAGAGAGATACTAACAATACCAGATTTTTTAAATTTATCCTATATCAATTAGTTCCTGTTTTAATAGATACTATACTGGCGGAAACAGAAATGTTTTTCAATATAAAATTGTTGTTTTAATTACTAGCTGTATCTCTCATCCTTCTTTTTACTTATTTGAGTATTATATAAATATTGGATCTCATCTTACTCGCAGCCCCATTATAAAAAAAAAACATTGACTTTTCCTCTTACACTGTTACTTTGTTATGACACGTATCTTTTAAAGTAAAATGGAAATAAAAGATATTTAATACGCACGTTTAACAAGCAACAACATAAAGAAATGACTTAGTATGTTTGTATTTTAAGTTTTAGGGTTTCGTACATCAAGAGGCAAAAAAGGAACCCTTAGCACCCAACAAAGTGTTGTTCTTCGCCTGTCTGTTAGTGAAGACCTCTTTTCTCAGGAATATAGAGGTATAAAGCTGAAATCAATATCCAATACTCAAATCTACTGTCCTTTGGAACTGTTAAAAAATCAAACTTGTAAGTCAACGTAATCAAAAGATACAGCCGTTCATGCTGCAAATTTTCGACACTCACAAGGGAATCAAAACCTACAGGGTACTTCCTGTGAACTCAGAATCTTGAAATTTGGTGCAAACCAACGTCTTATAGCACAGATAAAGGAAAAATTGCGAAAATCATAAATTTTTGTTACATTGTATATTATACCTACAGGTTTGTACGGAACCTTCAATGTGTTTATTATTTACATTGGTATAAGCAATTTATTATATGACCGAAATATGCTGATTGCTTACTGTTTCCGTTAGTTAAAAATCTTCGCCTATTTTCAACTAAAGCAATTGCTCTAATGAACTAAGTCAAAATATTAATTTTTATTGTTTCAAATGACCAACATGTAATTGAACAACTAGCGTGGTAGTTTCATTAAAAACCAATAACCTTACTTAAATCAATAACCTACTTATAGGCCAGCCTAATAAGAACGCGTTTCCTTCAGTAATGTAAATCATAGTGTACCTGATTACTGTGAAATCAATATACTAAGGTTGAATGAATACTATGTATTTCATACATTTGAATACGACTTTTAATTAACGGCTTTACTTATACACTTATTATACTATGTATGTTATTATAATACTGTGTAATATACTATTTTTATAAAATATTTTCATCATAACATGATTTTATTTTATTAAATACACCGGCACACAAAAAAAATTAAGTAGAATGTTCATTTGACTGGACCTACGGGTACATATTTTGGTCCGCTGAATCCAAATTCAGTTTGACCCCTACACCCTCGAAATTACGAGAAAACTTCGAAATACCGTAAAAATGATGAAAATCGGCAGTTTTAATGATAAAATATTTTTTTGGAACTAAACTACGCATGATTTTCATGTATTTCGATCCGCTGAATATGAATCGAAACTTTATTGAGACCACGAGCCATTTTAAATGTGAAAAAATCACACAAACCCTCCAAAATTCCGAAAAAATATAGTTTTCAAGATAAACTTCTTCTGGTCCAATTCAGATATTTTTTATATCTTTTGATCTCTTCAATTCACATCTTAATTTTTTTACAACACAACGCTACCTAGCTTTAAACTAAGTAGTACTATGCTTGTACTCAGATACATAAGGAATTAGTCGCAATTGGGATTATCTTTTTAGAACTGAGACATTCCTTTGTATTGCAGAGATTAAAGTAGAAAAAATATTGATTGATTGATACATTTGTTAAAGACAACCACCGTTTTGTCGTTTCGTCGCGGGTGACTTAGAATTATTATTATATTATATATTATATAGATAGAATTATTATATTCTATTTGATACCACTTTAGGAATAGCTTTGTTAATAAGTTGATCATGTATAGGAAACCACATACCACCATATTGGCAATAATATGTGACAATAATGATTTGAAACATAAAACGTATACGCATAAATACTACCTCAGAAGTAACTGCTTAAAATTTCAAATTGAGAAACGACTAATTGCGAAAAGTAAGGGCAATTTGAGTTTTTAGTACTAAATGCGGGCTTGAGGAGCGGATGCTAGGTTGGGCTGGGCGGGGTACCTAGTGTAGTTTTAAAGTCAGATATACGAGTTATTTTGACATCACTAATTAAGTATATGGGTGTCTCAAACTCAATGCTAATCTGGCACCGGGCTAGAGCCCATGTCATGCCAGTTCTGGAAAAAACTCCTTGTCACTTAGTAAAGCGGTAATAGATCTTTTTTTAAAAGTTGAAAACCTTGGTCGCATTTTTGAGTACGAATTTTGCAGTATTTTTTTCAAATATGTTTTCTGTCATAACGGTACTATTAATCGCAACTAAAAATCAAAGCAATATCCATTTTTAATATAGTCAAATAAATTGAGTTTCAGTGAAGCATAATTTACAAAATGTAGTTTGTTAACTTTGACGCTTCCTTTTGGAAAAAAAGTACTACACTACCCTTGGCAAGCTAATTCAAAGGATGGCCTATTTAGTCAAAATTTCAAAATGATGCTACACATGCCACTTTTCTTGGAAAATGGATGTCATTTAAAAAATAATAAAATAATACAAAATACTTTTTTGTATTAAAAGATTGGCGCCTCAATTGTATGTAATCATAGAATGAGACAGATAGTGACGCTGTCAGTCTGTCGCAATCTAGAGCAAAACAGATAGTGTCGCAGTCTGTCAGATGCTTGATGGGTCGTTCATAATATTTAGTAGGCATCGCTTCTCTCTTTTTTTGGACTTTGTTCTGTGCAAACTGTGTGTTAATAATATGCCGTATCTTTACACAGCGGAATCTGTAAATATGCATTTTATCTATGGCGAATGCCATTGTAATGACTCTGCCGAAGACAGATAATATATATCGCTCGAGATACCCGAATGTGGAGCATCACCCTGATTACCGCGTCTTCTAAATTATGCATCATCATATGCGGAAAAATGATTGCCCAGTGCTCAAGTGTAGTGCTTAAGTACGTCCGATTGAAATAGCAACGGGAGTGCCGGAAAGTAATGCTCATCGAATTTTAAAACGATACGAATTTCATCCATAGTTTGTTACCACGAGATAAAGCACCTAGAATTGATTTCTGCAGAACAATGTTAGTGAGAATTTGCAAAGACCCTGAATTTCTACATAAAATTTTATGGACCAACAAATCGACTCTTAATAGAAACTGTTATTTAAAATTACGCAACCTACATGAATTCCACACGGAAAACCCACATTTAATTGGACCATTTGAGCTGACTCAATATTTAAATGGCGCTACCTACTTGAATTTCCTCCAAAACGATTTGCCAACTTTGTTAGAAGATGTACCACTTGATATCTGCAAAAAAATGTGTTTTCAACAAGATGGTTGCCTAGCTCATTATTCTCAGACTGTACGAGATTATTTAAACGGAGGCAGATGGATTGGACGCCTTGGATCAATTTTATGACCACCTCGTTCCTTTGATTTGAATCCATTCGAATTTTTTTTACTTTACTGGAGATGCATTAAAAATAAGTCTATTCAATATCAATCTAAAATCTACCGGAGCTACGCCAAAAAGTAAGTGCGGCATTAGAAGAAATAAATGTAAGGATATTTGCACAACTGTTGAATAGGTCTTTTCTAAGGCGATGCAGAGGTTGTATTTGAGCCGGAGGCAAATAATTCGAGAATTTGTTCATTTATCGTTGAGATTAACAGCACCGTTCATTTTAGAAAACATAATTAAAAAATCACTGAAAAATTGTGAAATTTGTGATTACAATACTTAACAATGCGATCAAGGGTGTCGGTTTTCAAATTTTTTGAAAAAGTATCATAGATAAACAACTTAACTTAACAAAGTAACATAGATTTCGTTTCTTATTTTTTCTAGAACTGGTTTGATATGGCATCTTGCTCGATGCTAGATTATTGTTGAGTTTTGGGACAATATGTATATGTAATCTATCTCTCACAACTGGAGTATTACTGAAAATTTACAAAAAATCTCTTAGATAAGAAGGATGACGGAGACTGTGTCAATAACTATAGACCTATTCTCACGACTTTACCACAGACTTCACCATAGGACTTGGAGGCAAGAACCCTTGTGGCCCTTTACCAGTGGCGCAAAGAGGCGCGGGTGTTAGATTCTGAGAATCGAGAAATCATGCCACCAGGAGGTGGTATCCGAGGGGATTTTTGCACGGGGGAAAAAGGGTCAAAAGGATCCACAGCAGATGCTGTATTAAGATATATATGTATTAAGATAGGTACGAACCAAATAAATAGTCAATAACATAGACACTAAAAAGAAAACCAATAGGAACCTTTCTGGATTTCGCAAAGGCGCTTGACACAGTTTCTATCCCAATCTTGATTAAAAAGCTTGAGAGTATTGGTGTCAAGGATCTTCAACTAAGGCTCCTTCAAGATTACCTGACTGATAGAACGCAGTGTGTGAGTATTGTTTCATGTAAACAGCCAGCTGTCACTTTTTGTGTCCCTCAGGGCAGCATCCTGGGTCCGACCTTGTTCCTAGTATTAATAAACGATCTCTGTTAGATTTAACTTCCAAATATAGTCGTAACTTTTGCAGATGATACTGCCTTACTTTTTAGTGGCAATATATGGAGCCTGATCCCTCGCTTCGTATAATCTCTCATGCGTCTCTTAATGTCAGCAATAGAGACTGTACATGGCCTAACTTAGATAACTGAACAAATATCTAGTAATAATCATTGACAAAAACCTAAAATTCCATGAGTATGTTAATCCCCCTTTTTTTATACGCGTGAAAACCCCCTCGGGCCTTCACCCCACCGGGGTTTGCGGTGGGACGGTATGTTGGAATCGAACCGACTAAAACCACACGGTGTGCCACTTTGCGCCTGAGACGGGAGAGATCCGGGAACCGCTTTCTTACGCCATCCGGACCCCTTCCAGCGCTTGCCCGCACTGAAGCGGGCACCGTCTCTAGATGTTATATCCTCTCAATTTAGGCGACGTACGGCACACGCGTAACGTCGCCCCCTCGCGGGTGGCCTCTAAGCGGATGGGGGGGAAAACCCGTCCCGCCCATCCGCGGCCACACTCAGAGCAGCATGAGGCACTGATAGACGGGCCTCTGCCACCCGGTTCGCCAGCGGCGGATCGGGCCTTCTCCGCCGCTTCCTTCTGCGAGATGACTTCCTCGCAGAAGGTCGCGACCGCGGTAAAACTGCTCTCACCGCCGGCCATGGAGCGTACGACGGCCGGCAGCGAGAGATCTCCTCCGTTGACTGCAGTGAGGGCTCGACGCTGCGGCGCCCAAGCGGAGCACACAGCCAGCGTGTGCTGGGCCGAGTCCTCACTGTACTCGCAGTGATGGCAGGCGGGACTCAATTCCCTCCGTGCGACCGAGTGCAGTTACTTCCCGAAGCAACCGTGCCCAGAAAGCACCTGCGTCAGTCGGAACGAAAGNCGAGAGATCTCCTCCGTTGACTGCAGTGAGGGCTCGACGCTGCGGCGCCCAAGCGGAGCACACAGCCAGCGTGTGCTGGGCCGAGTCCTCACTGTACTCGCAGTGATGGCAGGCGGGACTCAATTCCCTCCGTGCGACCGAGTGCAGTTACTTCCCGAAGCAACCGTGCCCAGAAAGCACCTGCGTCAGTCGGAACGAAAGGGTCCCGTGCTGCCGCCCCGCCCACTCGCGGATGACCGACTGGAGGGCCTCCACGGTGGCAAAGCCAGCACGTGGAGTCTCCAGCCGCGAAGACCAATGACCCATCGTGGCTCGACGGGCGGCTTCACGCCACTCGCGTACCTCTTCAGGCGGAGGTCGAACGCCACTTTCCGCCCGGAAATCAGCTACCCGTCGATAAACTAGTAAGTTAATCCCCTTGCCGCAAGCTTACTTAAACTAACTATCGTATTCAAATCTCTAAGACAAGTTGTCTCAAAAGCTGTTGTTAAATCCATGTATTATGCTTTGTCAATCTCTTTTTACGTACTGCATCACCTCTTGGGGTGATGCATGTTAAACTAGCCTCCTTAAAATATAGAGAACTCAAAGAGCTATTCTAGGTAAGTTTTTTCCTACTATTTCACTATCCCTCGGTTGAATTTTACAAAAAGTGGGAGGTCTTGAGAGTGCGGCAACTTTATATATTAAATATCGTAGCTAAGCAATATTACCGAGTAAAATTTACAAAAAGTGGTAGGTAAGAATAATAAATCTCTTTATTGTACACCAGATAATTAAGCACATAATTTAAAGTTAGGTTGGTCATTAGTACAATTTGCGGCCTTATTACTCAACGGCACTCTCTTCCAGGCAAGGTCTTAAGAGTGAGGCAACTTTATTTATTAAATATCGTAGCGAAGCAACATTATCTAGCAACATTTACAAAACGCAGGAGGTCTTGAGAGTGCGGCAACTTTGTGTTAATATTAAATATTGTAGTTAAGCAACATTGCCTTGCAACATTTGAAATATTAAAAACCAGAAATTATCTTCGTAAAGACAGAGTATTTGCGGTGCCATTGTGCGAAACTAATCATGCAAGGTGATGTTGTATATTAAAATATAAGTTGACTGTTTAAACACACTGCCAAAAATTTACTTCTAAGTCCGTGGGGTGAGGACCTGGTGATTTGTAACACAGGCTTTCTATGCCTATCACAGACCAGCATCTCGCATTCCTAAACTAAACTGTGTAATATAACTATTTTTAAGTATATCATTATGAAGAGAAAGTATTGTGAAGAAAAAGTTAATACATAAATAAAAAATAATATTTTATTTGATTATGAGGAAGATTAATCTGCATTAATATTCAAGTCTGTACAAAAAATTATGATAATATATTATATAGCGTCATTATAAAAAAAACTGGTTCTTCTAAACTATTTAAGGTCAATTTTAATAAGACCCTGAAAAAGACATGATGAAAATCACTTGTTTCAGTAAGGGGAGTATCTTTTTCATTAAAATTTAGGACAGTAAACTGTACTTTTTCGGTTTGAAAGCAGTCGGTAACAAATTTTAATAAAAATTTCTTCTTGGCTAATATTTACACTTTTAGGAGAGGATAGCTATTTTATTAAAATACAAAATTTTACTCGAGTAATATGTTTCTGCAAGCAGTATTTTCTTATAGAAAAAATTGAAATATTGTCGATCTTCCCTTATTGCATGCTTAACTTACATTTGGTTACTTTGAGCTTAGTTGACACACGAAGAAACAACGCTATGTAACGGTATTTCATGAAATTTTGTGGTAATGCGTAGTCAGAGTTCAATACTGGAAGTTCTTCATAAGCTTAGCTACTTGCAAAAAAGTACTATTATATTTGGATGATTTTGGGGGAGGTTAGTAATTTTTTTTGTTGATTTTCCACTGATGTTTTATGTAGCATTCCTTCACAAATGACTTATCGAACACTTAAATAGTTTCTGAGGTTATTATTTGCATAATTATAATTGTTCAAAGTTAGACTTTTATCCATAAAGTTATTTTAGGGTTCCTTACCCAAAGGGTAAAGCGGGACCCTGTTACTAAGACTTCGCTGTCCGTCTATGCGCCCGTCTATTACCAGGCTTTATCTCATGAACTAAGATAGTCGGACAGTAGAAATTTTCAGAGATGTTGTATTTTGGTTGCTGCTATAGCAGCAAATACTGAAAACAGAATAAAACAAATATTAAAGGGGGATCCCAGACAACAGACGAGCTTTTATGCTCGTTTTTGCTCGATATTTATTACGGCAACAGGTCTTGAAATGTGTAGACAACGGTACCTTTCTGTGCGAGCACGACTCGCACTTGGGCGATTTTTATTTCTAATACAATACATTTACATACGAATTAATATTTTTTCTAATTAAGGAGAAAAAATATTAATTCGTATGTAAAGGATACGTGTGCAGCTGTAATAATTTTAATTTGTAGTTATACGAGTATTAATTACTTGTACACGAAAAGGTAATGACCGTAAATGATCATAAAAGTAAAGGTATGCAAAGTGTATATTACGTTTATAGGAATGACTTATTTGACAGTAATTTGTGGCAACTGTTAATATAAAATATTAAAATATATAACATATTGTGAAATTGTAAATAGCCACGCATAAAAAGTCTTTGTTAACAATGATTTCCTATCTTTATTCTTTAGACGACAGCCTCGGTTGTGCAGTGGTATTGAATGCGACCGCTGCGATTGAGGTCTCGGCCTCGATTCCCGATTCGGACTAAATGTTCATATGATTTGCAAATATTTGTACCGGCGTGTGGGTGTTATCTACGTATAATGTGTAAGTATTTACAAAAAACCGACTAAGTGTGAGTCGGACTCGCGCACCGAGGTTTCCGTACAAACCTGTAAGTATATTTCAGGATGTACCTGTAGATATACTCTGTGCATATAATAAGTTCATTTGTACAAAATTTCAAGATTTTGAGTTCATGGGACCCTATTGTTTTTGATTCCCTTGCAGGTGTCGTAAATTTGCTGCATAAACGGCTGTATTTTTTTATTGCGTTGGTTCAGAAATTTGATTACTACACAGCTAAAAGGTACAGTAGACCTGAGCATTTGATATGAATTTCAGCTTGATACCTCCAAGTGTTCCTCAGAAAAAGGTTCTTGACAGACAGACCGATGTACAATAAAGTGATCCTATAAAGGTTCCGTTTTTTCCTTTTGAGGTACGGTACCTTAAAAGTACACTAGTGTTGAAAATGTAAAATAATAGACTGCCTTTGACGAAGATTCTGAGGTAAATAACTGTGTAAAAGCAATGTTATATCTAATATAACTTTTAAAAGACAAGATTCATATTTCGAAGAGAAAATACGATATCATTATTCAAGTCGTATACTAAGCTGGGTCGTTTCGAGCACCAACATTCATTTCCAACTTATCATTCCACAGCGGGAAACTTTTCTTATATGTCATTTACAAAATTATTAGGTATATAAATGACTTACCTTCGTAATTAGTTTAAATTATAAAAGCCATATCATACGACATACCAAAGCTAAAAATAGCTAGAATATACGTTTTGTGATGAATTCTTAGCTGCCTTTAACACTTTTGCCAAACGGGCCTATCGTAATCTAATAGAAAATTGAAATAATAACACGTATTTCAGATGGAAATAACTTGGAAACTTTAAATGTTAATACATTACTTAAAAATAAAGAAACCATAAGATAAATTTAGTTAAAATAAAAATAGCTGAAGGAGAACTAGGCACATGGTATGTTCTAGGAGATAACTTTCTTCTTCAATACGAACTGGTTTTTTGTCTTGAGGTTTGAGTGCGCCCCACAAAATAGATGTCGCTTTGGAAGTTAAATATTTTGAAAAACACTGGGTTCCAGTTAGTTTAAGAAACTCCGAGTGTGACAGTGGCTCTTTCTATTTCAAATTTAGTTTTGTCCATGGCTTTGCTGGTATTTAATTAAAAGTATTCTATGCTACTTCTAATGCCTCCAAGAATATGTGTACAAAGTCGGTTCATGTTTATCATCTAAGTAGTTTTACATAAAAGCTTAACTTAAATTTAACTTAAGCTTAACTTAAATTTATCATTTATAATTTTGGTATGATTTGTAAAATTATCAACTTCTTCATTAGGGTTGTTGTAAAATCAACTACAAGCGCATACACACAACATACATATTTTTTCATAGCAACTTTGCCTGTACGAAAGAATTAAAAAAAATAGAAATTGCGGAATTAGCCGATCCTTTGTCGAGTTCTGCGAATAATTTTTATTTTTATAGATTGAGTGGAAATAACAAACTATAAGAATATAGCAAAGAAAGAGTCGAAGTTACATATTTTCGAGTTCGTCACTTTCACAGTTTCACTTGTAATTTACTGACAATGTAAACCAATGTTGAGAGTCAATCTATTTTTATTTCTTGTTCCTAAATTAACTTGAATTTATTTTAATTTGGCTTCTATCAGATAATCAAATCATGGAACCAGGAGGTATATAGTGTAACTTTTAAATCGTTATTAGTAAATGCTTGAAGTTTGAGTTAATGTCCTTCGTTTCTGACGATTACTTTAGATTAATAATAATAATAATGAATATTGCGGACAGCAGCAGGGCTTGTAAGCCCTGATATTTTTAATTATGGTATCGATGATACAGGAGGATTGCTATGCATGATACTGTTTACAACGTATTAATCTTTGCAGGTTCATTTTGCCTCCGCAACGTCAACGTGATAGTACCGGAGGCCGTGGAGCGAGGCTCCAGGGTGGAGATGAAGTGTGTCTATGACCTCGAACAAGAGGTTCTTTACTCCGTGAAGTGGTATCGCGGTGACCGTGAATTTTGTAGGTACTCGCCAAGAGATGTACCTCCGTTAAAAATCTTCCGAATACCTGGGATAGAAGTTGACGTAAGTTGATTATATTTAAACATTGTAATATACAGGAAGAAATGAATTCAAAGTTCATAATGGTATCTAGACTCTTGTTCTCTGATATCAGTGTAGAAATGAATAATTATTACTAATTTATGCGATTTGTAGAAAGTATTTGCGTTTAGCTTACTTACTTATATAATCATTGATATCAATAGTATAAGGATATTCCTTATCATGAACCTTTTACTATTGCTGTAAAGAAATGTTTGTGTAAGCAGTGAGTTCTGACGGGATAGCATGTAATTTTTGCCTACTGGCTAATTGTCCTATGTCGATCGACTATTTTGACATTGTCATAATCTCCGAAACCGGTCAGTTTTGAATAAATAAGGATTTTAGAATATTATAAGGGATTTTATAAAATATCTTATTACTAATATTTAAATGATTAATTAATGAATTGTACAAAATCTTTCTTAAATATATCATAAAAATACAGACCCACACAAATAACAAAATCTGCAATATTTTATTACAAACAAAAATAACGTTTTAATTAAATTTGCTGCCGGTCATTATGTTAGGCATCTCAATAATAAATCATAAACAAAGGAAAATAAGCTAAAATATATATGATATAGAGCTATGAATGTTACCAATATTGTTGTTTTACTTTGTAAACTACACGTAAATGAGTAGATGGTAGAAAATATGGATGATAGATTTTGTAATATCTTTTGTTACTTGAGAGTTAATACATCAATACTAATTTATCTCAACCTATAATATTGTATTGGTTTTAAACATATTTAATATAGATTCTTTGTAAAAAATAACTTATTATATTATTAACAGCCTTATCTTATTGGTCTTAAACCTTTTTTTTTCTAGCTGACCACTGTAAAGCTAAAATAAAGTTTTGGCAGTCTATGTACGTTTGTATGTACCACCGAAGGGCCTAATCTACTGAACCAATATGAATAAATGAGGTGCAAATACATGTTAATTGAAACTGCAACTCGCTATAATTTGAACAATTGAAATACGCTTTAGAAAGTGAATATATATATAGATTTGTTTTGGTACTTTATTGATTATATTTACAAAACAGCATTCTTAAGCATTTAGAAAATAAACCTATATTCTATTTATTTATTTAGATGATTAATTCTTAATTATTTATGCACAAATAAGAATGTACAATGACGGACTTGTAGGGTGCTACAAAATTATGTGGCTAGATGAACTAGATATATCGTTCGAATGAAATAGGAAAGCTTGGGAAGACAGAAATATTTAGATTACTGAGATGAAATAATATACATAAGTACTTAAGACCAAATATTTTGGAATAGGTTTTAGAAAGGTGTGTACGGGTCATGGAAGTATGTTCTATTTATTATGTTTGTTTCATAAAAACACCTCCTCATAAATTAGACAGTCACATAATGTGGCATTAGATGACGACCCACAGGGCGCACTTAAAATATTTTAAGTAGTATATTATAATTCTCATTTGTTTGAATCTATGACGATTTAGATGAAAGTTTCCTATGGTCTCTGTTTTTAAAAAACATAAAATGAATATTGTATAAATCAAACGTATAACATATACAATTGAGTTTGATTGAATAATTTCTACAATTCGACCCACATAAGCTTAAGTCTCCAGTTAAGCCGTTGAGCTTTATTTTCGTAACATACCGTCCACTTCGAGATATTACCAATGATGAACGAAGTACTAGTACTTTGTAAATTATCACAAAATTACACATAAACTATCTTAACTATCTAGAGTACTGCGGTGTACAAGTCGTAGTTTGCGACCACCTAAACCAATGCGCGTATCTTACCGTCAAACTTCAAACTCCAAGTCGGCAATTAAAGTTTTACCCTTAGATACTTATCTTACTTGTTCTGATAAGCTGAGTTTCTAGACTGGACTTTGATAGAGTTTATAATATCTTTACAAAGTAAGTGTGAGATAACACACCTGAATTGTATCGCTGTTATTATGTTGGACAACTCGGGGTCAGCATTATTTATTTTAAATGACAGAGTAATCTTACTATGAATGACTTTATTTTATAAACATCTTCAAGAATTGATGGTAGGAAGTCGATTTAAGGTGAGAGTACTAAGTATCTAGCTTCGAAAGAGTTAATTTAATTTATGTTTTCTAGGCAACCAATTTTGTTTTTCTATACAGAGCTATACCTGTCTACGACTTGTGAAAATTCAAATTCAAAATCATTTAAAATCATAGTACGATATTACAGTTTTTAATATAGTTGTAACACTATACCAACCTAATATATGTAGATATGAGGTTTAATAACATGAATAACTTAATAATTCATATTCACTACAATGCAGTTGTATTTGGCGGTTGCCAAATTGTCAGCAGTCTAGACAATTTCGCTTCTAAGTTTGGAGAATACTTACTCACAGTTATAGTTACTCATAGTATCTTTAGTCATACTATCTTTATTAAAATTATATTCTATATACACATATATTAGATTATAGTTTTTTTGTTTTGCAGTTGCGTCCTATAACATGAGTAAATGGAAACAGGAAATTAAAATGATACTACATGGGCAACACATATATTACAATAAGTAAACTAATTGAAATTGTTGCCTCGATTTTTGTTATTTTTAGTTTAGTAGTTTCAAAACAATCGTTGTGAAAACATTTTGTGATGTTAGTAACACGAGAATTGAAGTACAGTAACTATTAATATCTGCTATAAGCAAACCCACATGTTTACTATTTCTTTTCGTTGAAGAAAAAACTGTCAATAGTAATTATTTACCGCAAAAATAGTGAAAGCAATGTGAATGAACATGTCCATATCGATTAAACCTGCTATAGATACCCTTCGTTTCAGATTTTTTTTATTAGCTAGTCTTTAATAATAAATCTACTAATGTCAAATATTGAACATTTATTATTTGTTAGTCTAACAAACGAAAACAGTGTAGTATTCATTATTTGTTTTATTTATATTGCCTATTTTTTTAAACTTCACTTATAGAAAGAAATTGAAGAATATTATAGACATACTTCATTCAATTTAGGAGTGGATTATTAAAAACTGTCTATGTGCATTCATACGCACATCAACATCTTAAACAACGCCTAAAACTTGAAAGTAGCTCGTCATCGAGCCTCTTTCAAGTTTTAAATGTAGAAGATTAAAACAACACTATCCTTTTATGTTGCCGCAGTCCGCAGTGAGTACGAGTGGCTAACATTGCCATAGAAGTACTGCGTATGTTTAGACGAGTCCGCAATGAAGCAAGTTATATTCACAACACGGCCACTCCATCTGACTGACACACACACAATTCAGTTGCCATGAAAATTAAATTTCCCTAGCCATTTCTCTGTACAACAAATAATAAGTAATAATTAATTTGTTGAGGTATCATGAATAGGCCAAATTAAGTAGTAAGGCATGGGTATATCATATGGAAATTTGTGTTCTTAAAGTAAGCGTTTTAATACGTAAAAGTATGACGATGCACAGTATATAAATATAATATAGCATAGTGTATAAACCACAATATAAAATCACAAATACAAGCTTTTCGTTTTAAAAGTCATCAATAATTTATTTTTAAGAATTTGATTTAAGTTTTTGACATGATCATAGCCATTTCAAAGTGACAATACTTTAACTGTTTGTTAAAAATGTGAACTTAAAGCATTTTATTGTTGAAGGCACAAAAGTATGATTAATGATCATCGTGTGTTTTAATCATCACTTGAATTAAAAAGTGAATTCCAATAACTTAATTTATAATTATTTATTTGGAGAGTATAACCATAGGTGTTTAATGTCACGTATATGTGGAGTTGGTAACGTAACTCACCACAGCAAATTTGGAATAATGGCAGTGATAGAGTCAGCATTTGCATGTTCCATTTCACATATTATGCACACGTGACAACAAAGCGGCCATTTATTTATTTTATGGAATCATTTAGCATGCGAAACTCCTGAAATAATCACAAGCTGGAAAAAATTATATCTACCAAGTACATATATATATTTATAGAAATATGTTTACTATACTATTTGTAACAACTTCGTAAAGATGTTACATAAAGCCAATTACTGTATCAACCGTATGTGGGTATCAACTTATTTACGTCCGCATTGGCCACTTAAATTTTATCGTGTGACGCAACATGGCTTCATTACTGAAAACTGTCTGGTATTATCCTTAATGGCTGATACATATATACTTATGACATTGATATCTTTATCTAGTAAAGCTATCGACATAAACTCTGTATTTTTTTCGTAGTAATATGACATACAATTTTAGGTAAAATGTCAGGTAATAATAGGTATATTTATTTCATATTATTCTTCTTCTTGTTTTGATATTGGCAACCAGCTAATTATCTATTTGTACCAATGTCAAGTATTTAAAGTCTTCAAATCTAAAGTCTTCGAATCTTCAAGTCTTCGTCTTGATGAAATTAATGATAAAACACATAAAAAATGTGGATGAGATCAAACAGGGACCGTCTTACGAAAAAACAAAGAGGGATCTCCAATATACATTATTTTATCAAAGACATAATGGCTGTCTTAATGCTTGTAACATTAAGACTGCCATCGTCTACTTGTGCATAAAGTTTTCAAAAAACAAAACTTGTCTATGCGCTTTCTAAATTTCAGGTTCTGGATAATGCATTCAGCCATATATATGTTTGTTCGACTTAATTTTCACATCTACAAATTGTTAAAAAAAATTTAGACCAACAGATTCTGTTATCCATTTTTTATGTTGAACTTATTATTAACAGTAACTTGTTTGGGGATTCTATAAGTAAGTGGACTATATACTAATTAAAACAATTAAAAATATTTAGAGGGCTACTAATGCCTTGTGTAATATACTTCTAATTAGTACAGAACGCAACAGTCAGCCATCTTTCAACTTTAATCAACGTGAAGAGTAAAATGCCTCAGTTTTGTTGTCAATTAATAAATGTAATGTTATTGCCAAAAAAGCTATACAGTAGTTACAGTACAGTTACAGTCATTATGCATAATTACAAAAATATCTTCATAAGATTTTTTTGATACTCTCAAATGCACATTGTATAAAAATACTTATCCAATTTATTTATGTTTATGGTTTACTATATATAGTATATTGGTTTCCACATTATAGCTATGCTATACGATATAAAAAACATTGCGCTTAGTTTGGCGTCAAGTCTTGTGAGCAGGATTAACAAATACTCTTAAATGAATAATTAATTTAATTAGTAGAAAGAAAAGAATCGTATTAAAAGTATTTAGAGCTGTGAAACCTAATGTGATATAACGTAACGTGTGAAAGGTTGTTGAAACAAATATCAAAATATTGAAATGTTTTACGAACTTTGAACAAAAAGATCTTGCTGCTTGCCGTAAGTCCTCCATAACATTAAATTAAAATTAAACAAAAATTGTAATTGTAAACAAATTAATAAGATATTGGTCCCCATTAAACCTATTTCCATATATTTTATTTCAAAAAAGATATTAATAAAAATATAAAAATATTTGCGTGCTCATTTATTGGTAGATAATGTTTTTTCTTTTATTAGTATTGTGTGTTGGTAAAAAAGTACTTTATAAGTTTTTTTATTGACTATTACAGCAAAGTTCTCTTAGGAAAGAGTTTTTGTTAATGGTTAAATTATTCAATTGCTCCAAATCATAATATAATAACATAAAACAATAAGAGGAACATATTGTTTGTAATTAAGTAAGAGCAACCCACCTGCAATAAACTTTTTGTTCAATATCATGCCCCTGACCACTTCATTAATTCTATTGAGTCGTAAAATACCTATATTCAACCTCACATAAATGAATAATCGCTATACAATATCTATTCTATTCTATTCGCTAGAAGAGAAACCGCACAAAACCAGGCTTTATTGAAATACATCGGTTTTGTTTGCTTATTTTATATACTTCAGTATCGGGTTGTATTGTATATATTTAATTAAAATGTATATTGACGACTCCTCTCCTAATCGTGTAAACTAGGCAGGTATAGAACAAATGTAACTTAGATTATATCACTGATTTTATTTTGCTTGTCAAAATTGTTGTCTTTCAAAAAAAAGACACACAGTATCTATTTAGCTTTTTGAATGCCTAGGGACCTTAAAAAATTCTTCATAATTAAAGCTCACTATTGAGTGAAGTTAAAAAGTATGGTACTTTTTTACCTGTATTTTCGAACCTGCTACAATCAATACGATTATGTAGAGTATTTTTTTTAAATACACTATTCTAAATTCATTGAGCATCTTACGTTACCTCTGATGTACCTCAGGACTACCTCTTGATACACATTATGATTAAAAATGTATGTATGGGCCTTCCAAAGTAACTGTACTCTGCCTAATAGAAAGCCTGAGCAGAACCTAAGAGTTGTGGTCACCATCCACGAAAGATTGATCTTCAGAGACGCTATAGTATGTACCGCCCCGGTTAAGCCAGCCTGTTCGTGCTGAAATCGTTGTAGCTCTACTACCTTTAGACCACTAATATTGAACCATTGTTCACTGCCTTCCTTTACTATAAACATAGTATAACAAAAGAATTAGCAGTATAATAGTTATGTAAAATGAGCTAGGAATACTATAGCTACTAGCATTGCTTGACTTTAATATTTTCTAATTAAGAAATGAAGCAATAATGAAATGAGCTAAGAATACTATAGCTACTAGCATTCCTTGCCTTTAATAATTAATAATTTTCTAATTAATTTTGATACCTGAAATACAATTCTTTGAAGATTCTTGCCAAAGCAACAAAATACCTTAGACTTATTGCTTTGTATAGCTCGCTTTTGTGTGCAAATAGAGCGTTTTCTTAGAAAATGTTTTGCCCTAAGATAAACCAACTAAACGATAGGGTAGCCTACGGTCCTTCCGCTCAGCGCAATATTGTATTATTATTTTTTTTTTTTTTTAATATTTAAGCTGCCAAAATGACTCTGCCCTGCCTGATGGAAAGCATGAGCAGAATCCAAGAGTGGTGGTCACCATCCTCAATGCGAAAAAGAACAATGCAGCATGGTGACCCACACTATGGCAGCCTGGGGGGAAGGGGGATGGTGAGGGGGATAGGGGGCGTTGGATTGGGGTATGGGCCTCCGGTATCCTCACTCACTTGATGAAACACAGCGTAAGCGCTGTTTCACACCGGTTTTCTGTGAGGCCGTGGTATCACTCCGGTCGAGCCGGCCCATTCATGCCGAAGCGTGGCTCTCCCACGGTAAATATCGTGAATATCGGCTAGGTAATGATAATTTCTGCATAAAGTATACCTGTTTTTTATATATCTATATGTTAACGATAATGGTATTGCGCGTTATTTATTGTACGGTATAAACATAGCAAAGAATGGAGGACGTCTGCTACGGATAGAGAGATGTGGAAAGAATTGGGGAAGGCTTATGTCGGCAGACAACCTGACCAAAGTGGTTGCTAAATAACCTATTATTTTTACTATATTACTTAGACTTAAGAGTTTTAGATGTTTTATAAGAATAGCAAGTCATTTCAAAAGGCGAAATGAGGCTTTTATAATTATGTTTTAATTATTATAAACATAGCAACGCATTTTAAATGCACTGATGTTTTAATTGTTATTATGGTTTTTATATTGATTTTATTAAATATACAATTATCTAAAAGCAAAACGCGACCAATATAATTAGAATTGAAATTTATCATTGTATACTAATCGCGTTATTTTTCACAAAGGAGAACTGTTGATTGGATTACGAAAGTCTACCCCAAAATTTAACCTTACACAATTCATACATTTAAAGTTCCCAATTCTCGTTTATTATAAAAAAATACATATTATTAATTGAGTACAGAGTACTATGCCCTTTGAAGCAACTGTTAAATCATAGTTAAATGAGTATATGAGTTTAAATCTCACAAGGGAATTGGTTGCTACCAAAATTCAATACGAAATAATTTCCTTATCTCAGGTAGAATATAATCCTCCCAGGAGTTGGCGGACCTCCGTGCGGCCTGTACTCGTGCCCGGAGGTCCTACACCCGCAGCCGGCGGCGGCGCCGCGGAGACGGCGAGGAGGGCCAGCTTTACGAGGAGTACCGCGAAGCGCGGAAAACTCTGAAGCTGGCCATTCGCCGCGCCAAAGACGAAAGTCGAAAGGAGATGCTGGAGGGTCTCGATCGTGACCCCTGGGATCGCCCATATCGTGCGGTGCGTCAGAAGCTCCGCACGGCGGGCCCCCCCCTTACCGAGACTCTCCAGCCTAGCTTCCTGCAGGAAGTGGTCGAGGGCCTATTNAAAGCGAAGCCCCTGTACCCGCAGGGGGGGAGCGAAGTGCGTAAAGGCATTCCACCACGTCAAAAAAAATAAATAAAAAAAGGTAGAATATAATCCTTAGGATAGTGGTTACCTATGATTCCCTTAAGAGTTTTTAATGAATATTTATTTGTATATTTTAATATATTATTTCGGATAAGTGCACTACATAAGTCACTCACTTGTAGTGGATCACATGCCACGGGCTTATAGATAAAAGTACTATTTCGAATGATTAATGAACATATATAATATTTTTAGCCCTGATTAATGATTCTTTGAACTCCTCATCATGATATAGCTTGTTAAACCTTATTATAACTATTATAAACCTAGCGTATCGCATCCTTTCTTAGATGAAAAAGGTGTCTTGAAAATATTTTGTATTTCTAGGTAAAAGCGCTACTAAAGATTAATTACTCCGTTCTCGCTTAGGAAAACTTAAATAAGTAACTATATAAATGCGATAGGCCCACGCTCAATGCTCTAAATTATTTCTTTAGTTAAGATAACTAAAGCATTTCTGATAATTTATTTGCTGTTTGAAAATATTAATTTGGTCAGTCAACTGAAATCACAATTGCGCAAGTCGTATAATAATTAAGCCATACGTGTTTCTTATATAGATACAGCATAAATCTGTGTGTCAAAGAGTAACAAGCCAAATTACCGAAACCCGTTTGATAAATCAATTATTAGAAATATTGTACTTAAAACAAGCGTCGTATGAAGGTTCTTACCAGTTTCGGAATGTAACTTGACATGACTTAAATAAAGTATTATTGATACTTTTAACTGACCTAAACTTTTTACTACCTAAAATTAGATATTCACGGCAATCCATCATTTTATAAAACCAGCCTGCTATATTACATAACTACATTACAATGTAATTAATATCTTGATAATGGTATAGTATACAACTCATTTACCGTAATGATGAAAACGTAAGCCTTCTATGTATATACGAAGCATTTGGATCGGAAACAATATGGATATATGATATCGCGTTTACCCGAAAATCAATCAGTCCATGACGTAATTGCTGAGTATATTTCCATTTAATAGAATTTAGCCTCTAATATAGAAAATAGATAAAACAGACGTTTAGGTTACTACTGTAGGGTTATCAATAATTAGCCATCGCTCGAGGATTCACTCACGTGATTATTAGGAATTCCAAAAATTAATGATGAAGTATTTTCATACAGCTATTTTACTCTCTTAGTGATTCTTTTGTGGCATAGATCCTTTCCTAACAGCTCGAAATAAAAATTCGAAACCCTCTACACACATTTTACAGTCATCATTTAAGCGTCTTTTTGTAGCGAGACAGTAATTTTCTTGATACACAATTTGTATTACTACAGGAAAACGAAGACGTTATATTTCTCACATTATATTCTTAATATAATATATATCAAAATTATATAATCAACGCTTTAAATTCCAAATACACACTGAGTAGTCGTAAGATAAACAAGAAAGCCCTGAGGCAATCGAATAAGGATTTACGTCATAGGATTTTTGCGTTCTCTTAACATACAGAAGCTAAGTATACTGGTAACTTATATATCAAGAAAGATGGTAATCACAGAATATAAATATAGTGTTTTGTTTTAAATTTAAAGGTAACATAAACAACTAATATGTAACTAGCTGTAGCTGTATAATAGCGATCGCGGTATTAACTAGTCCAAAATAAAATTAACCCACATTCAAATCATACAGTCGCAGAGATTAACCGGAACAAACATGCACCTACACAGACAAATAAAAATTGATTTTTTATGAAGTTCCGTATAGATATTCTTTCATATCCGTTTAGTGAAAAATTGTTTATTTGATATACCATCCAGCCACTTTATGTTATTTATTTGTATAGCTGAGGTAAAATACACATTTTAGTGCACCAGACTGATGGTGTTTTCAGTATAAAATAATGTATTTTTTATTGTATAATGGTTACCTAATAGTAAGTAACTACTCATGTGTACTCTCTCTTTGAGTGTTCCCTCTCTATTTAAATAAAAGGAATGAAAGCTTATGCACCAATTTCCGGCATGGCCGTGATATGTTCCAATATCTAAACACCGTGATATTGAAGTGAAGTTTGTTTAGTTTAATTTTTCAGTTTTCTGTTTTTAGTTTAGTTTATTTCTTTTTAGTTATATTATTTATAGAAGTGTTATTATTTAAATTAGTGTATATTCTTAACACGTTGAAAGTTCCATGTACTTCGAAGAGTATGTGAAGCTGTCGGTTTCGGTCTCTATGGGAACATTTGTAGTTGGTGGAGACTAAGAAGTACCCTTGTCTACATACAGGACTACTGACCGTGACTATTTTGATACCACCTGGTGCCTGGATAATGTTGCTACCAGTCGCTTACGTAAAAAAATGAAGTAGAAACCTATTTAACAGTAGAATGAAAACTAACTCCGATCAGAAGAAAAAAGATTAAAAGTTATGGAGGATAAAATACTCATATGAATCTGATTTAAAAAATACTAGGTTAATTAATAGCTAAATAAAATTTCTTTGACTGTCTCGGTGGTACAGTGGTAAGTGTATGCGTATTCAATTCCTGGATCGGACCAAATGTTTGTATGTTGTTATTGTATCTGCAGTTATTTGTGTCGGGTGTTTTCTATGTATAATATGTATGTGTTTATAAAAAAATAAGTACAAATGTATTATTATCAATTGTCTAATACCCATAACACAAGCTCCTCTTAGCTTGGGATTAGATGGTGTTGTGTGTTAGATGTCCGAAATATTTATTTATTTTTATTTAATAACTGACCCAGAGGAACGAATATGTTTTTTATCACTTACTCACCTATCACCAAAAAGTCAATCCGTTTTCACTATTAGTAGATATTGGGAAATGAACTATTTTTTTCGTATTGGCATTTACTCGAGGAATTTATTAATTATTTTGTTTATCTAATACAAGGAACATTTATTACATTTTTACATTGGCTACATTCCATTTGGCTAATTCGTTTTGTTTCTAGGGCGTGTCCCAGGAATTCTACTAGTCTCATTTCCTCGGATACAAAGGATATTTTCCTCAACTAAAATAGTTATCTGATAAGCTGAATATTCTTTTTTTCTATACTACTAAATATTCACGCACACATTTGGTTCATTACGAATTATTAATAAACGTTCGTTATATACTGTTGTTCCTATATATTTAAACAACAAAATTTCAAAAGTGTAAAATTATCTCGTGGTAAATCTAAAAGATAACTGTCAAAGTACGAGCCAATATCAAAGTGATTTTTACTTTTAATGTATATTTAATTTTTAATTTGGCACCTCTTTAATATTTTTTTTTATTAAAACATAAGTGTTCTAATTACTTAGTGCAGTAATAAACATAATAGCATTTTGTTTTATACTTTGTAATTACCATAGAGATCGAATGTAGGTCTAACAATACGTTTTGAAAAATAAAAAGCCAGACCTCATGAAATAAGTAATAACTTTAAAATAAAAACTTGAAATAAAAGCAAAAGGCTTAGTCCAAGTGTGGAAACCTATCTAATTATTACAAGATAAAAAATATCTCAATATCAATAGACACATAAAATAAAACAATAAATGAATTCTAATATTTAACATATTGACTCCAACCTTCGGGGCCCATTAAATTATTTGAATCATTCCGTCCAAAATGGATACGTCGGAGTTCGCTCCCGATCGGTTGCAGCGGTGGGCATTCCGCATCATCGCCAGTCCCGAAGCCACCGACTTTTTCAGCCTCTGCAGTTGCAAAGAAATATCGCCGCTATAGCAGCCCTCTATCGTTTTTATCATGGAGAGTGTTCTGAAGAGCTCTTCTAACTGGTTCCCTCTTCTCGCTTCCTCTACACAAGTCACCGTTTAAGAGTGGCAGACATAAGCTCTCGAATGCAACGCTTCGATTATTCCTTCCTGTGCCGAGCGTTCAAAACCTGGAACTCACTACCAGCGCGCGTTTGTCCCTCACACCGACCTCTCTCCTCCTTCCTACTCTGATCCCGGGTCCTTTAAGCGGGTCGTCAAAAAAGCATCTCTCTAGGCCACCTTAATGTAGGTCACCATGCTGCATTGTCGCATTGAGGATACTTTCTATCAGGCAGAGTCATTTGGCACCTAAAACCTAAAAAAAAAATGTCCAGTTCATTAAAGAGTTACATGTACGTTGTCTACCTTTGAATACCCTTGCTCCAAGAATCACTGGAAATAAGATAAAACTTTAGGATTATATTTCAAATTAACTTCGTATGACTGTGAAAGAGTTGAGTGGATAAGTTGAGAAGGATAGAATAAAGACTCTCATAATAGTAATTAACAGGTGTAGCGATGTAGATCAGCAGAAAACATGAATACTACTGGGCAAAATTTTCCGAGCTATCGATTGTAAAATTGTATTGTTTTTTTTGTGAAGATTAATATAAGTGATACAGTATATTAATCTATTATAGTACATTCTATACCTGTTGACTATCTAGGTACTGTTAGAATTTAAGTTGTAGAAGAGTTCTAGCTGTAGTAGAAATCTCCTATGGTTAATATTTTATTGTAACAGTTCTTAATTTTTTTGAAACACGTTTACACAATAATGAATAGTAATTTTATAGAGCTTGTAGTATTGCCAAGTTACTAATTGTTAGTTTCTAGTGTTGACAGAAAACCGAATCGTATAAGTATTTTTTGAGAATTACAGAAATTAATGCAATTATTTAGTATAGCAAATAATTATTGTTGTGTGAAGGTAAATTATGTAGGACTAGAAGTAGTCCTTTTTCAGCTTGTTCCCTTTATGAACAAAACTCATCAATGTTTAATCTTATTCTTTTTTAGCCTATTAGTTATTGGCAATTATAAGTATTAATTATTAATAAAAATAAGACCTTATAGCACAGATAAAGTTTCATGGTTATCAATTACGAACAGAGAAAGCGTATTAATAAGAATTATGATTTCTGTGGTTATTACAATGTACCAATAGGCCGGCCCTTACCCTACACGACCGCAAAGAAAATCGGTTTTTGCGGAAATTCGATCATTGCTTTTCGCTGAGTGGGTGAGATATTTCTCGTTGTTTTGTTTTATTTTTTTTACACACCTTGGCTCACAGCTTATCTTTTCTTTTATAGCTTAACTACTCTATTGAAATATACAAGATATGATTCCACTGAAAGGTTGCAGTACTTTTTTACTTTGTGACAAAATATACTTTCATAGCACACCAACAGTTTGTTTTAATAGTCCACTGCTGGATCTAAGCCTATAATACGAAAAGAGAAATTTAAGATACTAGCGAAATGGCATGCTAATTTAAATAATCAAATTCAAAAAGTTAATTACTTTGGATTTTTTCCACTGAATTACAATTCGCTTGAAATCTTCGAAGACAATAACACAACTATAAAACTATACCTAAAAGAGAGGTAGGTATGTTGGAATTAAGAAACACAAGGCGAATAAGACACTCGTAACACATAGAGTGTTACAAATGCCATATTCGCCTTCAGTCTATTAAAGAACATCGAAGAATATCACCTTATATGTTACGTTACTCATTAATCTAGTCACGTCCCCCATCTTGAATAACTAACCATAAAAAGGTTCTTCATAAATAACACATGCAATTATCTTCAATAATCAAGTTTGTGTTTCGTCGAGTGCAAATTGCCCTTGGCCAAGTGATTGTGTAAATAGAAAATTGATTATGTATACAATACCCATGTCCATATTCAAGTAGTGAGTAACAATAGGCAATTAATTAAATCGCTCAGCTAAACTATCAATTTAGATGTGATATCATAGGATATTGATCTAGTTGGCGCCGATGGTTGATCTGTATGCTTATTTGTTTAGAGAGAAGTGGAATTGAATACACCAACTCTGCCAGCGACATCTATAAATTTAGTCGATATTTATTTCATAAGAGTTTATATTTTGGATGTTTTGTTTGGTTTACAGAGGGAAGCTAGTGATGCTGAACGAATCACAATCGAGGCAGCTACGCAGACTGCTGGTGGCCGGTATACATGTGAAGTGTCAGCAGATGCACCTTCCTTCCAAACAGCACAAGTACATACACATATGTACGTTGTAGGTGAGGAATAAATAATAATAATGAATATTTCGGACATTATAACACACAACGCCATCTAGTCCCAAACTAAGCAGAGCTTGTACCATGGGTACTAAACAACTGATATTAATACATATATACTTTTTTTTCTTTAATACATACAAATTATACATAGAAAACACCCAAAATCCGAAACCAATATTTGCAGATCATACAAATATTTGGTCCGACTCAGGATCGAACCCGAAACCTCTAGCACAGCGGCCGCATACGCTGCCGGTGCGCCAGCGAGGCAGTCGAGTAAATTAAAATAATAATATTATTGAGCATTTGCAGTCCTAGCAAAAATGCCTGTTTTGAAAAATATTCTACGACTGTTAAAGAGCAAACCATTCAATTCAAATGATCGTTGGCTTACGGTTTCGCAAAATATATATCCCATATGTTTTTATGGTAAATTTTTAAATACCTTCAAACTTATTGTATCCTTAAAACATTTTAAATTTTGCCTAACATTTACATTCCTACCATATCTAATCAATCATCAAAAAGCGCGAATGTTCGCTATTCGCCTTTTAAAATGCAATGAACCTCGGACACAGCTTTAATTAGAAAAGCAGTTCATACATCATATTTTTGAAGAGCTTTTTAAACATAATGCATTTAATATCGCTAGAAAATTTAGTTTACATTCTTACAGAAATATTTTTGACGTTCTGTGAATCTTTTACAAGAGGTCGCATTAAAAGCGCTATCAGCTCAAACTTGGCTCAATACCTAATTGATAGAGTTTACACAGTTTGCCTGCACTGGATTCCTTATGTACACTTAAAAAACTGCACATGTGAAATATATTAAAATATAATTCGCTTAGGTGATTACCTAAGCGAATAATTATTTGTCTTTACTGTAAATAGAGTGATTACTCTATTTACAGTAAAGACAAATAATTATTAAGATTTTTGTATATTTGAGAACTTTGAATTTCAAAATGCAACAAATATCTTACCATTATTAGCCTATTGCAGCTCACTGCATAGGCCTCTCACATTGCTCCCCAATCTGATTAGTTATCTTGTTAATTACTCTTTCTAAAATATATCTGTACAGGATCCAAAGAGACAGTTTTTTTAAAAAGACGAAACATCGATTTTATGATACTTTGGATATATTTTTTAATTTCTGTCAAAATTATTTTTTACTAATCCCTTGTGAACAGTCAATTAAAAATTATCTACAGCTCTTCGGAGACTCAAACTACTAACGCATGGACGTCTATTCTATTTTAGGAAATGTGCGACTGTCTTTGAAGCACTAGCTCGTCTTAATACATTCACTTGGCCGTAGCTAAAGACCCACCGCCTCGTTGGTCTAGTGGTTGACGCATGCAACTGCCGATCAAGAGGTCTCGGGTTCGAATCCCGGGTCAGGCCAAAAGTGTTATTTAGTTTTTCTGATCACAGAAATAGTATTGCACCTAAATTATCACCGATCGTGTCACTTAACCGTCCCATCGGATTCTGAGAGAGATGGATAAGAGAGTGCGCCTGTGTTTTCGCACACACTTGCGTACTATAATATCTCCTGCGTGTTGGCTAACGTCCGTTTAGACTGGCCGCCGTGGCCATAATCGGCTAGGAGAACATTATATTATACATAGAGATCATGGCCGCGAAATATATTTGCTTGACAAATTCAAATTAGCCGAATTTGCTGTGGGATACTGCATTTTATGTCTCTTTGTCAAAGTAATGCTAAGTAAGTTAATAAGAACACATACTATTACACAAACCACTTGGAAGCTGAAAGAAAGTTTTGACTTAACGAAGAACAAATGAAAAAATAGTTTTTTTTGAGAGGATCATTTCTTTTATAGATTGTTTATGTAGAACAGGCAAGAATTTCTTAAAAAAAATTACCCCCTGATTTTGCAACATTTTAACAAGCCTAGCAAGCAAACATTACGTGAGAGGCGTATGCAGTGAACTGTAATATATGCAGATGATAAGATGTTTGTTACAGTTCTTTTTTAAATTAAATACTTTAAATATATGTATACCCACTCTTTTATGCTAAATATAATTTGATCATTTTATTCAACACATAATCGTTACTTCCATACTTATATTATAAATACGAAAGTAACTCTGCCTGTCTGTCCTGCTTTCACGCGAAACCGCTACACCAATTTCAATAAAAACTTTGATTCTTGAGAAGGGACATGGGCTTACTCTTTATTGCGATTGCCGACAAACATGCGGGTGAAGCCTCTCCTGAGAGGAGACCCGAGCCCAGCAGTGGGACATTATGGGTTGTTGTTTGTTTGTTTTTTTTTTATGCGGGTGAAGCCGCGCGCAAAGGCTAGTTCTTCATATATTTGATATTAGTTATGTTTCATTACACATTTTTTTGCAAACTATAGTATGTAGGTGACTAAAAATCCTACACAATGCATATAACCAATCTTTTTTTTTTACCTGTGGAAACTCCCTCGGGCCTTCATCCCACCAGGGCTTGCGGCGGGGCGATGTGTGGAAATAGAACCACACAGTGTACCACTCTGCGCCTGAGACGGGAAGGATCCGGGAAATTCTGCTATTGACACATCCGAACCCCTCCCAGTACCTGCCCGCACTGAAGGGGGCACACGCGTTAAGTCACCTCCTCGCGGCTGGCCGGTATATATATATATACACCCACAAACGAAGGTCAATGTGTACATGGCCATTTACCAAACTTTCTTTTTTTTCTCTACGCTTTAGAGATATGGTGTGTGTACAGAAAAAATAGACGTATATTAGATCGTTTCCATCTCAGGTGTCTTTGCGATATTCTGAACATAAAGTGTACCGACCGTGCCATCCTCTTATCATGACAATAAACTACAAAGAAGAAAAAAGCGTGAAAAATACATATTTTTCATGGTCTTAAACACCTTTCAGTTATAAAATGGGGACCCGATCGACCCTTTTAAAGCAAGAGACTTTATAGACTACACAATATAAAGGCCTAACGGAGTAGTAAAAAACGTTGAGGGTGACACTGTTTTATATGAGCACTGGGTTCAGAGCGTACAAGCTGAATATTTATAACTTAATTAATATTTATACACTTACGGGGATCGGTCTTAATAGGTCTAAAATTTAATAATATTTATAGAAAATAAGTAAGGATCTAATTCCGAGAAATCAACAATAACTTGAAAGAAAATGGATAAGTGATATATATATTTAAGTTAAATTATCAATTCTCATCAGACAATGCACACACATACATAATTGATAAAAGAAATTGAATCGATATGAAAGCTTTTGTTGTTATCCGTAAATGGTGACCCAATACATAAAATTTGTCACATACCTAGATACATAACGCAGAAAATTATATCCTACAAAAATGTCAAATTCCTAAAATTGAACTTATAAGCAAGGTTCGTAAGAACAAGAACAAAAGCCAAGTAGTATTCTTAATTGAAAAATAAATAACATTAGGTTCTGAGACTAGAATTTTTTATTATGCGCGTGGTAGTAAACGAGACTGGATGGCGACGCGAGCGTTACGAAACGCGCGAGCTCTATTGGGGAAGAAAGGTGACATCGGGGTTCAAATATAGGAGGAGGCCGTTTACAAGTCCTAGGTGACACGAGGTACGTCAGGATTCCAAGGATTTTCTTTCCCCGGCTACTCCGGCCCGGGTACAAGTATGACGTGCGGTTTTTAGTCAATTCGTTTCTTATATAAACACCAACCAGTGGTATGACCGGGAATTTCCACTTAGACACAAAAAAGAGTAAACAATGCCGCAAATGGACACGTGTGACTCAAAAGCCACAAAAGTTACTCTGTTGTGATGATTTCACGGTCAAATTGCTGTACCAATTTTAATGAATTTGGGAAGCTAGCAAACGCTAACAAAACTTTTTTTTTCACAGAATAATGTTCATCATCATCAGCCTATCGCAGTCCACTGCTGGACATAGGCCTTTCCAATTTCACGCCACTTAGTTCGATCTATGGCTTCTCGCACCCAGCTCCTGCCAGTCGTCTTGCGCAAATCATCACCTGGCTTGTGGACGTCCTACACTACGTTTGCCGAGACGCGGTCTCCACTCAAGAACTCGTTTACCCCAACGGTTATCGGTTCTTCGGCAAATGTGGCCAGCCCACTGCCACTTCAGCTTGCTAATCCTGTGGGCTACATCGATGACCCTGGTTCTTTGTCGGATCACCTCGTTTCTAATGCGATCCCTTAGAGAAACGCCGAGCATATACCTCTCCATTGCACGCTGAGCGACTTTAAACTTATGGACCAGTCGAACCGTAAGTGTCCACGTTTCGGCTCCGTAAGTCATTACGGGTAGGACGCACGCATTGAAGACTTTCGTCTTTAGGCACTGTGGGATCGATGATGAGAAGACCCGACGAAGTTTCCCAAACGCTGCCCAACCCAGCTGGATTCTTCTGTTCACCTCGTCCTCAAAGCTGTTTCTACCTAACTGCAAAGCCTGCCCGAGGTATACATATTTTTGAACAACTTCGAGAACGGCACCGTGTACCGCAACCGGTTCCGGTAGTACATGTTCATTGAACATGACCTTGGTCTTGTCGAAGTTCATCCGTAGGCCGATGCGCACAGACGAGTCAGCCAGGTCGTTCAGCATCTGTTGTAGGTCCTGCAACGTCTCTGCCATGATGACGATGTCATCTGCAAATCGCAAGTGAGAGATGTATTCGCCATTGATGTTGATACCGCGCCTTTTCCAGTGCAGCGTCTTAAACAGGTCCTCCATTGCATTAGTGAATAATTTCGGGGATATAACGTCCCCTTGCCTCACTCCTCGATGCAATGGTATGGGTCTTGTATGCTGATCCTGTACTTGGACGGACATAGTAGCGGCTTTGTAGAGACATCTCAACACTCGGACGTACCGCCAATCTACTTGGCAACGCTGCAGGGACTCCAGAACAGACCAGATCTCAATCGAGTCAAAGGCCTTTTCATAGTCCACAAATGCTGGACACAGGGGCTGATTATACTCTTCGGTCTTCTGTATTATCTGCCGCACTGTGTGGATGTGGTCTATGGTGCCATATCCGCTCCGAAACCCAGCCTGCTCCGGTGGCTGGTATTCATCGAGTCTTCGCGCAAGACGGTTCGTGATGACTCTTGATATTGAATAATGTTAATATCCCTAAAAATTTAGAAAATATTTCACTTGCTCAAGCATACAAAGTGTATTTTAGTCAATTAAAATCATTAAAACCCACTATTCGAGTAGGCTTTAAAATAGTAAAAATTATAATTAATCTAAAAACGAAATGATTACAAAGTTATCAATATTATAAATAACCTAGTAATTAACACTCCTAATGCCTCTTCTACTAGTAGACAGATGCGTCCTGATGATGATGAGATGTCATTGGTGGACGTATCTGTCTGCGTGTAGAAGGGGTGATTTGTACATCAGTAGGTATCACTTAACGTCCGCAGATGCGTCTACCATTAATCCGTTTGTTGTCAGTTTTTGTGGCAAGGATGAAAGGCTTTCAGCACAAGCGTTCGGCGAGTATCCCCACGTCTGTGGATGCATCAGTGTATATCAGGAAGCGAATGAGAGTGAACGCATGCTTCTTGCAGTCTTTTTTGTGTACGTTCTTTTTTATGTGTAGAGGAGGTTCTAGTCAAAGTGACCAAAGCCTCCTCTACACGTAGACAGACCCATACGCAGACGTCGAGATAACACCATAACACATTATACTCCATTTGCTTATGATTTAAAAATCTAAGTGGGTAGGTATAACTCTATCAGTAACTTACTAAATATCGAAACATGCTTCTATTCACAAACTATTTACGAGTATTACTTCGAAATTTCATTCTTCGACTGACTCTGGTCAACATTAATTTCAATTTCAGGTCTGTAGCACACGTTCATTTGAAAATAGGTACATCAAAAACATACATATACAGGTTTTTTGAAAATTAGCGCATCACCTCTTGCAGGCAGCTTCGCTACATCAATCCCAACAATATTTGTTCTACGATTTTTTACAAAACCAAAAAAAAATAAAACAGGAAAATGTTTGCTCCCTTGTTTATTTATTGCTCTGTATGTTGTAAGAAATACGCCTACCTCGCCCCCACATTCATTCGACGTTTCGGAGCTAACTACCTACTATGATTTCCTGCGCTTTTTTAAGCCGGTCCATTGAAGTCAAATTTACACTAAGAAAGTAATATATAATACTAATCTTAAAATTAATTCAGACATTTTTTTTTATTAAGTATTATTTTACAGACCTTAAATGTATGAATTCAGCTTCTTTAAAGAAGTAAGTTTGTTAAAACCCAAGCACGTCTCGATACATAGGTACCTAACAGGTACCTACAGTGAAACAAAATGAGATGACAATTTATCTAACAACCCTTTCGCACCCTGAATCCACTTTATCTTCATACTTTTTCAGGCTTAGGACTAGCTACATCAAAAAATGAAAGAATCGGTAGTCTAAAACCTAAAATCTGCATTGGAGAAAAACATATTTAATCATTAATCCTTTCAAAATGTTACCAAAGCAATATTTTATTTTTTTACAGCAGACTTATTTAAAAAGTGGAAGCAGTTTATTTACATTAATTCAATGTCTTATTTACAAAAGGATTAGATAAGTATTTACAGATTGCCTTGTTAATTGAAGTTTCGCGGATGCTGGTGGGTGTCACGCACATATCATTCAAAATAGTCCCCTTCACACCCAACACAAAGACCACACCTAAAAATCAACTGTTCACCAAGTCGTATCAGTACCTGCAGATTTGTTTTCATTTGCTCAAACGCCCCAACAATCTTATCTATTAACATGACGCGGCTAGCCACTTCACTACTGGAATAAACTATGCTTTTCACATATAAAAGTACAAGGAGGCCACGCATGAGCTCCTTCACGTGCTATCTACCAACTGGGGTACTCCCTGTTCGATGTCTCTCTAACTGCACGAGCAAAGTGCGCTAGCACGCCGTCATGTTGGCAGAACATACCACGTAGTGTAGCTAGTGGTGCATCCTCCAACAACACCGGTAGGGTTTCTGTGAGAAACTGTTGGTAGGTGTCACCGTTCAGTCTTTCCAGAAAGACTGGGCCAAATAAAGTGGAATTAACAATTCCCGCAAACACATTGACACTAAACCGGTGTTGAAAATTATGCAGTCTAGGTTGATGGAGGTTTTCATAAGTCCATAAGTGTTCAACTATTGAACGACTATTGAAAACCCTACTCTGACAAATGTCGCTTCATCTGTAAATAAAATAGTGAGCCGTTTGGCTAGCAACTCGTTGCAAAATGCAACACGTGCAGGTTTGACTGGATCGGTAAGCTCTTTTTTTTCATTTTGTTATGAATGATACTCCATGCGAAGTATTGGGACACATTAAGACGTCTGGCAGGCGTCATTGGTACTCGCGGTTGGATTGGCTTCAAAAAACTCCAATATCTGTTCTTTTTCGCGCACTGTGTGCCTCGGTGGACGACCACTATCCATAGACCTAGTCTGAAATTGCCCGTAATCGCGCAATCGCTGTGTTGTACCTAACATTGTCCTAGTCGAAGGCGTAGGTAGGTTAGAAAATAGCCGTGAATACTCACGGCAGGCTTCGCGAACATTATCATCACACCTAGCCAGCACTCGCACCATCTCAGTGTACTCAATATTTGTGTAAGCATACGACATTACAGTACTATTTATCGTAGGCACTCACTTATCGAAATTACGCGGGAACGGCAGTGAGTTGCGCACGCTTTTCTGAATGATCGTGACGTACGACTGACTGGGGTAAATTTCTTTATTTCTATTGAACTTTTGTGCATTGCCACTATTGTGTCACCCGGCAACCCCGCGCCTCGCAACGCGTGCCGATAGTAGAGTAATGCGAGTTCAGAGGCAATAAATACATTTTGTATGGAAAAACTTAATATTTTTACAACTTTAATTAACAAAAGTCATTGATGTAGTAAAGCTGCCTGTAAGGCGTGATGATGTGGTCCCTGATTTAGATATACAGGGACACGTTTTTAATACAATAGTTTTCGGGTTAGCGATATTCAAATATTTTGTAGCCAGATGAATCAGATTTTGTTACAAAAGTTGAATTTTGGCTCCATTCGATCAAAGAACTGCAAGCAGTTTTCTTCAGTGTCACTTTTCTACACCCCTCTATTGTTTATAAATCTTCTAAAGTTCCTCATTCTAAACTCATGAACGTAATATGACAATTAATAGCTTCTTGTGAACAATTTTCCGAGTTATAACTTTTGTTTTTAGTAGAAAGGAGGAAACTAATTAATTTTTTAATTCACATGGTGTTTTGATCATGTCAATCAGGCACTGAAAATCAGGAATTTGTTCGTAATCATGTATTGCGCATCATACACATATACATCATTATTGCAAATTTTCCACATGAACTTCAATCTAAGTTTTGAGAAAATGCTATTAAATTACAATTTAATAGCATTTTATCAAAACTTAGATTGAAGTTGTACAATAAAAATAAACTTTATGACGTAGGCCGAAATAATGCCACCCGAACCAAGACTAGATGAATCAGATATTTACCTTCGTAAAACCGTGATATAATCCAACCAGATGTACGCACACGTTCTAGCTTATCCGTTACACGTCTAGTTTCCCACTCATTTACTCACTAACTTCTAAGATATGTTATCAGTTATTGTAATGATACAAAATCTTACAGTCATGATATATAGCACTCATTTACTAGGGGCATATAATTTACTGGTTATCGTGAAAGTTAAAACTAGGCATGTACATAAAAGGAAAACTGTATGACGTTGATTGCTAATAGACACTCACATTCCATTCCTTTATTATGTAAATGGGCAGATAAATGATAGTACTAATACGTTATTATCTTAACAAAAAGGGCTTCTGCTCATGGTCTAGAGTTATATATGGAAAGTAAAAACTACATCAACACATCAAGGCAGATTTCAATCAGTTAGCAATCAAGTTGTCCAGTGTCCAAACCACATAATATATACTCAGTTACACCAACTCTGCCAGCGTCACGTAATATGCCGCGAAACTTTTTGCGAGAGATTAGGGTTACTATAATGTTCCGGACATTATATTGTCGGAGAAAAAAAGATAATCCATTGCCTATTTCATACTTGAAGCTCAAGCTTCATTGCAATAAATGTGACGAAAAATAATTAATTTATCTGAAAATCGATCATTTTTGGGATTCCCAAGAAGCATCGATAAGTGCTAGACATGAAATGAGACACGAGGTTTTCCTCTTAATTCCCTCGTATGACTAGTAGAACTACCTCTATCTGAAGTCAATCACATAGTATAAGCAGTAAACTATATATTCATAAACTTAAATGTAAAAGGTAAACATCGTCGGACCAAGTTAACGTCAAATTAAAGCGAAACTGGTTACTAGGCTTATTGAAATAGGCTTTCAAAATAGCAGAAGATCTCCTTACATATATAGCTTACCCAACATTACATCGACTAGATTGATGGCATATCACTGTCTTGAGATCACACGACACTCACACCACACATACATACACCATATACTAAAAAATGGTATATATCATTAATACACAACACATAGAGTACTATTATTACTATGTATTATAAGTAACGACATACAGTACAAACTGTAAGGTCAACTATGTACGACTGATCACTGCTACATAAGATACAGGTTATATGCCTGGTTCTATTTTCAACTTCAGTACCAAAGTTTGAAAATCGAAAATGTTTTCAAGTCCTGTGTCTGTAATTTTTATGTCTAATAAATTGTGTTTTTTATTTCTAAAACAACTCCTAATCGACTCGTTGTTCGACAGATGACCAAAGTTATAGAAATAATGAAATTAAGTCCGCAGGATTTACTTATCCCTCTGTAAATTACAAGTAGCTTTTTCTTTTTGATGGCAGGAGTTGAAAAGATTTAATTAATTTCACCGGGTGATGTAGTGTTCTATTATGTTTGAAATATATTCGATATATAAATTGTATGATCTATAATGAAATGAAAATTGAGATGTATGTAGATTCTCTCACTGTCTTTCCTGGTGATTCAGTCAATGTTTAGAGTTTTTACTCTCTGGTACAACTCAATATAAGGGCGGTGGGCTAGTAATATTATCATCTTTGTCATCATCAAACATACTTAATTACTATAAATAACATCATCGTTTATTGATGATAATATCGTTTCTGGTCCCATTTAGTGTTTGTGATAGAAAGATTAATAACATTATGCTCTCAAACAATACCTTGAAATTATTTAAGATTTGGTAAATTTAAGTATATTTTGTCTACTAATTTATTCATAGTTTTTTTATTTAGAGCTTTAATATAAAAAAGGGGACATTTTTAAAAACATTTAGAACCGTTTTTCCTCTTGTCTTATAGCAAATTTTAAATGTCGTTTTTAATGTTAAAAAGTAAGAATTTAATTATCAAACAAGTCAAATAAACTGGTTGATTTACTTTACCAGAATTCATTATAGTTAACAAGTTAAATAAGTACCACTAGCTTTCGAACGCAGCTCCGCCCGCGTTTTTGTCGGTTATCGCAGCAAAGGGTAGCCTATGTCCTTCCTCAAGAATCCCCATGCCAATTTTCATTGAAATCGGTTCAGCCGTTTGGCCGTGAGAGCAGGACAGACAGATAGACACAGATTTACTTTCTCATTAATAATGTAAATATGGATATTCCAACCACTTGTTTATTAGTAGCGTGGCCATTTTTTTTATGAAAACATATATCAAGATTGGAGAGAAACTCGCCTGTTGTTTTTGTTGTTAGCAGTAGTTTTTAAATAATTTAGGGGTAAACGAACCGAATGGATATTTAAATTTGGAGTATGGATATTTGGGTATGCGCTTTAAAATCAGCGTACAATTGAGAGAGTGAATAGTACCAACAAAACTTGCACTTATATTAATCTCAAATATAATTTCTCAGCTATGGCTTAATAAAAGAAGAATGCAAGTATTCGATCACGGTTACGCAGTTATACGTGTAGTTCGCGTACGTAGCTATATGTTATCACGTGTTCCAATGTATTTGCGCCACGAGGAGGATATTTCAGATCGATGAGGATCGCCGCATTCTGCTTGAATACCTCACACAATATTTAACTCTATTATACCAGAGTATATTTCTATATGCATAATTACTATGTTATAATTTCATACGATGTCTAACGCCGTTTATTTAAGGACGAATAGCTGAAAATCCTACAATATACTTGACACGACACAATTTTTTTGTAGTTTTAAATAATTTTCTAAACTTGATATTTATATTTTCTGCATATACTAGTTCCTCATACTTATATCTTTTTACGAAATGAAAAAAAAAAATGTTTTGCCCGCCTCGCCGCTCTACCCTCTTGTCTATCAATCGGTGATGTAACAGTGACAAAAAGAAGCCTGTGTCGTTCTCCAAGTTCAAATCGTATCAGTGGTTTAACCATAAAAGTGGAATAGAGGGACAGAATGTACAACTTTTGAGTTTATAATATTAGTATGGATACGGAAGCATGGATAGGTATATAAGATTCGGATTTTTCTGCATAGTAGCGTAGTTTCATGAAATTAGTTAAGACCAATTTTCTGCAAAGCTATTGGTAATTTGAATAATTATATAATAATGTGGTATATTTAAATGTAATTTGATATAAGGTATGCCAACAAAAACTTCTTTATTGTTTAAAGTTAAAGTAAGCAGACACGAAGGCGCATTTTCGCTATAAATTTAAATCCATATAAATAAAAAATGAATCACCTAAATGTGTGTACGCATATAACTTCCGATCGACTGCACTAGGTTGGATAATTCTGCTTTTTATGTGTTCGTGATTCTTACGATAAGGATTGTGTAGAAAAAAATGAAACATAACTGGAAAAGTATTATTTTTTCTGCAGCTGTACACGAAATGTGCCTATGGGAAACTGATGCGAGTTCAATTATTACAACAAGTTTTTCAGAGATCTAGAAAATATCTACGAAAGTAAAATTTGGTGGTACGAAGTTCGTCGGATCAACTAGTTATGAATATAATATTATATATCTTTCTATAAATTCAGATTATACATGTAATATTATATTTATATTATATTATTATTTATATTTGTTTTATTAAGTCTGTTATACTTATAATAGAATATAAATCTAACAAGATTACTTTGTTTTAGTTCTACCAAAGACTCCCCCAACAGTGCACGGGCTAAAGCGAAGGTACAGACCAGGCATGAAGCTTAAAGTAGAATGCACTAGCCGCCACTCAGTGCCTGCAGCCAATTTATCCTTCTTCATCAATAATGATGCGGTAAGTAGTTTTATATACACCTCACTTTATAACTGTTAAAGGTTCACCTATGGAGAAATAGATTCGATTACTTTGTGTTGTGCATTTTGTTTAGGTTTTAAACTATTGTGACTTGTGTGTTGGTACTTATTTTCTGTAGTACTGGATGAGTGGCGTTATGGTTACAATTACACCAATATAATATTGTAGCTATTTACATTGAATATTCAATAGTAATAGTAGTTACATATACAATACCACATAGTTATCCTTTACAAGTGTTTATATTGTTGTACCACATGATGAATCTCTTTGAAACCTCCAATAGAAACCGAGGAAAGTAATAAAAAAAAGTTACGTTAACCAAGATACATCACTGTTTATCAATTTAAATCGAAGTTAAGGGAATTCCAAAACCGAAAATTTGGTGGGCTTTACACGATACATCTACAAATTTAACTGCTTTTGGGCCTAACCTAATACTAAATTAATTGAAAAGTGTAACTGAACAATAAATGTTGGATGTTTTAATTGTTGCTGCTGTACGCCGTGAACTTCAATACTTTTGTGTTTACTTACGATTGTTTAGGTGATGTAAATAAAATAGGATCATACAATAAGTCAAGAGCTATGCAATGCACAAACATGGTCAGCTTTTTAGTTCGCTAACTAAGCAGCTGGTAGTCATACTATAAAGTTTTAGATCAAAGGGATAAGAATGAAGTTTATAATTGCAAGTGCTCAGAACGAAATTCTGCCATGTCTGGGTCATTTTCATATTTCTCTGTAAATTTTATCGTTTAATTGATGTGGAGAGATGCAGACACGAATTAAAACTAAAGTTGGTACGGTACACTCGGTAAAAAATCCAAAACGGATGCATTTGTTTTTAATAAATATCCGCTATGTTCAGTTCATTGAATCACTTTTGTAAATAAACACTTATAAAGTGTATTAGATGTTAAAATAGTAAGTATTTATAATGTTATTTTAATTTTTATACATCTAATATTTTAGAAAAATACTTCCAGTGCTTCATACTTTTCAACACGAAATAACTTTGTACAGGTGTGACACAAAATATCAATCACCTTTTCTGTAAAACCGGAGAAAAATATAATAGTTTGATAGGTTATTATATTTACATCACAAGGTGTACATTTTCTTATAAATAAATTTGAATTTATTTATAAAAAAAAATGTACATCTTGTAATTCCTTGAAACTTGAAGCATGCATAAAAAATGTTCTTTTTTTCAGACGTCATTTCAGGTCCTTTACCATAGTGATGTGACTTTACAAATTCACTTGTATACCAATGATCGTTAAAATATACGAATAACAGAATTTATTATTAACTTGTCTTTTTAAGGGTTTCGTACCTCAAAAGAAAAAAAAAACGGTACCCTTATAGGACCACCTTGTTGTCCGTTTGTCAAAACACTTTATTTCTGAAACTCGTAAATAATTCTAGTACCCAAAGGCATCAAAATTTATAAGGTACATCCCGTTCACCGACAACTATGAAATTTTGTCAAAGTAACATCATTATAGTTCACAAATACAGGGTAAAATCTCAAAACTATAACTTATAGCCATTTTATTGAATTCTAAAATTCATTTCTGTCAATTATAATATTTATAAATGATACCAAGTTTAATGGTTATAATAAAATATAATTAAATTCTTATGAAACTAATAGTAGTTTCCATTTATTATAAAATAAATTATTTTTGTGAGATTATAATTCTAAGAAATAAACCAGTATTTGAAGATTTACTGCCTCGCGGTGTGGCAATTGCCAAGCACAATAACGAGCTCAAACAACAATTACGATAGCAAAATGAAATCCACTTACACAAAATATTGGCCCTTTTTACTGTCTTTTACTAGAGCGAATAGCCCATTTATCAAAGGCTTTTAATGTACAAAGTAGGTATGAGGTACGGGTCAAAGATTTAATGTTAATTATATTTCGTTAAGGTATTTTTCATTATGTGCCAAGTCATCTTTTTGTAGTACTTGTACAGTAAAAAAGTGTTATTGGATATCTATGTGTTAGAGGTGTATTTATAGAAACTATAAGCGTTTTAAGACGTGAAGCAAAAAATAGAAATGAGTAATTATGTAGTCATGCATGACAATCAGTAGAAGAAAAAGAAAAGCAGTGTAACATTAAAGGTTGAGTTAAGTGACGATCACGTAAGAAAAAATAAACATATAATGATAAAATACGTTAAAGTGCTGCATTAAATGTTAAAGTCCCAGAAAAAATGTAACAAAATGGTATATCCATCCCTAACGTAATGAAATAGTAGTAATACCAACAAAAAAAATACTAACTTTTAAAATGTAAATAATATCATACAAACTATCAGAGTATTTGTTTGCACAGCTGACGGACACCATGACCACAGAGCAGAATGGCGTCCATTGTGTCCAGCGTTTTCGTTAAATCACGCACGTAATTCGAAAATTATAATCATCTTCATCAGCCTACCACCATCGTTTGTTAAATAGGGAAACGAAAATATAAAATTAAAACACGTTTTTATGACATTTATCGATAGAAAAAAAGTTTTGAATTTTTTTAGTGGATTAATAAATCTGAATGAGACATTTCTTTAAAAATCAGTGTTTAAAGTTTTATTAATGTTAGAATCGATTTGCGAATTAGTCGTAGATAATGGAATGCAGATAACAAATTGGAACATTAGATAAGTTGCCATATGTTGCTAGTAAATCAAACAAGAAATTAAAGATTGAAAACTAAAGGGCTTTTGGTTAAATTGTTAAAAGAAACGTCAAAGGAAGTCTTTTTATATTGGATCTGTTGCTTTAATTAAAATTTGTACAGCCAAAGACAACATAATTTCGTCTCAGACAACCCGTTATTTGTTATTTCTACCTTCTTATTTAACTTTGTCACTCATCTAGCTTATACCGTGGAGATTTTCTGCCACAGATTACCGTCTCTTACCCAGGAATTTTGCTGGAGAAAATATAAAAAAGACGTATCCCTTTTATGAAAGCAAATGGACGTGGTGTCTTTAGTACATACGGCTGTTGTATACAAGCTTTTATCAGCTTCATCTGTATACATCTTGCGCAATCTTCAAAGTCAAAAAACCTAATTCATAATATCAGATTCATACGAAATGTTGCACACTTCTTAAGGATGGATACAAAAATCCAATAGTGTATAAATAAAAGAAAATGTACGATTTTCTAGAGTAGTATGTTTTATAATTTATCGATCTAAATTCTTACTTCCATATTAATACTATAAATTCAAAAATGACTTTATAAAAGCGGGTGGAGCCGCGAGTAAAAGCTACTAGTGGAATAAGGTTAATAAATAAAAATGGTTGACGAGAAAAGTGATATCATTTTAGTAAAAGTGTGGAACCCTCTGTACTACTTTGTAATACTTTTTATAATGAAACTCTGTCGCCCAATTTACGGGCCAGGCCCTTGTCGGTAGAGCAATCGGCACTCCTCTCTATTTTCTGATCGTCTGATCGTGTCCGTTCGATCTGCGTGACCTCTTGATATGGCATGACCTCTATTTTATCCTTTACATGCTGAATATAACTTTAGCTAGGCCTTTTTCGTATTTTTTGACTTCTATCTTTCCTTCTAGTATTATTTTAATAAGAAAATAATTAAGCTAACTATTAATAATTTATAACAATTGATATCGAGCGCCTCACACTTTTTCCTCAAATGACATTTTTACATTAAACATGATATAATAATTTTTAGTTCAATTAACTAGTGTGCATTTTTTTTTATTTTATAACTATTTATTTTTAATGTTGAAGAGGTGAGCATACTTAAAAGAGTAAAGGTAATGAAAATCAGAAATGTTATTAATTATAGTTGTATTGAGATTATATTGTTGAAGATACTTCCGGTAAGTTAATGTACTTACTACTTAGACACAAGAAGTAAATATTTTTAAAAAAAGGACAGCAGAAGTTATCAATATATAAGAGGGCACTGACTGGCCAATTACAATTTCCATAGGTGTTCATGACAATTGGAACCGACAACTTAGCGTTCTCTCTGAAACACAGCAATCTTCCATACTCTGGGCTACCTTTAAGATTTTATTGTAAGAAAAACCCAACAGCAGTCTGACCCTGGAATTTAACCCGAGATGTCTACAGTCGCTTGCGCTAACCACTAGAACAACGAGGCATGTTTTTTAAATTTCAAATTTATATTCTAAATTCAAAAATAACTCAGTCCGTCTGTTTTACTTTCACGGCTAAGCCGCTACACCGATTTCAATGAAATTCACCATGAAGAAACTGATTCTTGAGGATATAGGGTACTCTTTATCTAGTTAAAATATAATTAGATAATTATTCCTTTAGCGTATAGTAATATTTATGCAAATAGGTCTACAGCCGCATGAGATGAAAGAAAGTAGTGTCCAATTTTCTGCCAAAAAGCAAAATACCTAGTTTGGATATAAACATCTAAAAGACATCGGTTGACCAGAGCAACTTTAAAGAGTCCATTGATTGTCTGTGTTTATTGGCACAGAGCCAGTAGTGCCACTATTTGTTCATCGCTTCAGTATTTGGGACAAACTTTAACCCAATACTTTTAGAGTAAAAAAAAGGAAAAAATATGCCAGTTGCTTATCGAACCGTGTCTGTCGTAAAATTTGACTGAGCGGCAAGGTAGTAAGTAAAGTTTTTAGATAGGAAGGTTTATAACCTGCTAGAACAGGTTATAATCTAGTCTTCCACTAAAGTGACTAGTGTTAGCTACCGTTCGCTGTTTCTTTTTAATTCAATCATGACTGATGAAATTAAAAAGAAACAACGAACGGTAGGTAACAGTAGTCACTTTAGTGATAGAATCAAAATCAGTAGTATTTTTTCTGGATAAAACTCACCTCACTACTTTAATTGAGCTCTGACAATTTCATGAAGGTTGGTAAAATAGTTACGAATAAAAAGTGTCACACATTGATATATAATATATGTTAATATATAAAACAGTAATGAATGTATTATGGGCTCCCCAAACATATGCCAGTTACATCTAGTTTATAAAAGTACTAGTGGCTCGCCCCGACTTCGTAAGAAAATGTAATTCTCGGATTTTCTCTACTATAATGATGTTCTCCTAGCCGATTATGGCCACGGCAGACAGTTTTAGCGGAGACCAGTAGTAGTGACTGCGCAGGAGATATTATAGTGCACAAGTGCGTTCATAAGTACTCTCTATTCCCTCTCTCAGAATCCGATGGTTCGGTTAACCGATACGATCGGGGAGAGATCAGACACAGCTTTATGTGCTCTCCGAGGCACGGGGGTTCAGACCCCAACTTCCAAACTCCGAACTATTATTAAGTATTTCTATAATCAGAAAAACTCAATAACACTTTTGGCCTGACCAGAGATTCGAACCCGAAACCTCTTGACCGGCAGTCGCAAACGTCAATTGACAATAGGCATAACAATGATGCAGTTGCAGTTGTTGAGGCAGACAGCGGAAATATTTTTATTATATTAATAAAAATCATAAATTATTTGTTACATTTTATTGCTTTTTTCCGTACCAGAGAAATTTATCGGAGGAGAAACCCATAATTTGTGTCTTAAGGCTGGTAAAGTACTTGTATCTGCTTCTTGTTAATTACCCATTATAACAGAAAAAAACCTGCTCGTAACTCTTGAATTGCTAGAGTCCGTGGCCATGTAAAAAAAAAGGCAAAGTAAAAACAAAAACTACGCCCAGGTTACTGAATCGATCATAAAGTTTTTTTATATATGAATACCTACCTATTATGAAAATACAGATACAGAGCAATGCGATTGTATGTGGAATCCGCATTCGGCATAGAGGTTGGTTGATGATGAGACGTACCATAATTCCTATGACAATTAAATGATAAATTTTAATTAAAATAAAATTCATATTGGAATAATAACTGAAAGAAATGAAAAACAAATACGATATAAATATATAGAATGCCTTGAGATGGACCACATCTTTACTAAGCCAAAAACGGCTAACCTTCAAAATACAGAAGTATTTATAGAAAACAAAAATAAAAGATAATACCACATTTAAATTCAGGGAATAGTGTCCATTTGATTTGAAGGGAAATATTGTTTGAAGCTAAGTATCGTTTCATTTTGGTTTTCGATGTCGAAGTTGAAGAACTTTAAATGACTGCCGCTACATTAAATCAACCTATCCATTCATCCACTAAACGAGGATAAAAGAATTGATTATAGTGATACACTAAAATTTAAATTAGTTTGTATATAGTTTGTTTTAAAATAGCCGTTTTAGTTTTTAATTTATTTATTTCAAACTTCTCTTTCTCCAAATATTTATATTCGTGTATAGTAGCATAAGCCTTGAATGATGTATAATTTATTAGATGTGATATCATGTCTAAGAGTAACATTTCATTTGGGGTCATCAATTCCAAAATATTTTAAAGTAACTTTTATTAAGACAAATCTTATGCATATTTGCTTTAGTGAAAGTTTTTGCAAGTGTAATTGAGAACCGCAAACATTTAGAAGTACGAAATTTAATTACGCATGGGGTTAAGCACAATCTATTGTATATAATTCTCATGTCACGTTGCTGCTCACGGTGACTTTCGGCATTATCCAACCGACTTTCATGCTTTTTTAAGTGTTTGTTTTACTGGCGTGCCTAAAATTGGATAACATCACGCTTAAACCATTAGGAGGACCTAGAGATGCTGAGCATGATGAAAAGAGACGAAGTTCGCTCTCTCTAGTACAATATTCGTTCTTAGTTCGTTAGTCCATATGAATAAAAAAGAATCACCGAAATGTATGCAGGCGCATAACTCCCGAGCGGCTGTACCAAATTAAATAATTATTTTTTATTTATGTTCGTTATATATATTATTAAGACATGTTGTGCAAACAAGAAAAAATAAAAGATAACCGGAAAAGTTTTTTTTTTGGCCGCGTCTGTGCACTGAGACAGATATGTTAATATGGCGGTACGAAGTTGCCGGGTCAGTTAGTAAAATAAATATACTCCTAAAATGAAATTTTGAATCTGCAGCTTGTTGATTTTGGTAACGTAATAAAAATACAAAGTAATTTTTTATAAACCTAAATGATAATTTACGAGAGTAATCAATTATAAATGAAATTTAAACTTACAATCTATATAGGTTATAAGTTTAAACTTCACATTATCATCGTCTTATCACAGTCCACGGCTGGACATAAACCTCTTTAATTTGATTTTCAATTCTCGGCTTCTCGCATTCAGCTCCTGCCCGCCATCTTGCGTTAATTATCATAAACCACGACTATGAACCTTGAAATTTACTGAATCGCTTCTGGAATTTCATGCGATATATATTTGCAACAAGTTTCATCTTTAAGAAATCACTCATTTTAAAAACATTTTTATGACTTTTATTATGTTGCAACATGAGAAACGCAACCGGAACGTTATACCTGCATCGAGGATCTTTGCTCTCTTGAGTAGATATTGAAAACCTCCAACAAAGAATTTATACAATAAAATCATTTAATAGACCAAAAATTTTTAAGCCAGTACAGTCTTTTGATTATATAAGAGGCTCTAATATAATGTCCGGCAATAACATTTAGATTATATTATGACGAAAATATTTAAGGAAGCATAAAAGATACACAAAACAGATAAGAAGCAAAACTAGCTATAATGATGAAAAATAAAATAACATAGTGAGTCGTTTAAAATATGATTCTGAAGTGATATAGACATTTATGAAATAAGAAATTGCCAACCTGCAGAACGTAAATTATATATATAT
>PKRV01000333.1:419169-468293 GCA_003709505.1 Hyphantria cunea
ATATATATATATATATATATTAATTGACAGTCCATATTAAGTATGGACTGTCAATTAAGATAAAAGATATTCATTGAGAAACAATTGACGTTTAACTTGCAAAGCATTTGTAAATATAAAGGAACGCGCACATATTAGTTTATATGATGGATAGCCAAGACATTTGTACTGTTTACGAACTGAATGATCCTAATTACAAGTCATGGTAACAATTATCCTATTTATAGAACTTTGTTAACTTTGAGATTTACTAAAAGTAACTGTATAAATCTTTAAATCATTAATATTATATATAAATACAGTCAAAACCCTTAGCATGGTGGTGTTAAAGTCTCATACACGCTTGTTATTATACTTTGTTCATATAACACCTTTTTTACTCAAAATTTCGTGAATTCAACTCTTCAAATATAGAATTTATTTCCGAGTACGGGTGTCGATGAAATAGATGTTAAAGTCGTAGGTGTTATTGCCCATTAAGAAAGGCTATGAAGTTATTTTTTTGCCGACGAAAAGGTATCAAATTCATTGCAATTTGTACTAAAATTAATTACTTTTTACTTGTACTACACCATAACAAAATACCTATTTCTGGTTTGAATGGTTACAAAATAACGTAAGCCTTTTATATGAAAATTTTGTAGTATCAGCTATTACATATGTATAATTTATAACTTGTGATAAAACAGTTACCAACGAAAGTCTAAGAGATACCAACTTAAAAGTCGTGCTCACTTTTATAACATTATGGTACTAGTGCTACTACCAAATAACTTTTATGTTTTAACCAAAAGCCGACATGAACAACTTAACTCACTGTTATTTATGACGCCATAAACATGGTTGAACAGAACTTTTAAGTATTTTAGATTTATTTTTTATAATAATGCATGTATTATTATAAAAAAATCTAAAACTTTTAAAAGTAGTGAAATGAATTCCAAATGAATTACATCATATATATGCGTCCTACTCTTAAAACAATTAACCTTAACTCCACAAAGTCTTAGCGATGATCCATTTCGAGGTAAGTACCTACGTGCACATTGGTAATGTACTATCCGTGGTTTTAAAAAGAAAAATGCGACTTCATCGCAAGCGTTCAAATTAACATATTTATAGGAACTTATGTAATATAAAATGCAGATAATTTAGTAAAGTATTAGTGCACTTTCATTCGTGCTTACGAAGTAAGTAAAGTAATGAGATAGCCTTAGCTAGTAAGGAACTAGGAGGTTGCCTTTGATCATTTAAAAAAAAACTATCTTCTCTGACTATGAATTTTTTAAGTACTGTTTGTTATCAAATCAGTCGTTATCTTTTGCTTGAAGTAACGTCATCAAACATAATGTCACAACTTTGTAAAACATTATTTTGCCATCACACTTCTGACCGAGAGCCAAATACTGTAGTTAAATCAAATAGCCAATTAGGAGTTAAATTATGATCAAAGTCATATAATTACTTTAACCCTCATTATAATGTATGAAAGGGATGTTCCGGCAAAATTAAGGAATGCGACAAATTTGTAAGGCAGCACGGAACTATTTAATTGTGTTTGAGATGTGATAATATGTAAAGGAGTAGAGTAGGTCATGACACTGTTATCATTCTATTAACATATCTATTGCACAAAGAGCTAACAAAATTTTGACAAAGTAAATAATAGATTACGCCTTCACAAGGGTGCTATAAAATAAATAAATATTATACATACAAACTTTCCTTTGAATCGCTGTTATTATTAATGAAAACCACATTAAAATCCGTTGCGTAATATAAAAGATCTAATCGCACTAGAAAGGAGAGTGACTTCATCTTGTACTTTGTAAATTGAACATTAATTAATGAAGGTTTAAAATGTAGGCCAATATTTATTTACATTTGAAGTGTTAAAGATGGTTTTAAATAAGAAATAAAATAAATGGGTGAATTACTGTTGATTTTGGCTGATTGAGCATTTCCTGACATTAAGTCACCATATCGACATCACAGGTGTATGAGATTATTACGATTCGATTATGATTGCGGTTATTAGACTACGGTTTCAAAGTTCCTGTTTATTACACTACGCAAATGTCCACGAACTTTGAAAAATTGGTTAAGGATTGTCATGGACATGAATAATACATTTACACAAGAAAGTGAAGTTGCTGTTGAACTTTATTTTTATTTATTTATTTATACTTTATGCACATTAGTAGTGACAAAGGCGGACTTAATGCCGTAGGCATTTTCTACCAGTCGACCTTAGGGTGATGCAGAGCCAACACAAGGTAGATGCACAAAACTAAACATGAGTTGATATCATATCTCAATAATAAATAATTGAACCATAAGTAATAGTTATATTAATACATATAATGAACACGTATTTAAATATATACATTTACATACATGTAAATACACATAAATACATAATATATACGCAATATAATTTTTATAAGGGGACAGTAAGATGTTTCCACAGTAAGTGTTTAAAACTTTGCCTAGTTTTAGCCATCTTGATCTCGAGAGGGAGCTCGTTCCATAGAAGGAGGACCGCTTGTACGATTAAGTATCTAAACTAAGTAGAGTTTAAATATTTATTTTACATAGTTCCTAGCTAATTGTGAATATTAATTTAAAAATTTTAAATGTCGAATTTTATTAGAAGACTATTATATTTTCTTTTTAGTCTGTAAATATAGCAACTGAGAACACACAGTCTAAAGCATCGGGCACTCCTAAAGTATATCCGTCCTGCATGAGAGCAGTTTCCGGGAAAATCAATAGAATCACGCTGATTCTTAGATTACGACATGCCCTTTATTGTTTGTCTTGATTTCATGGAAATGTATACATATAGCGAAGCAATTTATTTTGCCATGTTTGATGTAAATCTGCGATGTTTCAACACCATGAGAGTATTCTTTAACGTTTGACGTACGACGAAATAACAATTTCGTTGCTGAGCAGTATCTGTACGGATTCTCATAACAAAAATATTTATAGGTAATAGAGATAAGTTGGTAATAAAGCTAACACAAAGCTAACATAATTAAGAAGAATAAAAGTTTAACCGTATGATGCAAATTTCCCTTAATTTAAGATTTTTTAAAATAAATAATCAAAATATTTAATCTTGTAAAAGTTTCTGTTTTTAATTTCATAGAAAATGTTATTGAAAATTTATAGAATACTTTACTGATTGATTCAATACACGCCTGATCGTGTTTTTTTATGCATGAGCCTGCTGAAGTAACTCTACTGCGGCCTGCCTTATGGATAGCAGAACGAGCAAAATCCAAAAGTGGTGGTTTTTTGCTAATGTAACAATATCGATTGTAGAAATTAAATGGAATAAATTAATTCACACCTACAAAGGTCACAGAAACTAATTTGTTTCATTTATCAACTAATTAAAACTTAAATGTCAATTCAAGACTACCAATGAAAAGTTTATATTTTGAGAACATTTACACTTACCTAATATGTATTTTGGTAAATTGGACACAAATGCTAACTTATTCTTTAACAAATTCGTAGCCTAAAAATATTGCCTCAAAAGACTATGAAGGTTATCAAGTACTTAGAGTGAGTAGTTATTTACACGACTATGTAGATGTGGGAAAGATTAATTATCCTTTCTGCATCTCAAATGGGGAATTTTATATTTGAAGTATTTTTTCCATTCAAATAAGTGCCAGTCGATGTTGATTTTTCAAAATATATTCAGTTAAAATGTTAATCAAAATATTTAACTTTCAATTTTACATCTCGATGCGTCAGACTTTTAGGTTTTGATGAAAATAATACACCAAAGTCAAATTGATTTACAAATTTTAATTAAGCAAGTTCGATAAAATATGACTTGAAACTTCAATTAAAATTATATTTCACCCGCTTTGATGAGGATCCTCTTAAATAATTAATGATTGGTATGACTGCTTAGTATTTCTGATGAACTCGTGAAATTAGAAGGAATGCTAGGGTGACGAAAATTTAAGGAGGCATCGGGTGAGAAGTCAATTCAACTGGGGGAGACTGAGGGTGGTGATGTGACATTCGGGTTGATTCGGAATTTGATATTATTTAACTATTTACAGATAATTCGTTGTTCTTCATAACTTGTAGCGATAGCGTACCTATTATTAGTGGCATTTAAGTTTTTTTTTTGCTTGCAATGGACTTGCGTCTTTCGCACTGTGAATACGAAGAATACCAACGGATTCGAACCAAACTCCTTGACAAAAAGTGCACGCTGTCTCGGTTTCTTGTAGCCGGAAATCAGATAACCTGATGGTCGTTTACAGGTGCCCCTCTCGTGGACTATAACCATGATGTCTCCCTCAAGGGGTGAGTCGCATCGCCTCCTAGTTCTGGACAGTTTCCTCATCTAATGCCTGCGCTTAAGGCATCTATTCTATTCCCGGATGTAATAAGGAACACCCGTACGTGAGTGGTACTAAATTATAAACGGAAAATATGAGTCTATCCTTTCAATAGTAGCGATGTGAGTCTATAGATATATTTTATCATTAAGTTTGATCTCATTCCAGATCGAGAGTCGTATAACCTATACTAAAATATAGCTTTTTTTGTTTAATTTTAAATAACTTAAAGATAAATATAATAAAGTTAACATTAATACGGCACTATAAACAATGTTAACTGAAAATAATTTAGCAATTCGAGCAAAACTAAAAAACCTTTTAACCTGAAAAATAAATCAATAGAATATACAAAACTAAAACTTTAATGTTTGAAAATTTAAATTTGATATTTACTTGGGGTGAAAAAAATAACCAAGACCATCCATCCCTAAAAAATACAAAAATACACCAGAAATAGTAACGCTCAATCCAGTTTTACATAATTCGGCAGTAAATACTGCTATAATTCTTGGTATCATCCCTAAAAAAGGTGATTCGGAGCGTCAACCATCGTTCTTGTGAGTATTTGATATTCGGTATACGCAGTTTAAGCCAGTTTTTACTGTACTGTCAGTGATAGATGGGCCGCTATCGTTGGGCACGTTTTAGACACACATTGCAGCCACCGATTAAGGAGTGAAATCACTTTATAGAAAAAGAAAACGGTCGAACGACTTTCGACCATCGATCTATCGATCGACAGTATATACTGACCCATTTCCAAGCAATTTCATATTATTACTAAGTAAATAAAGTTTAAGTATACGTGCTCAATAGCGGAGCGATATCTTAATTTTATACTAAAATATTTTGCAGTTTTAAAATAATACAAAATAAGTCCTTTATTAGTTCTAAAATGCAATTTTACAATGTTCATTAATACGCAATAACTGAATAGTTTATATCAGTAATATATATTAAATAATTATCATATTTGCAACATCGTTTGTCTTTTTTTCGCCACAAATGAAATGCAACTCACAATTTAAGAAGAATAAAAAACAAATACTTTTAATTCAGTGGCAATAAATCAGTTATCAAAAACCTTTAACTCATACTAAGAATTTGACAGCTTATTAAAAGTTTAAATTACAGAGATTAGAGTTTGATTGACTCTAAATCCTATAAGTACAAAATAAGCAAAATTTGTCTAATAAAAACGAAAGCTTTTAAGCCAATCTTTTATAAAGCGTAAAGACATTTAATACAATTTATAAGTTGGAAGTTACTCTATTTTTTCACTTCTCTGAAAATTGCCAGTCTAAGTTTAGAAAACTGATTTCGAAAAAATGGTTGTACAACCATTAATTTATAAAGATACAGATATTATTGTCTTAAAAGGATATCGTGTCGCCGTGTAAATTCCTTACAACAGTATCCAATGCCGATTCTGGGCGTCGAAGACACACAAGCTCACTACAGAAAGAGCTCAAAGAGCCATAGTACAGGTGAGACAATACCATCCCTACACATACTCTACTAAATTATTGTACAAAGAATGTAATCTGCTAACAGTAAGACAATTATTTATTCGGACTTATCTGTCATTGTACCATTGTAAGGTTAACAGGGACTCGATTCACTCATCAGCTAGAAATACGCGTAGAGATCATAAAGTTTTTTTTAATCGAAGTCTCAACCTGCGGGAAGTCCTCATCAACACTCATTGTCCTTACAGTTACTTTATTTTTCAGGGACAAATCAAAATATTAGCTTAAGTAGACATTATACACTGTACCTTCTGTCACAATATTGTAACATGGGCTTAATATAAATAAACTATTATATCTAATTTTTATGTCACTGTCCAATGCATACTATCACTAACGTGTGTTGTATATATAATTTTCTCATAAGTGTTAAACCCAGTTAATGTTAAATTGCTACTATGTGGTAAATGTCGCTAATGGCACAGTTATCCATATTTGTAAGTAATTTGTACTTAGACCCTTGTATTGTGATGTTGTTTGTTGACCTAAATAAATATATAAAAAAAAGAAAAGAAAATGCATTTTTAGGAAACCAGAAGTAGATTTAATAAAAATAAATACAAATCACACCGAACTAATTTTACTAACAATTACAACACACACAGACCGAATTAACAAACGTTTTAATTAAAATACAAATCACCAAAGCAATTAACTGCACACAGATTAAGTAGGCAGAAAGAGATAGTTTGACCATTCAGACGAGCAGAGGTCCACCTTAGTAATTGAACTCAACGATAAGTGCCCCCTGACTGCGCTCGCAGGCTCTTATATAGACATAGGCTCCGCCCATTGTAGTCCTCACTTATTGTTGGAAAATACGTTACTCTTCTTCTAACAATATATTATAGTATAACTATTGCCTGTGAATGTGTCAGTTATCGTGGTAAATAATAGCCTAGGTCATTCCTCAAGAAACAAAGGATTTCCAGTATAAATTTCATTGAAATTGGTTAAGCGGTTAAACCGTGAGAGTGTAACAGAAGGGCACACATTAATGAAAAATATGAGTCACAATCAATCAATCATCAACCCATACTGTCCCACTGCTGGGCGCGGGTCTCCTCTCGGGAGAGGGTTAGGGCCATACGTCCACACGTTGGCCAAGTGCGGGTTGGGGACTGGCAAGACTACGCTGTGACCACGTATTCTTGTCTTTGGATGTTTTTAAGCCGCCCGAAGGCCTCCAACTAAGCTTTGCGACTGTTATCCTATGATAATAACCGGGACCGACTGCTTAACGTGACCACCGAATCAAGGTGACGCTCATGATAACATGCCACCAGCAGTTACCCATCCAGGAACTGACCGCGCCGTCGCTGCTTACCCTCGCCGATTCGTTTCTAATCACCGAGTGCAACTGGACCATGAGCGCCTCATCGATTTATAAGACGTTATCACGTCACTAAAGTAAACATTTTGGACAGTTTATTATCTCAAATACGATTACAACTGATCATTAATTACACAAACACGAGAACCATACGCAAATAATAGACGTGACTTATAAAATGATAGATATGACATAACATGAGGTTGAGAACGTATCTTAAGTGTTCAGAATCTGGGGTCTTGTTTTACAAGAATCCTACTAATATACATTTAGAACTTAGAGCCAAATAAAGCAATCATTGCCTGGGAAGACAATGGGATTAATTTCAACGTTCAGGAGACTAGGCTATTCAGGTTTTATGATTTTAATTCAGGCATAATGAAAAAATAAACTAGGTCTTTTGAATAAAGGTGTTAGATAAATGAGACAACATAATTGTATAAATGTTGAAATGGAATTTTATGTTCCTTTTAGTACAACTGTTCTTCTTAAAATAATATAAATAATATTGAATTACATTTCGTAAAAATCACCTTCTAATTATTGTTCATTTATCGATTATTACCTATATCCTATAAATAACGTATCTTGCATCCTTCCTTGTACACTTGAAAACATGTTTACAATTTTTAAAACAATAAATTGTGTAGTTAGGCATAAAGGCGTATCATGAAATAAATAAATAAAGTACCTACTTCTAAATCTTGAGAGGAATTTTATCGTTATGGCAAAAATAATTTGAATATTGAAATTGGGTTGTCAAATACAATACAATACATTTACTGTACAACACACAGTTATTGAATGGTCATTTCTCAAAATGTTTATCTCGGAAGTATATATTGAATCGTACGAAACGACACTTAAGAAATAGACATTGCTAATAAAAGTAATAGTAATAATTTAAATGAATTCTTATTTCTAATGATAGCAACTCGCGGGAGTACCTTTCAATTAATGTTATCTATTTAATTACAAAATGATGTAATAATCGAGGACATGAATACTATTGATTTGTTTTGTTAGTTTGTTAAGTTACGATTATACAATTACACAAAAGTGACAGTGGAGTTCATGTCTACCCGTCCCATCCGTCCGACTGTCCAGGCTGTCGTGTTCCTCCACCATAGGAGTACCCTTCCTGGATCATGACTGGTGTGTTGCGCCCCAACGGTGTTAGGATGTTAAATATATGCTAATAGGATTCTTCGAGAACTTTTATATCGCGATTCAGGTTTTGTAGTCACTCTGCAGTTCAGTGTGTTTTTTATAGATGGCGCTGTTGTATGTTTTACTTGCACTACACGTGGAAGTCGTTTATCTCCAAAATACCGTATTAAGTTATGTTAAAATTTATCATCTGTATTTTCAAGTTTTTAAAAGTTCATGTCTAAAGGAAGGTAACTACTGAAATAATATAATTGAGAAATTCTGATAAGAGAGTCCATTAATGTCTTCACTGCAAGGAAAAATAAGCAGTGGCTTGTGTCTTTAATGGTATTGACGCCGTTCTATTGCGTAATCTTACTTTGAGCTTTCAATACATAATGGGCTTGTGAATAAATTACTAACTAGTTGTTGAAAAGGAATAGAACGCTGTTCTATTATTCAGTATATTATTTATTGAAAGTTGTCTTTAGAGGTAAAATGAACCTCAATACTTTTTTCAATATTTGTCAATAGCTGGCTGTTGAATTTTTAACCAAAAAACAATCATAGTCATTATGGAAAATATGGTAGGGTTTTTTTTGGTTGAATATGAATAGACAAAGATTTACTTTAATTGTGTATTCACGCATACATACAGTAACTATAAAACCAGTTTTTTTTAAAAAAATATATAAATATTTATAATTTTATTTACATAATTAAAGAAGTATGAAGGAGAAAATAAGATAACGTCTAGAGAATTTCTTAACTATCTAAGTTGTGTGTATATAAAATGTTAATTCTAATATAATTATGTAGTATTAACAGCGTCTTTTGAATACAATCATTAGTAATAATCAAAAGGGTAATGTATAATAATGGCAAAAGTATTTAAAAGAAACGATTTAAAACATTAGTGAAAAGGCTCTATACGTATATTTTTTCAAATTGTTGAGATAGTCGGAGAACCTAAAATTGAGAATGCCTGGGCATACTACCAAATTCCTCGGCCACTCTTTAACTGTTCAAGCAGTGCGGTTGTGGAACACCCTGAACATTAGCTGCGTTCAAGAGACTGGTGAAAGCATATTAATTGGGAGACCTCAAAGACTTGGAACCAACCTTGAACTGAATTGGGTCAAATTTCAGATTTCGCAAATTCCACTGGATTCTTTATAGAATATTTATTAACTAATATTTGTATGTATTTATTCATTTATCCACACTAGGCGTTACTATTATATACTTTTCTTTATATATACTTCTTTTTCCTATCATTTTCTAATACACCAGGTACTATCCTATATTTTCCACGTCTTAATTTCTATCCCATGGTTGCCTGTAAGAGATTGCCTTCGGGTTATAAGGCCACCAATTGTAACTTTTACCTTTAAGTTACCATTGTAGATAATCTGGTGTGCAATAAAGCTATTAATATTATTTATTTATTATTATTATTTTTAGTAGTACAAACACATTTTATAATTTGTCTTACAATAAGTAGTAAATAGGTTCATTAAAAATAATAATGAGAAAGAAATAGAAAGGGGTTAGTATACTATACATTATTCTCGTATCACTTTGTTGCTCATGATGAACGAGCCTAAAAACTTAAGATAGAATAAAACATTACGCTCAGACCAATAGGAGCCGAGAGTAATTTTATTGAAAAGATACGAAGGCGATCTTGCGTGGGTCATCTATTATTATATATAATTTGAACTAAATTAACCTGTAAGCATACGTTTATTCTATGTCATAAAGCCTGCTAAGGTCTATGAGACTTACGAGGGATATCAATCTTTGCGAATCGTTTATTTATTTCTGATATTAAGCTTATTCAATGTGCAATAAAATTAACCTTAAATTGCTATTTTTTGTATTTTAGATAAACGAAGTTACGTCTTTAACGATCCATTTTGGTTTTAGTGAAAGTGGAAGTTTTTTGTTCTTATCAGTTGCCTCATGCAAGGTTTTCACAAATCATAAATTTTATCTTCATAGGCCCTTAGTCAGCATGTTTTGCATCGAGTAGACGGAGAGAGTGTGACAAGTCCTATGACAGCTTACAGCACCATACAGTTCGTCGTACAAAAACATCACTTCGTGAGGGGGAAAATTAAGGTAAGTACAGTTCTACAGATATAATAAGATTCTTAATAAATTCCATTGATTGGTACAAAAAAAGAAGTGAAAAAGAAGAAAGTCTGTGTTTTTTTTGCCTATGCCTTTGATAACTTACGAGCAAGTTAGTTAAGTTTGGATTAGCCCATATTATAACCATGACTATGCAAGGTCAGTAATAGGAAACCTTTTGGATAAATGAACAATTTCCGTTAGAAAATGTATATCATATGTCAGTATAATTCTATATAATTTAATATTAGAAACAAATATCACAACATTTTTGCAATCCGGCTTCTTTGTCGATACCAGTTATTTTCTTAGGTCGTCCTTACTACGCCCATAAAGATTGTGATTGTTTGAATGTACCCACTATATAAATATATATATATATATATATATATATATATATATATATATATATATATATATATATATATATATATATATATATTTATATATATATTTATTTAAGTTGTTAGTAAAATTATATTTTCGTTCTTGGTGTGCCAAAGAAAATTATTTTTAATACATTATAAATTTTTGCAGATCCGATGTACAGCTAGCATATACTCCATATACTTGCAAAGTGTAGAAAAAAGTGCTGAAGAGGAGAGGATACGAACCACTCCGATCAGCCTTCCAGAAGTTCACGAAGCAGTAGTCTACTCCATACATCGCTTGCCAGAAACGAGTAAGTCTCAAGATATTCATATTAATTATTCATATTAAGACAACTCTTATACCTGGCGGGCACTTTGTCAAGTGAGCCCCAAATCAGGCATTCAGGCACTATACTCTTCATGCTCTTAGTATAATTATGAAATCCCTGAAAGTCCCTAGTTTTGAAGTTTTTTGATTGCGATCGAATACAAATTATCCGTGGACCTCTGAAATATTATTACAAACATGAGTAAACTTCGTATCTTTAATTATATTGTATTCTATTCTTAACAAATTTTAATGTTGTTTTTAAAGGTCAAATTTAAAGGTATCACTTTGTTCTTGTGCCTGTTTTGGTTAATTGGTTCTCTAATGTAATATCAAAACACAATTTTACAAAAAACGGTATTGTCTCAAGAATTTTCATAATCTAAATGTGGGAGAACAATGCTTCGGCATAAATAGACTGGCTCAACGAGAGCAATACGCTTTTCCGTTCAGTATCAGTAATGATTTCGTTGCTTTTCTTCGCGAGTAAGGTTACCCAAACCCAAATTGTGAAGGAGGATCTGTAGGTTAAGGGTTTGTTTACCCGTCTCCCCTTTTTCTCTCCTATTTAATAAAGAAAATATAACACAAATCAAACTAAATATCATTTAATTTTAGTAGTAAAGATAAAATGTAGACCAACGCGGCTTACTTGTATAGATCATAGTGGTTTTGATTTCCTCTCTAACTCAATACCCGTATACATTGGTGAGAAAGTATATTTCTGTGGTATGTAAAACTTTTCAAAATATATTGAAATGTTTAGTTTTATAATCTAGAAAAGGGATAAATACTCTAAGTGTTTATCCCTTTTCTAGATTATAGAGCTAAACATTTCAGTAGTATGGGTTATGAAAATTATAAAGCTGTAATAAGTGAGTTAGGAGACGTACAGATACTCATTTCGCTAGGAAATTTTGTGAGTAATTGAATATGTAATTATTTACTCATAATAATTTTTAAATTAAAAACATTGTGTAACGCAGTGTTAAGTTCTAGCTATTAACTTCAATAAAGTAGCATTATAATGTGTGCTTAATTCTATTTGAAGTCGGGGATGAGACGACGACTATCATAAATACGCCATAAGTTTTAGAAAACATAATATATAAAACATACATGTCTGTAAAATTTGCGGGTTGCCATCGATTCCCTAGGGATCCAATGACCAGATCTCGACATATTGACAATGTTGGTAAGATAATGTAATTAATGACCATGCCCCCAAAATCTGACTGGTTTGACTCGGACCGACTTCTACAACCGGACCGTTTCCTGCAATTCAGCGTTGTTCAACTATTTGGGCCGGTTCGTTCTTCATGTCTAAGTTTCCATTACACAACCATCAAAACCAAAAACGCACGCTTCATTCATTAGCTATTTCCTCACCAAACGCAGCATTGATATTGCCAGCCGTTCCTACTGCGTTAGTTCCACGTTGGAACTCGTATTCAAAGATTGCTCGGATTTTCGAAGTATCCATCTTTGATGATTTGAGAATTCTTCTTTAACCCAAATTACAACTGATTTGTATTATGTATATACAAAAAAGTATATAAGTATTCTATCTTTCAATCTAACTTTCATAATATAAGCTCGGGTTAGTTTGTAGCTAAATGGCGTTGTGTGAACTGTCCGAAATATTTATTTATTACTATTAGGTTTTAATTCTATATTATAATACCTCGTGATAGTTAATAACGCTTTATATACCCGAACAACAGCTGATAATAGGCGGATGAAATCGCTTACGGTGGTTGGCGTTTCATTCAAAGGTGAATTTTCTCGATTTATTTATTTCAGTTTTATATAAATATTGTTAATTTATACTTTTAATTGGTCGGTCCAGTAGCAACGTTCAATTTGTTGGACCCTCATCAGAGATTTGCTTTGTGGATTAATTGAAATTTTAATGAAGGAATGTTATGACTGAAAAAGTGCTTTATAGATTTATGAATGTAAAGATTGTTTGAGACTTTATTTTACAAAAACTTTTTTCAAGAGAGGTATAAAGTAGGTTTATTAAGATTTTTATTTGATTCTGAGTTATATGTCAGAACTGATGTCAAAATTAATTCGACATGTGGTTATAGAGAGGATCCTTGAAAGCGTTTCTTTATAATCAATGATGCTTTAAATATCTTAAAACTCATTGGTAATATCTGTGATACTTAACTAAAACCTAATACCTAAAAAATATTTTATTAATTAAACAAACTTTTTAGTCCAATTCCACATAAATCATCATCAAAGAGGAACAAAAAAATCTGAATTATAGTTTTAACTGCTGGGTTGGGCTGGTAGTTTAATCGGTCGCCACGTACCGCTTTCTACTGCGCCAACTGATGTGCGTTCAAATCCTATCCTGGGACAACGCGCGTGATCCATTAATTGCTGTTCTGAGTCTAGGTTTTCTCTGTGTCTGTATTAGTTATGTGCATTCAGGTGTGGAAGTATAATAGATTAAGAAATACTAAGTAAAAAAAAACCGCTTTACTTTTTCTTTCTTATGAAAAAGTAGGTGCATACTGTACGTTCTATATATTCTAAGTATATGAAAACAGATTTCTATTGTATTTGTATTCTTTTCGTTCAAGGTGAATAGTATCTGATAACAACACTATAATGTTACCATAGATACTTTTCAACAAAACAAAATAGTTTAGATCTCGACAAGCACTACACTAAGTGGTATTCAAGGTCGATAATGGAACAGATAAGTGGACAATAACTTAATAATACACTAAGCTAGTTTATATCATTACTAGTGCTAGAGAGTAAAATCTAATATTTAGAGTCAGACCGTCACCATAGCCGGTAAGGTTCATTTTATAAAATTGTAGTAATTTTTAACTGTCCAGTGTACTAAATCTTTTAAGTAAGTCTTTGCTTTATCATTATAGTAATAGGTATATTTTGATAATACAAGTAGTTAATAAAATACTGACACATAGCTATAATGTACCTGATCACATCATATCCAAAGCTTTTCTACAAACAGTCTATTGCTGAACATCATCATCATCATCATCAGCCTATCACAGTCCACTGCTGGACATAGGCTTCTCCAATTTCACGCCACTTAGTTCGATCTATGGCTTCTCGCATCCAGCTCCTGCAGCCGTCCCGCGCAAATCGTCGCTCCACCTGGCATGTGGACGTCCTAAACTACGATTGCCGAGACGCGGTCTCCACTCAAGATCTCGTTTACCCCAACGGTTATCGGTTCTTCGGCAAATGTGGCCAGCCCACTGCCACTTCAGCTTGCTAACCCTTTGGGCTACGTCGAGGACCCTGGTTCTTTGTCGGATCACGTTTCTGATGCGATTCCTTAGAAAAACGCCGAGCATAGCCCTCTCCATAGCACGCTGAGCGACTTTGAACTTATGGACCAGTCGAACCGTAAGTGTCCACGTTTCGGATCCGTATGTTATTACGGGTAGGACGAACGCATTGAAGACTTTCGTCTTTAGGCACTCTGAGATCGACGATGAGAAGACCCGACGAAGTTTCCCAAACGCTGCCCAACCTAGTTGGACTCTTCTGTTCACCTCGTCTCAAAGTTATTTCTACCAAACTGCAAAGTCTGCCCGAGGTATACATATTTTTGAACCACTTCGAGAATGGCACCGTGTACCGCAATCGATTCCGTTAGTAGATGTTCATTGAACATGACCTTGGTCTTGTCCAAGTTCATCCGTAGGCCGATGCGCACAGAAGAGTCAGCCAGGTCGTTCAGCAACTGTTGTAGGTCCTGCAGCGTTTCTGCCATGATGACGATGTCATCTGCAAATCGCAAGTGAGAGATATATTCGCCATTGATGTTGATTCCAGTGCAGCGTCTTAAACAAGTCCTCCATTGCATTAGTGAACAATTTCGGGAATATAACGCCCTCTTGTTTCACGCCTCGATGCAATGGTACGGGTCTTGTATGCTGATCCTGTACTTGGACGGACATAGTGGTGGCTTTGTAGAGACATCTCAACACTTGGATGTACCACCAATCTACTTGGCAACGCTGCAAGGACTCCAGAATAGACCAGATCTCGATCGAGTCAAAGGCCTTTTCATAGTCCACAAATGCTAGACACAGGGGCTGATTATACTCTTCGGTCTTCTGTATTATCTGCCGCACTGTGTAGATGTGGTCTATGGTGCCATATCTGCTCCGAAACCCAGCCTGCTCCGGTGGTTGGTATTCGTCGTATATTCGCGCAAGACGGTTCGTGATGACTCTTGAAAACAGCTTATAGACGTGGATCAGGAGGGAAATGGGCTTATAGTTCTTCAACATGGCTTTGTTACCCTTTCTGAAGAACAGGACGACTACACTCCTACTCCACGCCTTTGGAGTTCTCCCTTCGAACAGGACAGCGTTGAAAAGCTTTTGGAGCGCCTTTAGTACGGGTTCACCTCCAGCCTTTATCCTCACCCTACTTTATACTACCCTTTCTTCGGACTTCACATAACCCTAAAATGTGCCACCTAATCTTCCCAAGTTCCTCCTCAAGTTGTACCAGATGCGAGTCTAGCCGTAACGTGCGGCTGATGAGTGTTACCAGAGTCAGTTGTTTGTGGTGGCCTCCCATAACCCGGTGAGTCTAAGCACCCCCTGTCCTGCCATAACCGTGGTCGCCACCATAACCAGGAATAACGAGATTACCGGGAACTGGGGGCCGTGGCTTCTGTTGCTTACTCATGGAGGGTTTTGCCCATAATCACCACGCTGGGCAGGCGAGTTGGTGATCGCAGGGCGTAACTTGTTGCATCGGTGACGCTGCTGCCCATCACCGGCCTATTGTATTTAGTTACGCCTGTTGGGATGGATATATCGCCATCAGTCGGTCGCCAGAACCTCGTTTGTTATCCAGCAGGGCGCACCACAGGTGAGGTTGGCTGGGAGCGAAATATTGTGGTTCGCCTCCGTGCATCCCTGAACATACTACCCCTATTGCTGAATATAGCCTTTCTAAGATGAAACCCAAGTACAGAATAATAAAAACTTATAATTTGTAAAGCAATTTTCAGTTCAAGTGTGAAAAAAACTTTATGATAAAATGTCATTTTGGATACAAAATCCATAATTAATAATTTCTAAATAATATCTTTAATGATATTTACTAAAAAGATCACGCCCCAAAGAAATAATTCTAATTTAGGAGTTCCCTAGTACTTAAGACTATTGATAGAAGTGGTATTGGTATCATTAGTATGCCGCGTTCAGAGCATTAGGTCTAATAGTCTAAATGTTCCGAAGCGGATGCACGGTTGGCGTGCCGAATTTATATTGTGAGGTATTGTGGTAAATCTACTCCGACCGCAATTAAATCTACCTTAATTTGAACTCCTATTGTGGGATTTGTTTTGCCCAGCTAGATGACATTAAAAATCTATTATTGCAGTGTGACCTTATTATTTTTATCGTAAGTAATGATAGGTACTACCAGTTCATTTATATTCTATACGTTATTAAAAATATCTAAATATTGGACCAATTCGTTTATATTTGGCAAATAATATAAGGGAAATGACGACTGTGAATGGACTTCTAGGTAAGAAAAAAGTGCATAGCTTCTGGAACATTCTACGGATATTCTTCCTCTTAGTCGAAATATCTTGCCAGAGTGGTTGTGGCTAGTAATTGGGTTGATTTGCGATATCCCTTCATGTATACCGCTTTTAGCATTTGCGAGTGCATTTCAATACAGTCAATTTGGCCTTTTTTTTCATAAGGTTCATCCAGTGGATTAGGGAACAAACCCATGGGTATTGTGAATTTATGAGGTAAAGACTTCAGCAATCATATTTACACTATAGTGTTTAGTGTCTATCGAGAGTTCGTTGATTTAGGAGTTATTAGTGCATCCATGGTATTGACAGTCGTCTCCAACATCACATCTCTAAGACATCGTTTTTCTTAGAAGTGATCAGATTTCAGACTCATAAAAAAATGCGAGGCTCTATATTGGGTGGATATTTGTGTGTTTGGTAATTCTCTTGAATTTTTCTTCTTATCTTGAGCGTAAATATTTGCCATCTTTGCTTTCAAATCGGAGCGTATTTTATTTACTATTAAATCATGAGAATTAATTTGAAAAAAGTAACATGAACGAATAAACACGTATAAAGATGAAACTTTTTTCATATACAATCAATGATAAGATACAATCTTTGAGTTGGGTCATTATAATTCTGCTATGAGTGTACGCTTTTTTTTGTGCAGAACTCCCCTCAGATTTCACCGACTGGACCGAATGTCGGACTCGAACCGACTAAAAACCGCACACCATCTTGGGTACTAGAATCCGAGATACAAACAGGTGTACCCTTGGAAAGAAATCCCTGGAACCCCGATGTACCTCGGGCAACCTACCCCCTCCTGTGCGGGAACCCCAATGTTCCCGTTACTATCCCCCTAGGCCCGTATGCTCCGCAGCGTCTGCGCCTCCACCCGAGCCTGCTTCTGCTAGGGTGACAGATGGCCTCATCTGTCAGAACGAAAAGAACATATATAACAAAGAAACTTCTGGTGTACTACTACTCTAGGCACCCCCATGGGCAGCGGCAATCGTTTACCATCAGGCGCTACGTCTGCTTGTTTGCTTTCTATTCCATAAAAAATACTTTTAAATCTGATATTTTAATAATATTTAAATATCATGTAAAATAAATAATATTTAAATGTGTGTTTCTTTTATCACTTTCTTTTTAGTTATAAGCCTACAACTTTTGTGTTACAACAAAAAGAAGAGATTGTATTTTGTATTGGAATAATGACGCCGCCATGGCATAGCTAAGGTTTTACGGTTGAAGTATACACTCATAATATGTCCGTTGATAATATTCGGGTGACTCATGTCGCGAATATACGATCTTTGTCGTCGTGCACATTGCACCTTGAAATTCAAGATCCCAATATGGCGAACATTGATGGTAAATCTGTTGTTGTCATTACTAAAATAAAATATATAAAATATTTTTTGGATTATATACTTTAATCTCATCTGCGTTCAGTTAATTTTTCGACATCTCACATCTCAGCTGTCACTGTGTTTAGTTCAGTACCAAATAAACGTTAATCAGGGACACGCTTGTTTATTAATTGAAAAAGTAAAATTTACTTTGGCAAAACCAAAATTAATTAAATTACTCAACTTAGGCCATAATTTTTCTTTTAAAATTCTTGTGTTGAAAATTTAAAACCTTTAATGTGTGACGTGAAACTTAACATGTCGCTCTAAACTTAGACGGCGTTTAAATTAATGCCGACTAAATAACTTGTGTAATTATTACTTACAATTTTGAAATTTAGAGTTTAGTATAGCTTTTTTACTAATTAACAAGCGTATACCTCTTATTATTTTTTAGTTGATTCTGAACTAAAGACGGTGAAAGCTGAGATGGGAAATGTCGTAAATGGATTGAAAGAAGTTGAGATTGAAGTATATGAACCAAAAACAAATTTTAGTAATTATTAGTTTAGTAACAGCAACAGAATTACCACCATTGGCTTATGCTATTTGAAAATGTCTGATTTGTCAATCGAATGAAATGTGAGGGTAAGATGTCTAAAGCGTCTAAGTTTTTAAAATTTCAAATTAATTCATCATCATCAATCATCAACAAGCTATAATGTCTCACTGCTGGGCACGGGTCTTCAGTCTTCAGGAGAGGGTTAAGGCCATATATCCCGACGCTGGCCAAGTGCGGGTTGGGGGCTGGCAAGAATACGTTGTGGCTACGTATCTTGCCATTGGATGTTTTTAAGCCGCCTGAAGTCCTCCAACTAAGCTTCACGACTGTTATCGTATGGTAACAACCGGGACCGACTACTTAACGTGACCTCCGAATCACGGAGACGCTCATGGTAACATGCCACCAGCGGTGACCCATCCAAGTACTGACCGCGCCATCTTTACTTACCCTTGGTGGCTGTTTCTAATCACCGAGTGCAAGTGAACCTAAGAGCGCCTCGCCTATAAAACTAATAGAGTATAGTTTTCTTATGTGCATTATCCAATATAAATTTTATCTGAGAAAAATCTCATTTATTCGTCAGCTGATGTTAACAAAACGTAAAACTAAGCTTAGACGTCGTCGTCCTTTCAATTCCAAATTTAATGGAAGTTGTTTATTCAAAAGCTGTATACTGTGCAGTTTGGTAAAAAAACTATTTATTTTCTCGAACTCAAGTTATTTCACGAATTTACTGCTTCGTGCAGCTTTTAACCATTCTTTTTGTTTGTAGAATTAGTAATAAAATCTGCAGATATTTTTAAATCGTGGTCTGAAATAAAGAGTCATCCTTAATAAGCTGAAATGTTATGAAGGTTTTATAATATTCAAATGTTATGTGATTGCGATGAATGATAAAATATTGAATATCTATAATTTCCAACAATGTCTATCTACACCGAAGGTATGCTTTTAGCTTGCAGAAAAATAAAACACTTTCTATTAAAATGATCAAAACCGCAAATACCAGTCTTAAAACATTTGTACATAAATATAACAAGTTATTGCAAAGTTTGGGCCTATTATCTAGTTAGTTACTAAAAAGTACATCTTTTTCCAAGAAATTTCTCTTGAATTTCATCATCTTAGTCCAAAGACGTACATTGTAGTTTCATTTATTCATACATTGTAGTTTACCGTGGGAGAGCCACGCTTACCGTGGAAGAGCCACACTTCAGCATGCATGGGCCGGCTCGACCGGAGTGTTACCACGGCCTCACAGGAAACCTGTGTGAAACAGCGCCTACGCTGTGGTTCACCAATTGAGTGAGGATACCGAAGGCCTATAATCCAACCCTTCCCCTCATCCCCCTCACCATCCCCCAAGGCCGGCAACGCATTTGTGACGCCTCTGGTGTTACGGGTGTCCATGGGCGGCGGTAATCGCTTACCATCAGGGGATACGTCTGCTCGTTTGCTAGGGGGCAAAAAAACTTGTATTATTTAATAATTTGTTTAACTATTTTATAGTGGCAATCTATGTTCGTCCTGAATGCTATTATATTATTTCCATGGTGTTTATTTATTACTTTGTTTTTTGATAAGAACAAATTTAAATAATAGCTAAACTTAAACATATCTTAAAAATATACACATCAATCAACTATTTTTATAGTTTACTAATATATTTTAATAGAGAAATATAACAATAACAAGAAACTCTTGACATAGGATTTCTGAAAATGACACTAATTTTATCATGCAGTTTGATGTAAATAAAACTAAACTGCTGCACATTATGAAAAATAATAATATGAAAACCATAAAAGGAAAACTGACAAAATATTTAATTAGCGCTTGTAAATTTAAAAATCTTAACCTAAACTAGAGCTAGTTGAGAAACCTTTGTGCCAACCACTAAATTTTTGCGCCCACTTTGACTAAATTATAACTAAGTAACTGCACTCAATTGAAGTGTCTTTTAGCACCAAACAAAATGCTCAGTTATGGTACCGTTTGTGTGGTTTTAGTTAAAGTCTTTTATTTTGCTTTCTCTTAAATGCTAGATGTTATGATTTCAAATGATGTCAAAATAAATATTTATTGTTCTCATTAAGATGCTCTATATTTTCCAATTTAGTTACATTAAAAATATCTTCGAAAACCATGGCATAGTACCAATAATGGTGTTAGAAATGTAGTTCAAAACTTTCCAATTTAAGCTAAGCTAATTTATTATCGATGACCATAAATCATGCTCATAGCCCAGTTGCACTCGGCGATTAGAAACAATCACCGAGGGCAAGCAATGACAGCGCGGTCAGTACCTGGATGGGTGACCGCTGGTGGCACGTTACTATGAGCGTCTCCGTGATTCGGAGGTCACGTTAAGCCATCGGACCCGGTTTTTATCAAACGATGGCAGTCGTGAAGCTTGGTTGGAGGCCTTTGGGCGGCTTGGAAACATCCAACAGCAAGATTTACGTAGCCACAACGTTTCTTGTCAGTCCCCAACCCGCACTTGGCCAGCGTAGGGACGTATGGCCTTAACCCTCTCCTGAGAGGAGACCCGAGCCCAGCAGTGGGACATTATGGGTTGTTGATTGATTGATTGACCATAAATATAGCGATTCACATACTAAAGCCAAGGGGACATACTTCTTCTTTTGTAACGTTATTTTTTTCAAACTTTCTTAAGCTTCTCACAATCTTTAGCGTTCTTTTGTGTCCGCACAGTAAAAAAATTATAAAGTTTGTTAAAATTCTATTATATAAAAATAAATCAATTATGAAAGTAAAATACAATCGGGCAAAAATTTGATGCGGAATAAAAGGATTAACAGAGAGGAAAAAACCGTTAAAAATGTAAATAGTAAGCAATAAAAAAATCTGGTCATCAAAAATAACACGAGTTGCTGGGTAAAAAAATCGACAAAAAAGAAAAATGGACTAAGCTAAACTAAAAAAATGAAGTACAGAAAATGGGGGAAAATATCATACATATAGTATACGTACATAATATACTAAAGTATATATAATTATATATATAGTATAGTATATTGATTGAAATTATCCTTAATTTATTTTTATAATAGAGTTATTCAAGTGATATACTTTTTCAACTAGTTAGGTCCGAAATTAGCTGTTTGTTGTAACTGAAGGAAAATAATACGCGTCTCATATTTATTTATTTATTAAAACTTGTTGCACTAATTGTACAAAAAGCGGACCTAATATCCTGAGGCATTCTCTCCCAGTTCATTTTCAAGTGAAGTAGAAATAAGTAATTTTAAAGTTGTGTAGGTATCGGATTAGAACCGACCACTTATTGCTGTCTATTCCTGCTGCACAAAATGTATTGTAGCAAAAAGGAAAGTTTAATTTGAATGTTTTCAATTAAAAACTATTGTCATTAGATGAGGTTAAATTTAATTTACAAGCAAAATTATTTAAAACTATCTCGAGAGTAGATCCTGTTATGTGATATTTCTGTAAAATTATGTATGATGCACTAGACTTCCATAAACTCGGATGTCCTGGAAACCTTAACCATATTTTTTCCTTTTGTACTCTTGACACCACTTGCTTGCCTTACATGTTGTGTAAAGTTTTATATTTTAAAATAAACATATGTACATATACATATGGATGTATATTCTAAGAAGAAGAAGTAATCATCATCATAGTCATCATCAATAGTTAGGATGAGTATTAAATAACTATAGCAGTATTTAATATATACTAAGTTCCATAGATATAATTGTATATATGAGTAGCTCTATATTTTCACTATCTAAATTTACATGTAAGGTTCGGGTATTACCCACTTACAATTAATTGGTTACTCACGCTATCAATAAAGCTTAGCGTAGCACTAAGGTTATTGAGGTTTGATGCTTAATATCATTACAATTTGATCTGTGTTTTCGTCTAATGGCAGATAAGGTGATATATAGGTACTTTTATTTTGTAAACCAAGATTAGGAAATGTGCAATGAAAAATACAAACAAAAACTGATAAAATAGCGAACTGATAAAATGGCGCAGCCTATAGTCTTGTATGGAAAATCTTCAGATGGATTAAAAGCTATAACCGTGACGATCGATTTACGAGTTGGAGCTGTTTCAGCGGGATCCCAGTCGGCTGCGCAGTGGTGAGCTTGTGCCATCTCATCGCCTCCGATTCTTATATAACTTGTTCAGATATTCACCGAAGCAACGGTGCCTGGTGAGTATCTGAGTCAGTTAGTACTCCCTACCTACCCAAGAGTAAAAGTTCAGCAGAACGGCATCAACAAAGCATTGGTGCAGCTTTTCATTCACTATACTAAGGGTCAGTGAGCGTTCCGCCGCACCTCGAGGTCATATTGATCTTCCTCGCTCTCACCTCTATGGATGGCACGAGACTGGTCACAGATCTTCGTGTTTACATCCGCCAGGATATCAAATAATGGATGACGCTGCCTCTGACGAGATGTTGCGCTTGATTCAGATTGGCTCTATCGCACGAGGAGGCCAATAGGCGAATTGAAAGGGGAAGGGAATGTAAACTTTTTGGTAGAGAACGCGCACATCTGTGCTTTCTTCGATTCTCACAGCCCTTTTCAGAAATGCGGCCCAGAATATGGTCGAGTTCAACACAAGCTCATGTCGTTTATCTCAATATCTACTACCTTTACCTTTTTGTTAAACCTTGAAAGATCTGCAAATACGTTATAAAATATATATTACGACTATAGATTTATTTACACATTTGCAAGTGGTTTCACGCAGTCTTACGTGGTAAACCCCAACCACATTTCATTATAATGAAGACATTATTAGAGTCATTATCGCTTGTAAAATGAAACGAACGTCTGTATGGTTCTCTTGTTACCGTTAGTCAACGTTCATCATTCTTAATTATTTCCTTCCTTTTGATGTAGACTGCACTGTTGGCCTAGCGGCTTAAGTGACCTACACGCCATTTCCTAATGTGCCAAATGTTGTGGGTTCAATTCCCAGATAGGATGTGAGTTTGGGTGTTCTTTGAGTACGTTTCATGTATACTGTATGTTAGTAAGGTACCATACCATATAAGATAATATATTTCACGATCTAGAAGCAATAAAAATGTTGGATATAAAAGAAAACTTAAAATTGTTTTTAAAACACCGTACTATTACATTTTTCTTGGAGGCTGAAAAAGCACATACCTTTTGCATAATTTGAGTCTTTTCGAAATGGACACTTTTTTATGTATAAGCCAGTTAAAGTGAGTCTATAGTCTGATGAAAAGCATGAGCAGAATCCAAGAGTGGGGGGCTTATTATATTGTGAATAAAATGCAGTATGATGACCCATACTATAGTGGCTTATTGAGATGTTTCTACGAGATGGGATCCTCTGGTTTCGCACTTACCAACGAAATACGATAACACGAATTCTGCCAATTTTGGTTAGTCTTCTGTGAGACGGTAATATCGCCCTCAGTCGAGCCTTGGCTCTACTACCTTGAACTTTTATGTTAAGTTAGTAAAATCTCTCAATTTTATTACATACTTTTAAAAAAATGGTAGAAATATAATATTTCTACCAATTTTTAAAAAAATATGAAATAAAATTGAGAGACTTTAAGGACTAAAAGATGTGATTATAGTCCTCATCATCCTCATTGAAAACTAAATTCTGAACCACACTGTCATTAAATGTTTTTTTTGTGGGTAGGTGTTAAAAAGTTCACACGCTTTTGTAAAAGTTCTCTGTATGTTTTAATAATTTTAATTCATTTTTCCACCAAACTAAGCAATTCAGTGTGTACTTACTTAACATATGCAACTGCTTCATGGTTCATATGTGTTGAGCTAAGTTTTGAAGCCACCTGCCAGCTTTTGTGCACAAATCAACATCTTCACAATAAATTTTTTTGAAAAGTTCATCCAGCTCTGATAGCCTCTTTTATAATGTCCCAACTTGCCGAAATACAAATGGTCGAAGCACTCTCAAAAAAAATTTCTCCAAAAGGATGGCCTAGTTGGAGGCACAGCTGCGTTCCGGGGGGAACTCCAAAGTTACCGTTGCTCGAGTCTCCGAGGAATTCCGAACATTCCGTGAGATAATGTTCAAGATGTTGGGCCTATTGCGGAGGCAGATAAACGAGTGCACCAAGATGTTAAACATCATAGAGACCCGTCATCGTCGCAAGGCACTTATCTTCCTCGGAGTGCCTGAAACTGACCAGGAGGATTGCAACAAGACCTTACTGAGTATCATCAATCAGAAGATGGGCCTTAACAAAGTTACATCACTACAGGTTAAGCTCTGCCTCCGTTTGGGCACCCCATCGAAGGAACGTCGTCGTCCAATCCTCGTCAGATTCTGTTCGGCGGAGGTCCGTCAAGCAGTCTGGAAAGCGAAAACGAAGTTGAAGGGGTCCAGCTTTGCGGTAAGAGAATTCTTGACCAAAACCCGACAGACAGTGTTCAGCTCAGCTCGGCAACATTTTGGGGTGTCGGCCTGCTGTCCAGCAGGCCGACACCCACACACACAAGACGGCACAATTATTGTCAAACCCGCCGTTAACAGCCGCCATAAGGTAACTTCACCTGAGAAGCTGGAACCCCTAATTGCCAAATATCCCAAGGCAAAGTCTCCAACCACGGCGAGTTCGAGCACTGCCACGAAAAGTTCGCGGGAACAATAAGTATCACGCCACTGCTCCTTCGTTTACTTTATATACTAATCTTATAATATTTTTATTGTTTCACTGTTTGTTTATCTACTTATTCGGTCACTCATATTTACATTTTGTACCGTAATAATAACAATTAACAGCTTGTGACATATCTGTCAAAACAATATTTTGGTTCGTCATTCAGTTCGGATACGTTCAGAATGCTATTTTCTTTATAAGTTCAGAAACCAATTGTGATTGTTACTCGGTGTGATATCTCTTCTGCAGTTTTATTTTCACTTTTGACTTAACTCCTTTTCTTTTTTTTTCTCTTTGATTGTTGATGTGAATTAATTAACTGCAGGTAATTACTGACTTTTTACATATTTTTTTTAAGTACTAGTTGATTCTGTATTTGTGACTGCTGGCGGGTGGTGTTGAAATGCGATCTACTAGCGATTTTTTGATAACAGTAATTTTAATAGATTTTCAATAGTTAAATACATATATATATATATATATATATATATATATATATATATATATATATATATATATATATATATATATATATATATATATATATATATATATATATATATATATATATATATATATATATATATATATATATATATATATATATATATATATATATATATATATATATATATATATATATATATATATATATATATATATATATATATATATATATATATATATATATATATATATATATATATATATATATATATATATATATATATATATATATATATATATATATATATATATATATATATATATATATATATATATATATATATATATATATATATATATATATATATATATATATATATATATATATATATATATATATATATATATATATATATATATATATATATATATATATATATATATATATATATATATATATATATATATATATATATATATATATATATATATATATATATATATATATATATATATATATATATATATATATATATATATATATATATATATATATATATATATATATATATATATATATATATATATATATATATATATATATATATATATATATATATATATATATATATATATATATATATATATATATATATATATATATATATATATATATATATATATATATATATATATATATATATATATATATATATATATATATATATATATTACATTTTTTAAAGTTTAAATTAGTACACTGATGATCGACGAAGAAGATGTTGTATACTTTTCCGCCAATGAATCTTCAGATAACAATAGTTTCGCTTCCTTGACGGATACTCTGGGTGACCAGTTACGGCGAAAATTTTCTACTCAATCTCGTCCTCTCTTAAATGTTTGCCATATTAACGCACAGAGTATTCCCAGTCACTTAAGTGATTTAACTGAGACCTTCGAGGACAGTGATATTCACGCCATTCTGGTTTCGGAGACCTGGCTCAAGCCTTACCTTCCCTCCAACTCCCACCCTTTGACCGGCTTTGTCCTGATTTGCAATGACCGTATTAACAAAAGAGGTGGAGGCGTTGCTATCTATCTCCGCAGTGTCTTCCCCTATAAAATATTAGCATCCTCCTCTTCCAATATTTCCACTACTGCAGAATACACTTTCCTAGAGGTTTGTGTCAGGGGAATCAATGTTGTTCTTGGAGTAGTCTATTGCCCTCCTGCTGTTAACTATTTCTCCAGTCTGGAAACAGTTCTGGAATCTTTAGGGTTAGAAAATTTACATCATATCATCATGGGAGATTTCAACACAGACCTCCTAGCCCTCAATTCCTTCCGCACACACAATCTCCAACAGATTTTCCAATCAACTAGCCTCCATGTCCTTCCACTCCAAGCCACTCACCACAACATCCAACACCAAGACACCTGGCTTGACCTAATGCTCACCCCTTGCCTAACCTTGTCTTCTCTCATGGTCAACTCCCTGCCCCCGGTTTCTCCCAGCACGATCTAATTTTTCTGTCCTATATCCTGAAGCCCCCTAAATCACCTCCAAAGATTATACTTAGAAAAACTATATGCGGACGCTTAGAAGATTGATTGGAGGGGTGTGGCGGCGGCTGCAGACATGGACACAAAAGTTTACATTTTTAACGACAATATTATAAAATTGTATGATATTCACGCTTCCCTAAAGTCAATAAAAATGAAACATACCCCGGCACCGTGGTAGACGGATGAGGTACGTACTGCGATGAGGCGAAGGGATCGGGCCTTCCTCAAATTCAGGAGGGATTGATGTGAGGACAAGTGGAATTGCTATAAGACTGCAAGAAATCAATGTAACCAGGTGATACGCAATGCTAAACGCCGACATATTCTGCAAAATATAGAGTCATCTTCTTCTTCCAGCATCTGGAACTATCTTGGCACTTTAGGTATTGGCAATAAGCCTCGTCCAGAGTTTAAGAACACGATCGGTTTAAATGATATGAACCGCTATTTCTCATCCACTACAACGCTGGACCTTCAAACCAAGTGCCAAACGCTGAATTACCTGTCTGGTCTTACTAGCCCAAACATCGACTCTTTTGATTTTTCTCCAGTGCCTTCTGCGGATATCAAGAAGATCATACTATCTATCCGCTCCAATTCGTTGGGATGTGATGGTATTAGCCGACGCATGGTCATTACCATCTTGGACTATACGCTATTGGCAATAACTCACATAATAAACTACTCTCTTGACTCTGGAACCTTTCCCTCTCTTTGGCGTAAGGGTTTCGTCATACCTCTTCCCAAAAAAATAATCCTTCACTACCCGAACACTTTCGACCCATTTCCATCCTCCCCTTCCTATCTAAAGTCCTCGAGGCCTGCGTATACAAGCAGCTCTCTGACTTTGTATCCCGTAAAAAATTGTTAAGTCCTCTGCAGTCTGGCTTTAGGCCCGATCATAGTACTGTTACCGCTCTTCTTAAAGTGACAGGCGATATAAGGAAGGGCATGGAGGACACCAAAGTTACTGTTCTGGTTTTGGTGGATTTTTCTAATGCCTTCAATACCGTTAGTCACAAAATCCTTCTAACAATCCTCGGGTATCTTGGGGTGTCCCCTGAGGCACTGGAATGGTTTTCTACCTATCTTCAGGGGCGCCAGTAGAGTGTTCGTGTTCATGACTTGTCATCGAACTGACGCAACCTCTACACAGGCGTTTCTCAAGGCGGAATTTTATCTCCTCTCCTATTCTCTATTTTTATTAACCTCATTACTGATCACCTTCGGTGTTCGTATCACCTGTATGCCGATGGTCTGCAGCTTTATTCGCATGCAAGAGTGGAGGACATATCGCAAGCCATCGACAACATCAACAGGGACCTGGAATACATAAAATCCTGGTCTATGAGATTCGGGCTGTCAGTTAAACCTACTAAGTGCCAAGCAATTCTAATTGGCAGCAAGAACATGGTGAAGCGATTGGATACTAAGTCTGTCTCGCCGGTCGTCTTCAACGGCTTAGTCATACCTTGGAGCGACGTAGTCAAGGATCTTGGCCTATTCATCGACTCAACTCTTGATTGGCGAGCCCATGTTACTCATTTGAGCCAGAAAGTAACAGGTAACCTGCGAACATTCTACCGTCTTAAGAACTTCTTGCCTCCTAAAACGAAACTCTCACTCACACAGTCTCTCATTATTCCTCTAATCGACTACGGTGATGTGTGTTATTTCGACCTGAATGCAGACCTCCTCAATAAACTCCATGGGAGAGCCACGCTTCGGCATGAATGGGCCGGCTCGACCGGAGTCATACCACGGCCTCAGAGAAAACCGGCGTAAAACAGCGCTTACGCTGTGTTTCATCGAGTGGGTGAGGATACCGAAGGCCCATACTCCAATCCAACGCCGCCTATCCCCCTCACCATCCCCCTTCCCCCCAGGCCGCCATAGTGTGGGTCACCATACTGCACTGTTCTTCTTTGCATTGAGGATGGATGGTGACCACCACTCTTGGATTCTGCTCATGCTTTCCATCAGGCAGGGCAGAGTCATTTTGGCAGCTTAAATATATATAAAAAAAAACTCGACCGTCTTCTTAATAACTGCATTCGATTCATATATCCGCAAGTATGATCATGTGTCTATTTTCCGTACTGCAGTCAGCGAGCGCTGACCTATCTTTTCTCGTTCCTTAACTCCCCATCTTTACCAACTTACCTTGAACCCTATCTACGTTTCTTATCGTCGAATCACGATAGAAATCTCCGCTCCTCTAACAATCTGCTTCTCTTGTGTCCATCTCACAATTCTGATTTTGTGAACTCCTCATTCTTTGTGCAGGCTGTAATGCTGTAGAACACGCTCCCACTCGAAATCAGGATGTCTACAAGCCGTGACTCATTTAAGAAGAATGTAAAAAAACACCTTTTTACCAGATGACAGGAAAGTTTTAATTAGTAAACAATTTAGTACCCACTCACAGTGTACGTATGTAAAGTTTATGTATTAGGTGTATAATAGTATATGTATACAAAGTTTATATATTACCGTGTATATATATTTATTTATATTTTTATGTATATATTGTAACTTCACGAATATATTTTTTTTTCCCCACCACAATGTAACTATCCCACAAAATTTCTACACCATCCAAAGGTTGGCTGGTAGAGAATGCCTTGGGCATTAAGCCCACCGTTGTACATGTGTGCATGAAGTTTTAAAATAATAAAAAATAAAATAAAAAATGAAGTGTTCTAAAAACAATCAGGTTATAAATAAATAATAAATAATTTTATAAATAAATAAAAGTTAAGTTTTGTACATACAATTACGCAAACCAAAAAGTCCGATAAATTCATAAATGCGATGTCTTTCTCCGAACGGAATTCAATCCGCCACCAGTTATATAAAACTCGAATGCAATATCAGTGAGTCATAAAATATAACGTGTTAGTATGTTGAAAGTAATAATCTTAGCAAGGAAACGATCAATACATTGACTCCAATTGAAGAGCAACTAGTCACAGCACTTAAAATTTCAACTTATCAATCTGTCATGTGAAAATACGTTATGTAACATTGAGATGCCCTTAGATCTAAATATTCGCAGTTCTTTCTTGGCTAAAATTATGTATATGTCTTGTAATGTTTCATTGCCAAAAAATCATCACGGCTTTGAACAGTAATTTTAACTAGCTTTTGACACTGGCCTGGCAAATAGTACAGGATTTGTTTCAAATGTTTTCTTCTTTTTGCAGTACTGTATCCTACGTAATTTGCCTCCTTAGTCGAGTCTTATGACACCCATGGGATGAACAGAGGTAGTGAAACTCCTTATCCTTGATGCGTCACCACACGGAAATGATTTATAATATCCTGGAAATTGATTTATAAAGGGTGTAAGGGGGCGAACAACAATATTTCGCTTCCAGGTGCTCCCAGGGGGCTAAGTATCACCGGGATAGCTGGATGTGAGAAGCTGAGGATCGAACTAAGTGGAGTGCAATTGGAGAGATCTATATCTAGCAGTGGACTGCGATAGGCTGATGATGATGATTTATAAAATACACGCAAGAGTTTCTGAAATGCGTGTATTTGTTATAAAAACTTACAAAATTACTTTTTTTCTTTCCATGGAGAACAAACCAGCAGACGAAGCAAATGATGTGAAATAAGTTCATGAAATGAAATGAAAGTCAATAGTTAATTCAAAACTTTTTTAAATATTTATAGCCAGATGTAAATGATATTACAAATGTGAATACAAGAATGTAATGTTTGATTAAAATGCTGAAAAAAAACACCAAGTATATAGTATTTTTAGGGTTAAAAATATTCCAAACGTGAAAACTCTTAACGGGGTCAGTAGTGTTAACAGTTACGTGTTACAGAAACTTTTAGCTGAAAAGGTCTTATTTATAAATTGTGCGTTGTCCCTTTGGGAAATTTACCTAAGTCTAAAACGCCTTTGTGGAACGTGTTAGAAGGTTGCAATAATAACAGTAACACATGTAACAGCATCATTGTAAGTGAATTCTGAATGAATTAAATGTGCCATTTCCAAAATGCAAATGGTTATGATCAGTTCGCGAAATTGACCAAAGTAAGTTGCTATGTAAGAGAACTTAAGGAGGTACCGTGACAATACTTAATTGAATTAACTAAAGGCTAAGTCATATTTTTTTAAATCACTTACACCCAAGTCCGACCGTTTTATTGTATATTTTTTCAGGAAATATGGATATTCAAGACTTCCTTATATTTTCCAACGTAATAATAAGTGAAAACCACTTCAAAATGAAACTTTGATGGGCATTTAAGTTTTTTCCGTTTCCGGTTGTCAAACTGTAAACACCAAAGTTGAACGGCTCCCGATAATAATGTATTTAAAATTTATTTACGCTCACTTAGTGATGTAAAAGTGTCGCGCAATATAAATTTTAGTACTGTGAATAGTGGGAAAGTGTTGATTTCGCGAGGTCTTGGACTTTAAATTATATATATACAAACAAGACGCCAACTGGACTGAAAAATTGAGGATAGAAATTCTTCATCTTTTGATGATATGGTAATCAGCCGGATCAGCTATTTCTGCCAATGTCAAGTATTTCAAGTCTTCAATTCTTAGTCTTCGAGTCTTCCAGTCTTCGTCGTGATGGAATTAATGATAAAAAATATAAAAAATGTGGATGATATGAAATGGGAACCGTCTTTCGCAAAAACAAAAAACGATCTTCTTCTTTTGATGAATGGCAATCAGCCGGATCAGCTATTTCTGCCAATGTCAAGTATTTCAAGTCTTCAATTCTAAGTCTTCGAGTCTTCAAGTCTTCGTCGTGATGGAATTAATGATAAAAAATATAAAAAATGTGGATGACATGAAATGGGGACCCAAAAAAACGATCTCCAAAGGATAGAAATTGAACCATAGTCAAGACGTCAGTTGACAATGGCATAAAGTATAGTGTTGCCAACCCAAGGAAAATAAAACTACTATTCAATATGTTTCATTACACTCAAATTACATTATATTATAAAATGGAAGATCTGTTTAAACTTTAATTTGAATCAATAAAAATTGAAACGCAGAAACAAACCTCAATGGTTTGTTTCTGCGTTTATAAACTGCGTTAATACAAACATCTGTAACTAACAAGGTAATGGAAATATTGGCTATAAAATTAGAGCCTATCATAGCAGAAAATAAAATGTTAAAAACAAAATTAGAAAATCTCTAGAAAGAGATTGAAAGCTTGAAAAGAGCAAAGAAGCAGAATAACCTAATAATTTTTGGCATAACAGAAGACGAAAGTTCTACCCCAGAATTACTTCAACGTGTGATGAAAGTTATTAAAACTGACTTAGACATTAATTTCGAAGAACGAGAGATTAATAATGTATATAGGATAAGAAAGAAGAAGCTAAGTAGTAAGCCAAGACCCACCTCGGTTTCCTTCGTAAATGAATAGAAAAAGAATGAAGTAATAACATTAAAGAAAAAATTTAATTGCACTTCTCGTCACGGAGGACTATACTAATGCTGTCCTAGAGAAAAGAAAACTGCTGCTGCCACAACTGATAGACGAGAGAAATAAAGGAAACTTTGCATATCTAAATCTATCTATGACAAATTAATAATAAAAGAGAAAAGCAAAATAAACAATGACAATAGGCAAAAAAGGAAAACATCAACATCTCCTGAAACCAATAAGCAACCAAGAAAACAACCAACCTTAATGCCTCCAAACCATAAAATACTAAATGCTTATGATTTGCTGAGGACTAAACGAAATTCTCTACTTTCTAACACAACAGAACAATAGCAACTAAATGTCGGTAAACGGAAAACACAACAATCATTATTTAAAAGCAACAAAGTAAAAACAAATCATAACAATTCCCCAAGCCGACTAGTTCTCGTGGGGGAAAATGACCACGACCCTCTAAAGATTAAAAATAGTGACGACAGACACAAAGAAAAGAAAACAAATGGTATTTATATAGCAACTATTAACTGTCGATCCCTTAGAACCTCAAAAATATGATAAAAGGAAGGAAGAAAAAATGGTCAAGACTAATAACAGAATGGTACCCACTAGACTGCAAAAGAAACAGAGGAAGACAAGCTAAGAGATGGGAGATGATATCAGGAAAATTGCGGGTCCAACATGGACTCGAATAGCAAGGGATAGATGTGAATGGCGATTCTTAGAGGAAGCCTTTTTCGGAAGTTGAGGAGTAACTACCGTTGGCCAAATTAATAATAATAATAAATTGTAAATTTTGATAATAGTAATAAGTGTTTAGGCATACATACAAAATTATTGTTATTTAAAAAAATAAGATCAACAATAAAGGCTTTTATTTATTAATTATTTAAGATTTTAACGGAGACTGTTTACTTTTTGTCCGTCCTTTCCAAATCAATCCTAAAAAATCTTTTACCAAAACGGTTTTCATATATACAAACAAATAAAATTGGAGTATCTGTTTTATTAAACTAAAAAAAATAAAGCTTAAGAACTGCATATGTTTGTATATTTTTTCATTTTTTGTCTGTCTATATGTTTATTCATTCTGGATAATCTCCGGAAAAAGCTGGACCGATTTTCATAGGATTTTCACTGGAAGGTAGCTGATGATATAAGAAGTAACTTAGGCTACTTTTTAAGACTAACTTAGCCCTGTGGCTTTACCCGCAGTTGTTGGTGTACCGCGGTTAGTATTTCGGGGCTCAGCTAGTAGTTAATTAAACGCAAAACTTTGGATATAAATAATTATTCGTAGCAACGAAAGGCTGAAGTTAGATTTTAAGTTTTGACTACGAAATTTATTGACTTTAGCATATCAGCAACTATACAAATATATAGTAAAACATCACTAGCTACCGTTTTAACCTTTGTCTTCCGTTTATAAAGCATCGAATAATATTTGACAAATTTATTTGTAATAATTCCCATGAGGTATTAAGAGGTAATATATAGTTCCAAATCTTTGATACAATGTATAATGGTAACAATGTATATTATATTAAGTAAACCAATAGTGATTTAGTTTTTTTTCCTTACAGATGGCTGCACTTTGGAGAAAATATCAACAGCATTGAAGCTCATTCCTTTGTTTCTTCTTCCAAATGTTATTAGATAATTTGTTGTATCTCTATTAGCTAGTTACAATTTATAAACGCCTGTTCATGTGAATGTATAGAACCAAACACCTTAATGTTTCTATGACTGATTAAATCTTCTGTATATTTTCACCGTTGATATCTTGTAGTTGTGCCAACCCGAATTTATGTATTTCATTAAATGGAATACACGAAATTTGATTCTAATTTGATTGATTCCCTGAAGCAAATACTTTACTGCTTAATAATATATTGCTTGAAAAGTAAAAAAAACTCGACAAATTATTATTCCATGATCTTTGTTATTTGCTTTATAATTGCCCTTACTGTTTGTAAAATGCAAAAGGACCTGGCACGACCATATATTGTTTATATATTTAGGTATGTATATATGTAAATATGCTCTCAAAAACTACGAATAAATTATAGCTATTGTGTTAAATATTTTAATAATAGAGTTTTAAAATTAAAGGTATATAATACCCAATTAAGTAACTACCCGCATTAAACTAAAAATTTTTCTTTTTTTTTTTGTACATTTTACATTTAATATTATATTATAGGACTTTGGTCTACGCTACTAAATTTTGACAGGCTCTTAAAATTGATATCTCCAACTTCTAAATTGGGATCACGAACCATTAAGTTATTGATATTTTTTGCTGATTAAACAAAGATAAATTGATAAAATTGAAGAATTAAATTTAGTTAGGTAATATTATTTGGGAACATAATGGGGTGAAATTTTTCTGCAGTATAGGTACTTCAACTTTAAATAGGTTTAAAGTTGAAATATTTGTACAGATCTTGACATAAGTTATCTATAATACCACATAAGATAGGGTTTGCTTTAACGTATTATAGTCGCCTACACAATTAAAGCATTTACTCCGTTATGCTTGCGTGACATCTATTGTTCAGTTCTAAACAGTTCTAAGTCTTCTTGATGCATTTTATCGGTAAGTATATTTCAATATACTTTAATAATATTGGAGTGAACTGGATTGGCGAGTAAATGATGATAAAAACGTGGATTTTTAATGGTATTTTTTACTTTCATTCATCGAAGTACGTTTAGTAATAAACACCTACTGATTTCGATTTATATCTAAAGATTACATTTCTAATATTCACAAGTTTTTATTTGCCTGCAATTAAAATTTATCCAAAAGAGTTGAATAACTCAAAATAAAATTCATAAAAATATTGCTTTTACCGCCACAGAAAGGTTTTTTTCTGGAATCCATTTTTTTCTGATGTTAGTGTTTGGTAGTTCGAGAAGTTTTGTTATGTCAAGGGCTTTTATATATATGTGTGAATATTAAATATCACAATCATGTGAAATTGAACCGTATACATATTTAAATACAAATTTGAGTAAAACAATTTGAATTGAAAACTTTTCATAGTTTTTTAGTTTCTCAATCCGACTGTATTTTTTGATGTTTGTTAGCTCATAACTTTCTCCTGGATGAACCGATTTCGGTAATTCTATTTTTATTTGAAAGTTGATGCTTCCAGTCCAGTCTACCTTAATTTAGTCTAGTTTTGTAAGTCCATTTTTTGTGGAACTTTTAATTTAAAATAATATAACAATATCCGTGAAAAGCTCAAGTGGCTTCCAATCCGATTTCGCCGGAATACTCATATCCTTACCCTTCTATTTAACATTTTGTTTATTACATCAACCCCTATTTGTCTCAAAGAACGTTTCAAGTTCCTTCATGATACACATTTAAAATGCACATTTGAAATGGTCTTCTGAAGACCTGCAACTAAAGGTACCAAAACATTCTAGAAATTTTTTACTAACTCATTTGCCGTAGAAGCTGGTAAGTTATCTAAGCTAAGTATTCATATGAGTATGTATATATAGTATTTCATTTTATGTTTTCTTTTATTTATAAGTAATAAGGCCACCCTCATCATCAATCAACTCATCAGGAGCAGAAATCCCTGTTTATAAATATATTAGGACAAGTATCTTTTAATATTATTTTCTATAAATAATAAAATCTGCGTCAATAAATGACTAGTTCTGTACTTCAAGTGACCAACGGTATTATTTCAACAGAGCAGAGGTTGGCAATGAGATCAAAGGCAATACACGAATTCGTTATATATTTTCTAAATATTGATCTGGATTACTTAAAGGGACAACACTTACAGTTACAAGAGATGTTGATTCCAAGAAGTCTACATGTAATTTAATAATCTCAGAATTCTTCGGGAGCATGTACAAAAGTATTTGATTCCTAACTAAATATTTCTCCGTTATCGTACAACATAATGTGACCTTTCCACCGAGCTGTATGATGTATAGGGCAAGTGGTTAAAGTTAAAGTGTTTTAACCACTTGACCTATATATCATACTTTACATCTTTAATAATTATATGTCATGTGAAAATACGGTAAGTAATATTCAGATGCCAATGAATTTTAATATTCATAGTTCATTATATAAGTATGTGTAATGCTTCGACGCAAATAAATCATCACGGTTGTATTAGAATAATTCAAATCATATACTGTGGTGAATATTGTATAAATACGATGTTTTTTTTTCATGTTATAGGGGGCAAACGAGCAGACACATCATCTGATGGTAAGCAATGACCGTTGCCCATGGACACCCGCAACACCAGAGGCGTGGCAAATGCGTCGCCGGCCTTAGGGGGATGAGGGGAGAATTGGGGTACGATATCCTTACTCATTTGGTGAAAGACAGCGCAAGCGCGTTATTGCACATCGGTTTTTTCAACATTAGCTTGGAAAGTACATAATTCTATAAACAATGAATTTGGAAATTTATATACAAACTAGAACAAGTTTTAAAAAGTGACTGTGTACTCGACTGTGTTAAAAATTTTCTCGGATTTTCTTTTAGCCTGTGCCACACGGCCTATTACTACAAGTTGATTGACACTTCATTCATTAAAAGTGGTTAAGTAAAGATTGAGCTCTACGGTGGAATATTTAAACCTATATAAACTCCCAAAACTATTACTCTTCCTTTTGCCTTCGCTGTAGTCGGATAAAAATACACTTAACAACAATAGTTTGAAATGTAACATACGTTATTAACAAAGAATCATTGCTTTCGGCAATAAGGCCGCCCTTTGTACATTATACATTTTTCATTTTCTGTTCTTTTTAATATCTATATTATGGTGTAATAAAGAGTTTTCTATCTATCTATCAATCATTATTAATTTGTTTTGTGAGTCACATGAAATGACTAGGACTGCGCGCCGCTGAGGCTCGTCAGAAAGTCGCCACCTTTCAAGTGCGCTCCCTCCAGTCGGTCTGGTTAGGTTTAATAAGCAGGTGTGGGTAGATTATTGTAATGTTGATCGATTTGATTTCATACATATTAATTTCAGAAACAAAAAAGTATTAAAGATTCTCAAGCTGCATAAAGGTGAGTGAATCTGTCTGTCTGTTTGTGAATGGATATTGCAGATAATACTGTCCAATATTATTAATAGTCTTTTTTTCTCCGAGCTGATTTATATTTTGGAAAATAATGGAAGAAGTATATTCAAAATACTTTTACTTATACTTTTATTACAGTAGCAATTTCGTATCACACGAAAGTCGAATTCACATGGTTTACTGTGTGTTTTTGTATTTCGGTTTAAATATATTTCTCAATAAGACAAAGTCACTTATATGAGAACAAAAATATTTTATACAAACTATTAATAGCGATTACATTATACCGATATAGGTAGATACTTAAAAAATAAAATAAACACAAACGGTGTGTCTCGCTTGCTCGGATGCAAATTCGCTTGTTCAAAGTTATATGGCCCAAGTTAAGAACGATCAGTAATTTATAGTTTTAATTTTTAGTATTATTTAAAATATGATTGTGTAGTTTCTTTTTAAATATTTTAAGAGAAATCGTCTCTCACGTCCGCTAAAAGTGCATTATATAGCTGTGCTCCCACAAAAATCACAGGGTTTTTGCCATAGTAATTTTTATTATTGGTAATACTTGACCGGGTTCACGAGATGAATGTTTTTGTGTGCTTTCCTTTATTGTGAATGTGATATGTGAATGTATGTGTTTGTTAATAATTTTATGTATGAGTTTTTATTTATTAGTGGTATATGTATAAAGTTGCTGGATATTCATTAGCTCAGTTTCCTCAAATATGGTCGTTGTTGGTGTTAATTAATCATAATGATGTAGGATTTTTATTATTTTGTATTGTAATATTTGTATTGGTTTTATATTAGTTTTAGCTGCGCTACCCCATATTTCAATGAAATACAGTAGATGAGGTTTTACTAGTTGTATATAAGTGGTCGAGCTTGTTGTGGAATGCATCTTGCCATGCTGTGGAGTGATCCTACTAGGGATAAAAGTTTGCTTTGTATGAATTGTATGTGTGCATTCTATGTCATGTTTTTGTCCATTTTTAAGCCCAAATGGTCTTAACAATGGACTCTTGAGTGGTTTTTTTAATTCCATTCTTAAGTACTTATCCATTTATAAACAAATCGTTATGGTTGGGGAGCTTTTTTAATTTTTTTTATTTGTCTTTATTGTATGTACATAGTAAGAAATTGTACAACAGGAACAGTCACACAGTATGTATAACAATCGGCAGTCTTATCGCTCTCGGCGATTTCTTCCAGACAGCCAAAACATGGATATGAGTGTTTAAAAAATTTAAGGTAGCTTAGATACAGGCAACACATAAAACATACAAAAAAAACAAAAATAAACAGTAGATCCATAGATCATAGATCCATATACAAATGTTATACACTATTCATATTACACAAACATACTTATACCTATACAAATGCATAAAATTATTTCAAAAAAATTCACAAGGATAAGTAGTAATCCTTCACTAGATTTTTGAATATATTTAAGCTTTTCACTCGTCGTATATTATCTGGCAAGTTGTTCCAAAGCTTTACCGCTTGCACAGAAAAAGACTTATCTGCAAACTGAGTGGTATGTGCTGGCATTTTTAGTTTTAAATTCTCCGATGACCTCAGGTCTCTGCAATGTGTACTTTTTAAGAATTGAAAACTTTCTTTGAGATAAGGGGGCGTGTGAGGGTGAAACAGAACACTGTATAAAAGAGTAAGAATATGCAGATTCCGGCGAAAGTGTATTGGTAGCCACTTGAGTTTAGAACGAAACTCTGAGATATGATCATATTTACGTAATCCAAATATGAATATAATGCATGAATTTTTAAGTCGCTCAAGTTTGTTCAATTGGTCTTCGGTGAGGTCCAGATAGCTGACATCGCCATAGTCAAGGATGGGGAGTAGAAGTGATTGTGCGAGCGCAACTTTAGTATTAGTTGGCAGGAAATTCCGTAGCATTCGCAGAGATCCTGCTGCAGCAAATAGTTTGCGACTTACTTCCCCGATCTGAGAGTTCCAGGATAGATACTTATCTATATAGATTCCCAAGTTTTTCAACGTATCACTATATGGAACAACAGTGCCGCTGCAACACACAACTAGTATCTGGTGAATGTTAACTTTGCAGTGCAGCCTGGAACTACCCATTATCATGACTTGTGTTTTGGTTGGGTTTATGTTTAGTCCATGCTATAGGTAGCATATTGAAGTTACAAATTTGAATTAAGTCTCGATTAATGACGTTCACTGTTTGAGTTAAATTATCTGGAGTAGCTTGAGAAATTATATTCATCTGCATAAAGATGGTAGAAAGAAAGTAATTGTTTTGTGATTGAGTTAATAAAAACTGCGAAAAGTAAAGGGGATGTTGGGCGCCAAGAGGAATGAACATTATCAATACAAGCACACTGCTGGCGACCATACAGGTAGCTACGAAACCAGTCAATTGCCGATGGAGATATGTTAAGAGAGCACAGTATGCCCAACAAAACATAAAAATAAAGGTAATAAAAGCGTGGTAGAAAGAATGGAAACGACAGGTATGCTAACACTAGATATTCCTCCATTTAACATAACTAAGTACCCAATTAAATGCAATTGACATAATTGATCTTCACATTGTATTTTTTTTTCTAATTTCGCTAAAGTATTCATACTTATATAGTGGTAGCAGTTGACATCAGGTTAAATGATGGTAATAATTCGTGATGGCAATTTATCCATATTAAATTTTAATTTTATTCGCAAGCCATGGTATGTGTCAAACATGTCTTGAGCCTTCTTCAACTTGTTTTACTGTTGTACACATGTGTTTGAGTGAATAAATGAATCTTATCGTACCTAATCTGGTTTTAAATATTTATATAACTTTTACATTTATTGTATATATTTGTATATATATGTAGTCACTTGTTTATATATTCAAGAGAATAAGTCTATCGATGTCGAGAATAATGTCATGTAGAAGCTAAAGTTAGGTTTCATATTTGGCTATTCATGTGAAAAAAGATAGGACATTAATTTGGTACATTAATTAAAAAAAAACCCTTGTCCTCTACATAATATCATATGCCTGCTCCAGACCCATCATATCATGTGAACTATACTTTTTCGTATCTTTGCCTAATAAAATTAAGTTCTGTCAGGCAGATGAAATTTTAATAACTTCAAACAAGTTCAGTCATTTTCAAATCAATCGATACAACAAGCCAACGTTTTTTATAATTTGAAGTATTGTTATTGATAACCCTACGTTCGAAGAAATATTTTTTAAAAGGATCCTATACCAAAGCGAATTCCAATATATTTATACTCAAATCGTTTATTTTGTAGTACCTTTAGAGTAATAGTTATTAATTTTAAAACTTGCGGCATCTCCCTCTGTTAATCTGGTTGATAAAATTTAGTCAAATCTAATCTTGTATAAATCATTTTACTTTTAATAATACCGCGTCCTTTACTAAATATACACCAATATATTGTGTAAACAATACACTACACTAATACAGTATAGGTAAGTTGTTATATGAAAGTCATAAAATTCCTCGTCGAAGAGGGTTCGCAATACCTCACAAAACGGTTCGATGAACTGGCTCTATTGACTTAGGACGGTTTACTCTCTGTGATCAAGTCTTATGCTCATAATCTCAGCTAGTAATAATAAGATAGGTATATGATATTACATGTTTTTGATATAATTATGTGAGCGTCCTCATGTTTTCGTACAGTTGTAAATATGCTTTATGCTTCAGCCTAACAATAATGAGACCTGTAGAAAATTACTAATAGGTTATTTATTAGTAGGAATGACAGGAAACTGCTATTGTTATCTCACTTTTAATTGTTTATTTGTAACCACCACATTGAACAGTCAGATTCCAATCGAAATTTTCCATGGATATGTGTACTGACCACGTCGACAAAGTACTGAAATAATATCAAGAATATTTTTTTTTTTGGCTTAGGCTCCTGTTGGACTCTATTGGACTGCTTTTAAAGTGGGGATGTTTTTTTTCCTTGTGTTGCCCCGTACTAGTACTAGCTGAAATACGTAAGTCACGCCACCAAAGCACACACTTTAAAAAACGGGAAATTCATTAAGATAATTTCGAAGTTTATCATGAGCAACAATTTGACAAGATAATTATATGTATAAAAAAATAAAGAGACATTTTTTAAAAGTTGGTACTTGGTCAAGATAGTATGCCTTGACAGCTCCTCAAGGTACTACCTTCAGAGTCACGCTGATTTAAGCATGAACGAGCCAGCTGGAACGCGGCGGTACTACCCTCTCACATATGACTAACCAAAAATGTCACTATTCGCGCTTGTCATGTTTCGATGGTAGTCTAACGACGCAGAAGCATCTAAATATGCCGCCATAGTTTGGGTCACAATGCTGCATTGTTGCATTGCTTGCATTCGTAATGAGTATAGTCCTCTCTTGGTTTTTGTTCTTGTTTTTCATCGGGTAGAGTAATTTTAGCAGGCTCATACATATATAAGTAGGTACATTGATGAAATGTACAAGATTAAATTTATGATTATTTTTAATCTCTTTTCTGGTCAAGTTTATTTTACCTTGCTTACTACGAGCAAATCTACGTTTATGAATTCTGGTTAAAATATTACCAACCGTTAACACCGTTGTTAAAAATAAATTTATAATTTGAGATTATAATTGATATATTTTATTTTACAAAATTTTACATCAAATGCTTAAAAAACAGTTACCTTTATGATTGTTAAGTAACTTCAATAACACAAAGAAAAAATATGCTATAGCAAAAGCCAGCCAGACGAAATTTTTTTAATCCTAAGCTCAATCGTAATTGGATTCCATAGACGACAGACACCTAACAATCAGATCAGTGTCTAGTTTAGACTGACTATCCTATAACTACAATAATTGCGTTACTTTTATATTTCATAGACGTCTGAAATATATTTTATAATCGATGATTCAAAATCTATGACGTCATATTTATCCCAAAGTTCATTACCTAAAGCATAATTGTGTATTAAGCATGAAGGCTTATAGGCTTCACTCAAGTACATTCACGAGAATTTCTTGTAAAGAAATGACTGAAATAGTTGTGTTACACTTATGGATCATGCATCATGCAAACTGTGCACAATATAGTTGAGACTATATTGTGCACAGCCATAGCCACACAAGCTAGTTTTCCCTAAAGAAAGATACAGGCGAAATAATGTAGTACTAGAGAAATTGGAAAACTTTTCTTGTGATATCTTACCTAGCAAGCGTGGGCTTAAATAATGTTAATATTTACTAATTAGTAAATTATAACTAGAAATATTAAATTTAGGTACAGCTGAATATTTGCGAATAGACACCAATATTTTTATCTCATTGTGAAAATACCCTTTTTTTTCCCAGTGCGGAAATCTCCTTGGATACCACCTCTTGGCGGTATGACGGACCGACTTAAGCCGAGGAACCAGGGAACCAGGTGCACCCTAGAAAGGAAAACCCTGGAACCCCGACATACCTCGGGCCACCTACGGTTTCTAGTTGTTCTCTCCTGTATGGAAACCTCGATGTTTCCGTTAATGCCCCTCAGGCTTGTGCTTATGAAGGACGAAGATCATTTTGCGATCTCCGGCGCCCGAGTCGTCTGTGGTAGCTGGCCCGTTCCCGGGCCTGGTGGACCGGAAGAGTCTTAAACTTCTCCCGGTCTCGCTTCGCCGTCTCCTTGGCAAGCATTGCTCGCAAAAAAAACGGCGGAGTTCCACGCGCTCTTGCTCCGCAACATGGCCGCAATCTCGTTACCAAGGGAGAGAACCCCCACTCCGATGGCCGTCACGAGTATACGCCTAGGTTTCTCCCACGCCTGACAAACTGCCAGCGTATGAAGCACCGTGTCCATAATCTGACCATCGCAGCAATGGCACTCAAGCGTTGGCTCCTTGCGGATCAGGTACAGGTGATCTCCGAAGCATCCTTTTCCAGTGATCACCTGCGACAGCCGGTATGACAGAGTCCCGTGACGCCTATCGAGCCAATCCTCCATAACGGGTCTTACCGCCGCAATAACGGCGTGCCCAGTACTTGGTTTCCAAAGCCGTTCCTCCCATTCCTCTACTAGGACCTGATGGAGTTGGGATTTGATCATAGATTTCTCGATTCTCAGAACTACTACCCAACTCCCGCGCCTCCTTGCGCCACTTATAAAGGGCCGCAAGGGCTCTCGCCTCCAGGTCCCATAGTAGAGTTTCGGCCAGGAGACATGCCGCCTCAAAGGAGATCGTGCGGTCCCCCCCTATGATTCTGACAGCCAGTACTCGTTGTGGTTGTCTCAAAAGCGCTATGTTGCTGGCTTTCAGGATCTCCGCCCATACTAGAGCCCCATTAAGGGCCATGGATCGCACAACCCCCTCGTATAGTCTCCTGCAGGAGTCATCGGGTCCTTTCATGTTTGGCAGCAATCGTGCATTAGCGCGCGCTGCGCCAACCGACTTGGGGACCACACTTCGGAAGTGGAATTCGGGGTCCCGTCAGCCATTAAGTACGAGCCCCTAATACCTCATAGAGGGTTCGATGTCGAAGCGTGAGCCTCTTACAAAGAGGCTGAGTCCTTCAGGCGCTTTTCTCCAAGGCCCGTAAAAGAACAAAGCCTCAGATTCGTGCAGAGCCACCTCAAGACCCAGCCGCCGTATTCCGTCGACGACTTGGGCAATCCTGGCCGTGGCCCTCAGGGTTGCCTCACGGTGCGTCCCACCATACGCCATCACAAGCATGTCATCCTCATACCACGTGACCGCGACACCCTCTAGAAACGCTCCGCGGAGCACCCAGTCATAGCCAATATTTCACAGGAGTGGCCCTAGGACCGACCTCTGCGGGACACCGTACGATATTTCACGTCGACCAAGACCGTTCTTACTTGGGTAGATGATGGCTCTCTCCGACAGATATGCTCTGACTATTCGGCTGAGGTAGAGAGGTACTCGGTGATACACTAGTGCCTGCCTGATACAGCTCCAAGGCAAAGTGTCAAACACGATGGCGATCTCCAGAGACACCGCCGACACCACTTCACCCCTGGAAACTGCTTCCTCTCTTCACATCTTCCACAGTTTTGGAAACTGACTCTGCTCCAGACATGCGTTGCACTGCCAGCGCTAGTTCTACCGAAGTGAACTTAGGCACTTCGTCGTTTTCAACGTTGGGTGCCTCATGCGGAGCCGTCTGTGGTGGAGTGTGCACTACCATCCGTGATGGAAACGGAGCGCCAAAGACTCTCTCAAGCAGCTCTGGCTGAAGACACCGGGCCAGAGGTAGAGCCCATGGGCGCATCTTGCCCCTAACCATACGGTAAGAGCGCTTTCATGGGTCCCGCTCTAGTGTCTCCAGCAACTCTCGGCAGGTCTCAGTCTTGGCCCGCTTTATCGCTACCTGAAGGGTCCACTTGGCATCCCTGTATTCCACTAACAGCTCCGCCTCTTGGGCTGCCTGGGCGGCTACGCCTCCTGCGGAGCCTGGACCATCGACGGCGCGCAATCATACAGGCTTGACGCAGCCAGGTCTGTCCCGCGCAGAGGCCCAGGCCTGTACGATAGGAGGAGTGCCGGATCTAAGCGCTTGAGCGCCCAACGTGGTTCAGGTGGAGCCGGTATGGCTGGCGCGTCATCTGTGGGGGCGGAGACTTCGAACCGAATGCGCGCCAGTTCTGAACACGGCATGCCAGCGAAGGGTACGCGATGGTTGTGAAAATACCTTGACCCATGTGATCAATGTTATTTAGGAACTTACAGAATTAATAAATTTATAAACTTTTTTTAAATTGTACGGGCCTATTACTATAATAATAATAATTTATTGTTTTTGTATAATATACACTAAGCCCTACACTAGGATTCCCTGTGTCGTGGGGTTCAGTATCTTCCTTACAACAGAAACATTAGAAAACAAAAGCGGGTACATGTGTTGTAATTGTGTGTATTTGCGTGCTCGTGAGTATGCATATGTGTGAGTGTGTATGTGAGATTTTGTGTGTGTGTGTGTGTGTGTGTGTGTGTGTGTGTATGTGCGCGCGCGTGATTTTGCGTGTGTGAGTGACTAAATTGACACAAAATTGAAATTAAACAAAATTAAAATGGGTTTTTTAAAATAATTTATTATGTTTTTCAACAGTTAAAACTTGTAGGAAAGAATTTAATTGAATTGGTCCCACATAAAAGCATTAAAGCAATCTTACTGAAACAAAATGAAACACGTTATATAGACTATCTCCACTTTAACTTAGAGAGAGGTTATTCTAAACAGTCTTTAGTTATATAGTGAATCTAGAAGGGCTCAAGTTTATCAAATTAATTATGACCTTCATTTCTACTTTGGCTTATCTCCACGTTCATCTTCCACATGTATTAAGGAATCTAAACGCAAAGCATTTTAGGATTTATCGATACATACGTCTTGACACTTGGCAGCAAAAACATTGTTTAGTACTCAGTGAAAAACTAAATAATAAAAAATAAATGGGTGGTAAAAAGCACTTTTAATAACCAATAATCTAAACAGAAGATAAGAAAAATTAATTGCAGATTCATCAATAAATATTTCGTAATCTAGTAAATAACAAACAATGGTTGTTTAATTTTACTTATGTGCTTCTGTCCCGTAGTACGGAATTAGTTAACCTATAATCAAACACAATTGTTTTTTTGAGATAATAGAAAATTGGTGGCGGTTTTTAGGTCAGTGGATAGGGGAGAAACGGGGGTTTTGAGGTGGGAAATTATTTCCCATTGTCCAGGACAGTTCTCAACGTTTGATACATTTTGACTACAAATAACATACACGTAATTTCACCTACTTTGCTTGCTTTTTTTTATATTATAACCGGGAGAAGATTGCTGTCATGGTTAGAGCACAGGTAACGAAAACGGATCAAGGTATGTAAGAAGGAATGGTGAGTTGACTAATAAAAAAAGAGAAGTAAATTTTTGCTGATTACGGCTCAGGCGAATACGTAACTAGCTTAATTGGGAGCGTAAAGCAGATGGTCAGGATGCACGTGGTCATATTTCCGAACTTGAAATTTGACAGTTATTGAGAAGACGGTCTAGTTTATTAAGGAGATTTGCATTCAGGTCGAAATAACACACATCACCATAGTCGATTATTGGAATTATTAAGGACTGCATAAGAGTATGAGACGATATAATATTTGCAGGTTTCCAGTCATTTTCTGGCTGACGTGAGTAACTTGGGCTTGCTAGGTTAGAGTCAATGAGCAAGCCCAAATCTTCGACTACCGTGCTGAATAATAATAATAATAATAATAATAATAATATTTATTTTTCTCCCACAAAATTAGTGTTACCCTGATATACTATAACTATGATTTACAATTTTTGTGGAAGTCAGGAAGCCAAACTAGGATAAAATCCTGTACTATGGATTCCTGGCCCCCCCTCATGGAATCACATAATTATTTACCATTTATCCTTCTTATTTTATTTAATTTTTTTTCTTTTAAATTGTCTCCTTCATTATTTATGAAAGAAAAGACAAAACAAAAACAATTGAAAATTAATGTTATTAATAATTAAGTAAAAGTATTGTATATGTGTGTGTGTGCGTGTGTGTTTGTGTGTGTGTGTGTAAATGTTTATGTGTGTGTATTATGTGTTTGTTTGTATAGCGTATGATATTGTATGCTTTAATAGTCAGCAACGACACGACGACCGATACTGTAAGATTAGGATATAATTTTAAGGAGGGCCTCTGTTTCGTCGTAGTCAAGGGTAAGAAGCCATTCTGTAATTTTTCTTTTACATTTAATTCTTGTCACATCAACAACTGAGAGTAGTAGATTAGCTTTATTATACAAGCGACTCGCTCTAAAACTGTAAAACTTTTGTGCAAATGAGGTTTTCACCGGCACAGATTCACAGACTGCAAAGTGTCTTCGGGAGTTAGTCTTTTCATTAATAGCTGTATAGTTTATGGAGACATGTTTTTTGAGAATAATTGCTAAAATATAAAGTTTTCTAATCGTTAAGACGTTTGCTTCATTATAAAGACTGTTTGTAGGATAGAGACGCGGCTTAAAAAGAGCAACTTTTAGAATTAGTCGTTGCACTCTTTCAACGTTCAGGATTTTTGTTTTATCTGCGCCTCCCCACGTGGAGATACCGTATGATAAAACGGACTGACAGAGGGACTCATAAACAGTCCTTATCAGTTTCCAATCTGTAACATACCTGAAATTTTTAAATATGGGAATTAGTTTTCGAACTTTTTTTACTAAATTTAAAAGGTGTGCATTAAATGTTAAATTTTTGTCGATTTCTATGCCTAAATATTTGATTGAATCAGTTTTTTGATGACATGAGGTACAGTTTCCAGCGTGTGCCTGGTTACAGCTATGTGCGTAGATGTTTAGATTTGTGTTGTCAGTTTTTTTATTGTATATTGAGAATGTAATATATTTTGTTTTAGAAGTGTTTTGTGTCAATTTATTTAAAGCGAGCCAATGATTTACCGTGTTGAATCCCACCTGGGCAGCACGATAAGTTTCTTCCCATGTCTCTCCATAGAAAGTTAAAGTTGTGTCATCCGCATAAGAAATAATATTATAGAATGACTGATCCGTTAAATATAGTCGGTGAGACTGATGCAGTATCGAGTCTACTCACTATGCATTTGCTGCCTACTATGATCGCTTGACATTTGGTGGGGTTAACCGATAGCCCAAATCGTAAGGCTGTGGGCCACTGCCTTTAAAGGAACCATGAGATATGTAAGGATAGCTAGAAGGATTTCATGACTGACGGTATTAAAGGCATAAGAGAATTCAATTAATACCAGTACTACTAGTACTATGGTATCTTCCATACCCTTCCTTATGTCTCCCGTCACTTTTAGGAGAGTGGTAATTGTGCTGTGGCCGGCCTTAAAACTGGATTGTAAGGAGCTTAAAAGTGGCTTGAAGAGCACGACATGAAGACTGGCAGCTTGGATGATTTGAAAGAGATTTCGTGTATGAGGAGAAGAAAGGGTTAGATGGTCAGTGTTAAAATCTCCCATGATGATGAAATTCGAACTCCAAAGAATCCAGAACTGTTTGTCAATGATATAAGAGCATAACCGTTAAAAACAAGTCTAGTTTATAAAAATATTGGTTTTATGCACTTACTAGATTTATTTTCACAAAAAAACGTATTGTTGCCGAAAACAATAAAGGAAGAACCAAAAGTATATATAAATAAATAATAAACCAATATATATATATATATAT
>PKRV01000333.1:468564-522355 GCA_003709505.1 Hyphantria cunea
ATATATATACAAAACATCTAAAATTGCAGGGAATCCATTTGAGTTTTTCTATCGTTTACATGGAAGTCATTGTTAACGTAAGGCATTTCTTTGAATTAGTAAATCAGAACCAAATTAATAAATGAACAATTTCTACCGCTTAACATTGCATGTCCAGTTGATTTATTTTCTTTGAACATGAGATCGTTTTAAGCTTATCGTGTGATAGATCAACTAATTGCTTAGCAATTTATTCATTTGAAGTTTCGACAACTGTTATAACCGACACGATAATTATAGAACTTGACCAAAGTTTATAAAACTTATTATTGCAAATAATTAGTGAAATTGATCAATCTTTGATACCATAGAAAAATATTGATTAGTCGTAGTTGCAAACAGAATCATTTACTATAATTGACAGATGAGTGGGTATTAGGTTGCTATAGTAATTCTCTGATCTGGGAGGAGTCCGGATGGCGTAAGCAAGCGGTTCCCGGATCTCTCCCGTCTCAGGCGCAGAGTGGCACACCGTGGTGGTTTAGTGGGTAGTCTGGCTGGAGTCAGTCAGGAGTCCCACACGAAGCGAACCCCCTGTCCCCGCGGGGGGGAGCGAAGTGGGTAAAGGCATTCCACCACGTAAAAAAAAAAGTAATTCTTTCACAGGTCACACACGGGTCACAGAAATAACAAAAAAAACATTAACCAAGGGAACAAAATTACTAAAGAGTATTTTAACTTTGTTTGAAAAAAAATATTAATATTTAAATAAAGTTGGTAAACTCACATCATTGACAAAATTAAAAATCATTAATTGGCTCGTCACCCAATCCCTGCTGCGCTATGTTGGTGAACAGTTTCATATAAGCGTATACATTTAAACTCACTGCTGTCCGCTCCGCTGCCACTTGGGTCCCGCTTCCACTGAGTTCGTGTACGCGGCCTTACATAGTACTTTTAGGGTTCGATACCTCTGGAGCCCTTATAGGATCACTTTGTTATCCGTCTGGACATACGGACAACTGACTGACTGACAACTATTCTGAGAAAAAAGTTCTTGAAAGACAGACGTCTGTCTAGAACCCTTTTCTCAGACACGCGTAGAAGTATCATGCTGAAATTCATATAAAATACTCAGATCCTCTGTCTATTAGAGCAGTGATAGAATCAATCTTCTAAGCCAACGCAATCAAAAGATACTTATTGTTAATGCTGCAAATTGTTTACACTCCTAGGGGAATCAAAACCGACAGGGTACTTCCGGTGAATTCAGAATCTTGAAATTTGCTACAAAGCAACGCACCGTATAATATCACAGATAAATAAAAAAATGTGACCAGCATAAATTTTTAGTTACTTCTTAAAATATACCTACAAGTTTGTACGGAACCCTCGGTGCGCGAGTCCGACTAGCACTGAGCCGGTTTTTTCAATTTGATCTAAGGGGAATAAATGAATTGGAAAACGAATGGATAGCGAATAAACAAAAGTATGAAATATTTAATATATACGTAATAGTGCATGTAAATTCTATAATTTTATACCATTCAGATTACTAAATCTAGAGAGCACAGCTGTCCGGGTATTTAGGATATTTCTCTCACTTGCTCGGTTTTTTCTTACTTTTAAGAACCTTTTTAACTAAGAATACAACTAAATGTAGCATGTTTATCAGTTATTTGGTACTATAGCAAAAACTTATGCAACCAGTTATACATAGCAACACTTCTTCTGTAAAGTAGCTATCTTCAAAAAAACTTTTCTAATATTTTTTAAAATTTTTAAGACGTAATGACAATAAAATATATTTTTATCACCATGCAGTTTTTATGGGCTCTTGAAGCAAGGTTAGATAAAAAAATTAAGTTTAGTCAATTTTAAATCCATTTTCATAAATAATTTCGTTGCGCAAATTTAGAAAGTAATTTTCTCAAAATTGATCAACTTATTACTTAAGGCCCTCACCTTTCATCAATATGTTTCCAACTTGGAGGATTAAGCAATATTTAATCGCGTATTGAATGGCAGGTGTTGTTTATTGGCAAAGTTTTGAGATGCTACATAGCGTCGCTCGTGTTGGAAGAAAGGACGACACTCTCATACTAAGATACTTAGTCATTGAAAAGACTTTCGTGTTGCCAAAATATCAAAATTATTGGTCAGTGAAAATGAAAATTGGAGGTGATGATAAATAGCTTTATTTATTCAATTCGTGTCCTAATCCGTAAGGATACACTGTGTTTTAAATCTATCATATATAATATATTGAACCCATAGTAACCTATTCATATAACGTACGATCTTAAATAGTCATCTCATCGTAGGTTATGATTTTATCATAAGATTACATATATAGTGATATTGAGATAAAGATAATCCAAAATTATGCTTTCATTAATATATGGACAGTAGAAAGTGAAAATGTTGTATCTTGGAATATCTGAGATTACAGCAGAGCCAAAAATATTATTTAATAAATTCATAACTTGTAGATTAACAAAGATAAAGAGTTGAAATTTTATACATATTCCTAAGTATCCAAACCTCAGGTAATGACACACAGACCAATAGACGGGGTTTTTTTCTGATCAAAACTGTACTTAAACGTCAGTTTCTCAAATTTTCGAGATAGGGCATTTTCGCTTTTTGCCGTCGATACCTTGTTTCCTTCGACATTTTTATCCTAAGTTTCTAATTTACTTAATATTTTAATAACAAATTGGCCTTATAATTGCATTATTTACATTTCCTAACCACATCACAGTCTGTCTCAGCTGGCTGTATTTCATCTACTACAATAATAAATAAAAAGTAGAACTCGGTACATTATTACCATTGCACTGACACAATAATTGTCTGAACTTTTATTGCACGTGGTCTTTCCCTGTCATTCCATGTGACAAATTTTGCTTCACCTTATCAACCTGTTTAACAATTTGTGGTACTACCTTCTAACTTTAAAAAAAAGAGTGTACTTCTTCCTCCAACGGGTAATGTGCGTAACCTTTGTGCCTGCTTTCTTTTATGTCAATTTTACTGAAGTATCATACAGTTATTCCCATTATGCCGACTTTTTATGGAACCTTAAATTTAGTGACTGTTTTGAAAGCTTTCAAAAATTTTACAATATTAGTGCTATTTTGTCGACTGGGTGTTCTTTGTGTTCGTTTCATGTATTGATGTAGAGTCTCTGTGACACAGGATATGTATATTCCTAATGCGGTCTTTATCTTTTAAAAATAAATCGTATTTTTATACACTGACGAATTAAATTTTAATAACTTTATTCGATAAGTATTTACAGATGACAAACAGCTTTAATCAAAATTAAATAACTACTAAGTTGGCATGCTCGGCTGAAAATAAATTCATGACGAAACTTCAATATTTTGTTAAAGTAAAATAATACAGGTTACTTGCGACTCGACTCGAGCATACTCAGTAGATACGTTGCCCATAGTGGTATTACTAACTACTTACTGAAATGAAGCGCAATACCAAAGAATTGTAAATGACCAGCTATTTAAGTAACCAAATTGAAATACATACCTGTTTACCTAACTTTGCAATGATTCTTCTTCATAAATTTGTGTTGTGTAACAAAAGTTTTTACTTGATATGTGCTACAAAGATAAACAAATCAATATATTCAATAAAAGAAAAGTAATGTTATTTTGTAGCACTACAACAATGCTAAGTTTTAAGTAGTTAGTCGGCGTAGTGGTTTTAATAACTATTATAAGTTTTCGACTTGCCAAAGCAAAATAGAATTAATTTAAGAAGTCGGCATCATGTGAAATCATTTTCATTAATTAACAACCCATAATGTCCCACTGCTGAGCTCGGGTCTCCTCACAGGAGAGGGTTTAGGCTATACGTCCCCACGCTGGCCAAGTGCGGGTTGGGGACTAGTAGACATGATGGAGTGCCCTTTTTATTCATACTTAAGTATATCATAGTAAGCCTTACTCACTGTGGAGGAACGGGTGCCATGTCCCTCCAACACAAAGGGAGGATCCTCCGACCAGGAAGGTGATCATGCCTGGCGGGCCACTTGGGCACTTGCATCATGTGAAAGTCGGCCTAAAAGCACCAAGTTTAGCGATTCATGAAAAGTCGGCACAAAGGGAATGAATGTATGATATTTCAGTGAAGTCAACATATTAGAAAATCGGTACAAAGGTGATACCCCCTCAAACAGCGCCAACGCACTTGTGAATTCTTACTCGTGGGCGACGGTAGTTATTAAATATATATTTAAAACATAAAAATAAATTTTACTTAATTGGATCCCAAAAGAAATTAAACTTAAGGACTCCCAAATATACAATAAAGTATTATTTTCTACTTTAAATATTCATAATGTCTGTGTCTTTGAACCTTTACTATGTAAATACTAGAAATTTTCATTCTACGAGTAGCCTTAACGAACTCAAATTATAAACATTACTCTCCTCCTGATGCTGTCAGGTAAAAAACTAATACGGCACACAATATTTTCCATTTCTTGGTTCTTTTATAAAAGTACCTAAAAAGTACGTACCATGATTATACAATGATTAGCTTTTTGAGATCATAAATATATTTAGGTAGCCGACCCGTGTCAACTTCGTTAGGCATTAAAGGCCCGCTTTTCTTCGACTTGACTTCTAAATACTATTATTATTTACTGAATTTTTTATTCAAGTATCACACAATATGGCCTGATGAAGAATTTTCAAGATTGGATCAATACTTCTGAAGATTAACCCCTACATCCATACAAACAAAGTTAGGAACTTTATAAGCATAAATATGCTACTGGTGTTATAAATGTAAATTTTGCAAGTAACTACAGGGCAGAAAACGACAAGAGGCAAATTTCATCCAGGAGAAATGGGAACTCAGGACTTGACAGATATTCTGGAACAGATTTTTATAGTGACAACTCTTGCAAGGATTACATTATGTATCGCAGGCGACTTTACAAACATTCATGAAACAGGCACAACAAACACCCAGACTCAAATTATGAAATTTGAACCCACAACTCTCAGCGCAGTAGAATGTGACCGAGTAGCTTTTATCTTTATACACATATTGAGTTTCAAGCCTTTTTTTTACGCGTGGAAACCCCATCAGGCCTTCACCCCACCGGGATTTGCGGCGGGGCGGTGTGTCGGAATCGAACCGACTAAAATCCCACGGTGTGCCACTCTGCGCCTGAGACGGGAGGAATCAGGCTTTTTTAAGTTATCCAGATAATTCAGTTTCAAGCCCGTATCATCCTAAAAGGAATAAATTTATCTGGCACCTCCATTTGGTAATGTTAAAATAGCTTAGTTTTAAAAATCTTTTGAATTTTTTTTTGCTCAGAAAAATTCTTAGTCGCAGGTTTATGCCCGTTTATTTTGAAATTACGCTTGAAAATTCATTCATCATCATTCGTTTCGAAAAAAAGAAAACAAAACGAAAACTATTATAATCTAAATTGCAGTATTGTAATTTTGATATTTATAAATATTATTATCTCAAGTAAATGTATGCACATCGCTTCTATGGAAATAAAATACAAGATAGATTGCAGAATTTCCATCATAAACGTTTGAGCATCGAAGTTTCCATCCAAAAGAGCCCCACCGTAATTGAATTTCTCTGTTAGAAAAATTCACAGCTTCAGTGTAAAACTTGGAACTTGCAGAAAACAGAAGTAAAGATGTTGTCTGATAATCATTCGAATCTGCTTTAGAGGTTATGTAACAAAATATTGAATATTCTATCATTTATGTACTATCCTACTATCGATATATTTAGTTAATGGATTGATTAAACAGTAAAATTGAAAGTTTACTGCAGGTAATATAGCTTAGGCTATTATATGCCGAGACCACCGACATACGCGTGGGTGGAGCTACGGGAAACAGATACTTCAAATATATTATAAAATGATTCCATCAATTACATTCATTTTAGTTATAGGTAAACCACAATAATTTCGGCACAGAACTTAAATGACGACTTTATAATGCAAAATGCTTTACATGCATTTTTTTGCACTGGCTTGTTCTGGTATTAGCTGGTAAAATTTATACATTGAGAAAAGCACTAAAATAAATATTAACATTATTGAAAAAAACGTAAAAATGTTATTTTTAACAAAGTGAGCACCTCTGTTTTCAGTAGCTCTGAGCTAACGTCTCAGTTTAACTTTAATAGACTTGTAGTGACCTACATACACAGCTATATACGTCCGAGCGCATAGAGGACGGCGCGGCGCCGATACGGGCCGCTGAGGCTGCATCACCGCTTGTTTCAGCGAGAGCGCGCTTGTGCGAAGGAGACAGCGTGTGCGCCGGCGGCGCGTCGAAATGCATTCCTACTCTGAATCATGTGGCTTACTTAGTTAGATATCTGCGGTGCAGACTTTTTATAATGGCCGTCTACCGACACTATTATACTCACGGCGCATCGGGTATAATGATTGCGAAGTCCCGGGTTCTCAGCGTTTGGACAATGCGATCTTCGTGTTTCATACTACCACCGACAATCGGGCAGGCAAATTTTATATTTAACATAATATAAACAACACAATAAATCTAACTTGCAACTTACGAGTTATAGAAAAATCTATATTTTATCTGCGCAACTAGACAGCTCTAAGAGTATTGTTTACCCTAGGTAAGTGAGCAATTACAAAAAATCGTTTCTAAATTATTTATATTTAGTTAATCTTCACAATTCAAGTCAATAAACTTTAATGACATTAATATTAATAAATCAATGCAAAGACCTCAAATTTGACTAACCTACTGACCTTACTAGAGTAACCATACTGCTGATAAACACACTTGAACATAGCTAAATACATGCTTAAAGTATAATTATAAATTACACTTAGATGTAGAAGAAATATTTTAGCAAACACCATACTGATTTATGCTTGATTAAACCGAACCTTCGTACTTTGGCTTAACAGTCAAGATAATACTATACAAAATACTTTTAGTTTTCTGTATATTAAAAAAATCTGATATGTAATATTATTTAAGACACTACATGGGGACACTACAACTGGAAGTATTAATATTTGTGAGTGTTTATTAATCCATCTATACGCATGTGCGTGTAACGAATACTAGAATATATAAACTAATACGTTTAGTAAAAAAACGAAATTAATAAGATTGTACGAAAACCTTAATATAATATTACATTATTTGAATTTCTTTGAGATACCATCTTACGTCTACTTATTTAGTGTTGAGACGCAAGGACAAGGTCTGTATCAGATATAGAGCTTACGCTCCTATATAAGGCAAATTAATGTCAGTAGCTTAGATAGCGATTGGAAATCGTTTAGTAGTCCCATAGGTCACATTATTTTATAGCGTGATGTATTGCCGTATGGCAGGTCAATTTCACGCTGTTTTTCCTTTTTCGGCGGTAGTTTTGGTAATATATCATTTTAGCAATAACTGAAGGTGGAACGTGGAAATTGTGTTCCGTTTGTCAAGATCATAAGGTAGGATAACTGTAAGAGAATTATCCTCTAGATTTGAATGATTAAAAAACATTTATCAATATAAGCAATGGGAACGAGTAAAGGAAAATGAGATAGAATATATTTTTTTAAGAAGGAACTAATCTTTTAAAATAAAACAGTCAATACTAGTAATTAGTATTAAGATATAATATATTACTAACTTATTTTTTAAAAGTTGTTTTAAACATGACTTCCCTAGAAATAGATCCCAATAGATTTCTGGTTAGATAGATAGGGATACTAGGCTAATGGCAATTACTTAAGCCATGTTTTAAGTAATTGACATTAGTATAGGATTCCGAGTTTATTTTTATAATTTATTCCTATCAAGCAAATTTTTAGTGAGTAGCTTCATTCATTTTTTCATGAGACGCCCATCTTTTACTCTTACAAAATATGTCAACTTGACGATCCTTAAAAATGTATTACTATTTTTTTTTATATTAAGCAAATAATTAACCCTAAAAAAAATATTCTACAAAACCTATGATTAGAGTTCCCTACTTGGAATATGTAACATTAACGAGGTCATTAAAAATTATTACTGACTATTTTTTTTTACTTTTGCTTAGTTAATATTGATATAATTTAAAAGCTACAAATTATATAGTGCGTTATTCTAGTCCTACGCACAAAGTTGACAATAACTAGTATACAGTAAAAAAAGAGCAGGGATCCTGGTCGACACATACGTGGTAATTCACATAAGTATTTTTTTTAGAAATATTTGAATCATAAATGCAGGAATTAACTACCTGGCCTGTTTTATTAACTTGTTTTATTAATATTATATTATTCAAATACTCAAACATTATATTTCAATCAGTGGCCTGCTCGGTGAGGGCATTGGCAAGAACCAATTATTTGGTGTGGGTGCTGTTTTTTTATGCACTGTTGAGGTTTTACCGCAAAATGTGAGAGCAAACTGTCATGGCAATACAATTTGGTGTACTGGCTTTGTCAATACGTAGAAACTTACTAGCTATACAAACAAGACTGTATATCCGGTTTAAACAAACATTTGTGTGAATGAACAGTGGTTTAAGCGTATGTTTATGTACTACAATTGTTTCCATGTTTGTTCAAATATCACCCTAACGGCATTGTTTTGAATATTTAAAATTTCTCGTTTTTGTTTCAATTTTAAATGATAACGTATACAATAGAAGTTGAAATACAATTTTGAACGCCGAAGTAAATTTACCAGCAAATTTCATAAATACCAATTTGAGGTTTTCATTATGGATCATTATAACAACCTTTGTACTTATACCGAATATACTCACAGTTTCAGAACTGACACGGTGCAATTAGTAAGTTTAAGGTAATTCAGTAGCAATAAGTCTAAGCATCTATACAAATAAAAAAGTGGGGCTAGATGCGCGTTCCGCATTTCTTGAGGAACTGATTCGATTCTAAAAGTGCTAATCTAACACTACCTGCGAAAATCCTTGCTTTTCTACCTCCTATACCCTTACCTTTAAAATAAAAGTTTGAGGGCGCTGAATATTCGATGCTATGTAAAAGGAGAAAGTCGATTCAGAAACATTTAAAATTGCAGTGCCTAGGTGGATTCTAAGGTAAAAGTTTTATGGAGAAAGATCTATACTTATATATATCAAATATTCTACACGTACACGTAATTGAACTTTTTTTTACTGTGTAGCGTTTTAAGAACTCAACTCTACCTTAATCTCTCTGCTCGACAGTGGTCTTAGAGTGTGTATTATAAAATTCATCAAAGGAATTCAACAAAAAACTTCTTAACGATTATTATATCTATCTCTGTAGGACCTAAATAAGCTATACATAATCATAATATCTGCTCAGTTTTATTTTGTAACAACATCAATAAATCAGTCAGCTATTCAACAACCAACATGTTTCATTCAGCCATGCTAGCCTAGTTTTATGTGTCTCTAAGTTTAAAATTTGGTGACTTTAAATTCCAAAATGGCTATTTGTTAATATAATGCTCTCGTGCGGCCTGGTTTTATAATGATATCGCGGGAAATTTTAATGAACAAGGCTCTTTCATTTGTACGAAAAGTTACGCAAAGTTTTCACCTTGTGGTGAAAACTTTGCGACTTTCCTTTACTAGCAAATATTTTACATGCTTATATTGAATTACTCACATTTTTTATTTCACAAAGAAATTTATACTACGTATGTTATAGTAGTAATTTTATCTTGTATACCTTGTATCGGCGTGATTCGCTTATCTCAAAGTTATAAAGGCAATGTTTGATTGCATTTATAGTAGTCCACATAAGCAAGACATACATAAATTTGTCCTCTATTACAGAATAGAATAGATTAGAATAAACTTTATTAACACCAGTTAAAACAGTTTACATTCAGGAGCATAACATATAAACGACCATGTACAAATGGCGGCCTTATCGCTAAAAAGCAATTTCTTCCAGGCAACCTTTAGATGGACAAATTGACTGTAGAAATTCGAAGTCATGGGTAATTTGGTGTTAAAAAAATAAATAATTAAAGGAAATCATTCAATTAAGATAAATACTTACAATAATGTTACACATTAATACAGTCAAATAAATACATAAATATATGCAATATCTACACTTTCGATATTAATGAATGAAAAATAATAATAAAAAAATAACATTTTTGGCAAATCAGATCTTAAGAAGATAGGTAATGTTCTTTGAGCATTTTTTTGAAAATGGGCAAAGATTTGGCACGCCTTATAGCCATTGGTAAATCATTCCAAAGTTGGGTCGCCTGGACAGTAAATGACTTATCATAAAACCTGGTGCAGTGAGTTGGTACTGCCAGTTCCAGAGGTTCAGATGACCTCAGGGATCTCGAATGTGTGTCACAAAGGAAAACAAAGCGTTCCTTTAAGTAAGGTGGAGTGCACGGATGAAATAGAATATTATAAAGTAGAAAAAGAATATGAGCATTCCGTCAAAGGCGAATTGGGAGCCACTTGAGCATATTGCGATATTCAGATACATGATCATATTTGCGTAGTCCAAATATGAATCTAATACAAAAGTTTTGAAGGCGCTCAAGTTTGTCAAGTTGCTCCTCCGTGATATCGAGATAACTGACATCAGCGTAATCGAGTATAGAAAGAAGAAGGGATTGTGCAAGTGCAATTTTAGTGGCTGTTGGGAGAAAATTTCGTAGTCTTCGCAAGGATCCCGCCGATGCTAATAACTTTCGACTAACCTCTCGCAGTTGGGGACCCCAAGTTAAGGTATTATCTATGTAAATACCTAGATTTTTAACACAGGTACTCATTGGTAGTGCAGTATCGTTAAACATTGTGTTTGGAAGCTGTGTCCAGTCTATTCTTGACACCATCCTAGGACTGCCCACTACAATAATTTGAGTATTAGAAGGATTCACTACAACCCCATATCGATTACTCCACTCACACACGCGTGCCATATCAAGACTAATGGTTGAGAAGGCTTCCGATAATTTATGTAATGGTGCTTGTGTATAGATTTGAAAATCATCTGCATAAAGGTGGTAGGATGAGTATAATGATTTAGAGATAGAATTTATGAATATAGTGAAAAGTAAAGGAGATAAAACGCCACCCTGTGGGACCCCAGCAGACGTGTTTCACCAAGAAGATAAGGAATCCTCCAGATGCACACGCTACTTTCGTCCAAACAGGTAACTTTGAAACCAATCAATTACTGTCGGAGATATGTAGATAGAGCGCAATATGCCAAGCATGATGTGGAAATCTACACTATTAAAAGCATTGCTGAAGTCCAGTAAGGAAAGAACTGTGAGATTTCCATTCTCCATGCCTCGCCTGATGTCATCCGTGACACTGACCAACGCACTCACCGTACTATGACCTGCACGAAAACCTGATTGGAAAGGATTTAGGAGTTGATTTCTATTGAGGAATGAATTCAATTGGGTGTGAACAAGACGTTCTAAAACTTTTGAAAGAAAAGGTAATATGGAAATAGGACGATACTCGGAGAAGGATTTAGGATTGTTCTTTTTAGGAAGTGGGATAATTAACGCTTCTTTCCAGATTTCTGGAAATGTGTCGGAAAAAAGGGAGTAATTTAAGATATGACTTATAGCAGGTAATAACTCGTGAAGAATTGGTTGGATCATGTTACGGCTCACACAATCGCTTCCAACAGCATTGGAAGTTACGGACATAATACACTTCTCAACATCACAATCAGTTGATTAAAAAAGAACGGTGGGTAATGAGGAGTTGGAAGCGTAGAAAGATATTGTAAGGTATCTGCCTTACTAGTCTGGCTGAAGGTAGACAAAGAAGAGAAATGTTGATTTAGCAACTCGATGTCAATTTGTTTAGAATCTGAGCATAAATGTGTCCACCAACTCCTAATGTTTTGAGGAATTTCCATATTTTAGCTGGGTCTCCGTTTTCGACCGAATTATGAATATGTTGGCGTTGTGCTTTCCTACAAGCCTTACTGCAGATATTTCGGATGGCTATGTATTTTTTATGTATGTATTATCATCCTAACCCGAAAGAGAGAAGTTTATGTTTTTCAAGTGCATGTATGTCTGTGTGTATATTTCTTTAGCGCGCTCTATTTATATGAGCGGTCAATCGATTCATCTTAGCCGTGGGGGTGATACTGGGTATATAAAAATNTGCATATTTTTTTTATTGGATTAAATGTCCACCCGGAATTAATAAATGTAAAATATGATCATCATCATCATCATCATCATCATCATTAGCCTATCGCAGTCCACTGCTGGACCTAGGCCTCTCCAATTTCACGCCACTTGGTCCAGCTCCTGCCAGCTGTCCCACCGAGATCATCGCTCCACCTGGCCTGTGGACGTCCTACACTACGTTTGCCGAGACGCGGCCTCCTCTAGGCTCCTCCTTTAGGCACTGTGGGATCGACGACGAGAAGACATGACGAAGCGCTGCCCAACCTAGTCGGACTCTTCTGTTCACCTCATCCTCTAAGGTGTTTTTACCTTACTGCAAAGTCTGCCCGAGGTATACATATTTTTGAACAACTGCGAGAACGGCACATTGTACCGCAACCGGTTCCGATAGTACATGTTTATCAACCTTGGTCTTGTCCAAATTCAGAATGATTATTTATACTGCATTTGGGTTAAGTCTATCATAAATTTAGAAGTATATAGACATACCACAGGATCTGTCTCTATGGGATGTTAAAGTAAGGACGTAAGTTGACATACAACTGGATAAAATACCATAAATAATATATTCCATTAGTAAAGGTGTTCTTAAAAAAATGGTTAGAATTGATCTTTTGACAATATGTAGAAACAAGATTATGGAGGAAAGGAAAATGTCTAGTAAACCTGTTTGCATCAAGTAAAATATGTCCAGGTACCTCCACGTCCAGCTACATTTCGGCAAGAATGGGCCGGCTCGACCGTCCTCACAATAAGTCGGTGAGAAAAAGCGCTTGCGCTGTGTTTCACTGACTGAAGATACCGGAGGCCTATACCGGAAACCCTCCCCATTCCCCCAAAGTGACACCTCTGGTGTTGCGGGTGTCCATTAAGTGATACGTCTGATCGTTTGCCCTCTAATCCTTACTTACTAACAACCTATTTGTGCGGGAATTGAAACCATGTAAAGGCAATATCGTAATGTTTAAAATCTACTAAAATTATAATAAAAGCGAAAGATGCAGTAAAATACTGTAGGCAGGTAATTAAAATAAATTATCAATCAACTTTTATTACAACAATAATCCGATATCTATTCTCTTATTAATTTAATTACCTTTCTTTCACACTTTTCTTTTAGAATGTACCAAATTTCTACGTTTTTTAAGGAAATCAACAAAAATTGTCTTCAGTGAGTTATTGTCAACATTTTTCTTTCCGGACAAAATTATTAACAGGAAATACTACAAAATATTACCAATCTTGAAGGGGTTTTTATTTCGTGTCAAAATTTAAGCTTAATCGTGTTTTCAAAGCGTAGTACTTAACTAATATTTTATGTATACAGATAAAAAGACTGCATTCTCACAGTGTAAAAACAAATACGTAAACATACTTGACATCAAAATCGAGCACAATTAAGATGATAGCTGTATTAATAAATAGTGATTTCTCTTAATTTTACAGAAAAAGCGGTTACGATATTATTAATGGTCTCAAAGCGAAGATATAAAACTTTTGACAGTATCATCGAGTCGAATTGTGATGCAGCCTTAGGTTAATTTGATTAATGTTGTATGAACTGAATCAGTTTGTTGTGTATGATAATTCACTATCTGATTATTTAATCGGTAAGAGTCATCTCAAAAGTATATGATTGGGAGACGGGTTATTAGTATTAACCACGCTTTGAAACCACTCCAGTGCATAAACATTTGAGATAATATGTTCTATATATTTTAATTATGAGATTAATCCTCATTATTCTCTTGAAAGTAAATTTTGTGGTCTTAAATATCGTGCATGAAGTTTTCCAATACTTGAATTTTCATAAAGCTGCTGTTACACGAGCAAGTGGACTCCAAATTATCATCACGCTGCTTTACACAGTTAAGGTTCAACGCTTGTCTTATTTATTCTAGATACTTTAGCAATATTGGCACCTTTACTATGTTTTACATAAATGTTAAAGTAGCTGCCTACTTTTATTCATGTTCTTAAATAATGTCAGTAATTGATCGCCTTGATTTAATTATAACAAGAAATAATGAAACTAATGTGTGGTCGATAAGCTCTTTCATTAATGTTTTCGTCATCAGCATTAATGTTTCGTTTTCTTTTCCTCTAAAGAAAATTAGATACAATAATTTTAATTTTTGTGATTCTCGTTTGCTGATTCACATTTTATTATGACATGGTTCAAGCTATAACTCAACTTAATTAAGTAATAAAATTTAAGTCCTATTACTGAATTATAGAAAGTTAAATGTTACCATTTTGCAACAATAAACTAAGTACACATTATTTGTAGAGCACTTTTATTACCGTTTTATGATCGTCTATTTCTCAATATTGTGACAAAATTCAAACATTTTTACACTAAGTATATTCCAGCTAAAAAGTTATCAAAACGTTTTTATCTATCTTTACTCTTACCTAATGTAGAGTTTATCACAAGTTGTCATCTGGCAGTTAAAAATTACCGACCCATTTCTCCACATTTTTCTCTAAGAATATTATTTATGGTTTGCTGCCAAAGTTGGTCTTGAGCAGAAAAATATCAAGCGGATTCCCTCGTCACCGTCACGATGTATGAAATTAAAGCAATATATAAGTGTTACCCCTCGTGGTGGCCGCAGTGCGATGTGGGGCGTACTTGGTAAGGGGAAAACTTTGCGCATTACACTAAAATGTCATGGTATCGGATAGCAAGATTCAAAGATAAGAAGCGTCTTGCCGCTTTAAATTATTTTCTCTTGGTTATCATTATTTTTGCTACCTATACAGTTTCGATTTAATTGTGTAACTATCATCTTTGCTTTACTTTGTCTTGAGTGTGCTTTCAATGTAGATCTTGAAATACTAAACATAAAACAAAATTAAATCCTTAAAGACTTAACAAGTCTTATTATTATTAAGTTGATGATGGTTTGGTTATTCTATTTTTCATTTTATTACCAAAAGGATACTACACTATTAGAAGTAAATACCCATCTATTGGAGTATTTTACGGAGGTTACTTCCTTGGGTTTGTTACGAGCAGTGTAAAATTTACTGTTATATTTATAAAAGGTTTATGAAGCTCAGCTAAGCCTAGACTACACATATAATTATAATTGCGTGACAAATTATCTAGTTACAAAATTATATTCAACATGTCTCCGTTGATGAGCACTGAAGTTTCACCATCTTTGTAACGTTAATTTTATATAATGATGAATTAGCGTGATTCAGCAGAAAAGCTATAAAGCAGCTGGCTTGTTCGTGAGTCACCGCATGGCGCCGTCTAGGCGACTGCTTCCTATGCAAGAATGCCCGACGGCACCCCTAACCAAGGAAAAAAGACCCTCACTAATACCCAAAACTATCAACCCACAACAAGGAAACTGAACTAACAGAATTAAGAATAGCTCTGTATATAATGGTTCCTTCTGTTTATTTTTATCTCCTGCATGCATTGGGGATAAATTTTAGGGGAGTACTTCACGGTATAGGAAAATAAAATTGATATACAAAGCCGACGATGATATGACTATTTTCTAAAAAGTTAAAAGTTAAAGTGATAAATATAATGGTAGCTATTGCAGGAACTTACAATGAAGACTTTAATAAAAGATAAATATTTATATTTATTAGGTAAAAATTGTTTTAATCCCGTCGTCGGTCGTTAAAACTACATTGAAAAGCTGTTGTACTGGTACAACAGCTTTTCAATGTAGTTTAAACGACCTCACCACTAGTATAACAATTTATTTTTCTACTATTACGGGTGCTTTTCCAACTTTATATAAAAATTTCAAAATAAGCTCTTATTTGTAACAGTGACGTATATATGTGTCTTTACTTCAAAATTTTAAGCAACAGCTTTAAGTGAGGAGTTATTTTTTTATTTCTTAAAACATTTATTATATTTATAACTTAATCAATCTAAATGACAAATTACTCCGTCATATAATATTTAAATATAAATCTATGGCTACAGATAGATTATTACAATAGCCGTAATACCAATGGCCTATACACAGTTATTTTTTTATAGAAAAGGAGCAGAGTTTACTCATGAATATTCGCAGCTCAGAAATTACATGCATGTTTTGTCAGGTATAGAGGTATGGAGGTGTAAATACTCATCTTGAATATTTATTTTAAGAAAAAGTTTAAACGTATACATTGCAATAACATTGCAGAAGGCGGACTTAATGGCGTAGGCATTATCTTCCAGTTCCAGTTCCATCTTTGTGTGTAGCAGGTGTATTATTGACGCAAGTGACAATTTTTGTTCAGTTTACGTAAAACTATTATAACATAACATAAATATGATAAATATAATTATTGTATACATACATATTATATATAAGATATGGAAAAAATACATATTTACATACATTTTCATACGCAGGCTTGCAATGTTAAATGGACAGATAAATTATTCCGATGACTCAGTCAACAAGTCTCGATAGTGCTTGCGTACTCTAATCTTGAAGGTTAATCGCCTGGTACACGAACTTATGTCTTAGGCGAGGGATACCAGAAATTTACAGTTTAGACGGTGAAGGAGGAAATAATAATACGGGAACTATCAATGTGAAAGACAAAAAATGAGTAGCGCTATCGTATTGGTAACCATGACAGTTTTGTCCAATAAGCGGATACATGATCATACTTTCGTAAGTTGAATATGAATCGAAAGCAATTGTTGATAAGCCGGTCTGGTTAATTAAGGAGATTTGCAATAAGGTTGTTGCAACATTCATCACCATAGTCGATGTCTAGGAAAATTAAAGTCTGCACTACCGTGGGTTCGTTTTTATTGGGAGTAAGTTTTTTAGTCGATATAGACCACTCAAAGCATTCCTTTTGACTGACACTGATTACCTGATTGTGCCGATTCAAGGTTGTGTCTATGTGCAAACCGAGGTCTTTAATCGACCGACACTGATTTTACATATTTATCCTAATTTGGTATTCCGACCGCTGCCTTGTAATTCAACGTATTTGATTCTAAGTCGAGCTCACCATCAACATACGTTGTATGAAATTTGTAAATTTGTGATAAACGCTATATTTTAGTTGAAACCTCGTAGAGGACCTCGTAATATTGAGAAAATTAAATTACCTTAACTGTTTCTTTAGTCATTGTAATAAAATAATGGAATAGGAGAACAAAAACGTAAGATAGTTGCCCCATAAATTCCTCGTCTTAATTTTCTTCCTTGGACAAAATATCAGACTATATGAAGAAAAGAATTTACAATTAAAATCAATTCCAATATCCATTCCTCTACAGTAATTGTTAATTTATTATATTAACTTATTTTACGACGCAATAGGCTCTTTCGTATAGATATAGATAGGCGGCACAGCAACATAGTACAAACTTATAATATTTTCCAACGCACATCAAGTAGAATAGCTAGGATATGAATGTCCCCGCATAACTCCAATCCACGGCATTTTAAAACATCTGACAACGAACTAAATTAAAGACAAAATTTTCAAACTTGTAGATTAAACCTAACATTGTTTATTATAATTATTTTTATGATTATTAACATGCAATTATTATTTAATAATACAAGATTGTGTAACATTAAAGATTTATTACACCGTAAGTACCATTGTATAAGAAGAGTAAAGACGTCATTAAGAATATTTGGAAGTAAGGCCGGAAGCTGACAAGTGGAAGGCGCCAAGATATTACTATTATTTATTATGAATCGACAATTTACTTGGTTATTAATATTATAATATATTATATGCGCGGTTGAAATCGTTACTTATATCAAATCGTACTAATAGAAGAGTGGTGCTTTTCATGTTTTAACTTTTATAATTAAACTAAGGATACATAGTGTTGATTAATTTTTATTAAAAATAATAGCTGCAGATGAGCTCTCTAGCCTGCATAAATAATCAGTAGTCATAAACTAAAATCATAAAACGATCAGACGACAGTAAATGAGAGAATTCTAATAGATGATTTCTCCGTAAAATATATACACAAAACGGTGGCGTAAGTAGGTTGATATCTATTGAGGTCGACAATTTACTATGTTCGTTTGATGGATATTTTATCACATGGCTTTTCTGAATATAGATATGACTGATCTGACTAAACAACCCACTGGATATACACGTGACTCTTTTGAATACTGTATGTGAGGTATAAATAGGAAAAGGTTAGAAAACTATAACCCTAGTCCGTAAAAACTTTTGATAAAACTGTGTCATAGGCATATAGGCCTATGTCACCCGGGCCAGTATAACGGATCTACACATCATTTATTAAAATCTTTTCAATAGTTTTGGCGCTACGGTCTAGCTTACAAACATATATAGATTGCGAAAATGGATACCCTTCTCTTTGACTTTGCTGTAGACGGCTCAAAATGTTTATCAACAAAATAAATATCTCGAAATTTACAACATATTTCACAGACCTCTTTTTTTCTGTGTATTAAATTAACTTTTAAAGATGAACAAGCCCTCCTTCCACTTAAATAAAGATTATTAAAAACCTTTCAAAAAATATTAAGACTTTGAAACGGACATTATATTAATTATTTTAACTTTTCTTGTGTATATATTAACACGAGAAATTTAATTATCTGCTAAGTTGTGCGGCGTTTAGGTACATTTTATGTTTATCTTTTATACCGTAACTTTAATGTATGTGCAATACCGTCGTGTCATTTTATGTCTCAAAATATAAATACGATAAACTAATTAAATAAATCCATATAAAATATATTATGGATATCGTTCTAGATCTATGAAAGAAATAAGAGACAGAATCATTGGAACTGTTATTTCTAATAAATCAAACATGGCCGTAAGGTTTCACGTACGTTGTTATTTCCATTAAAACTATTTATTTCTACGATCAAGCTGTAAGATATCCGTTTTTTGTAAATATCAGTTTTCTACACTTTTTTCATGTAACTATCATTTTAAATTTCATACAACCATTGTTTGTGCACATAGCCATAAATAACTATTGTTCGTACGAGCTTCATAGTTCGATTTGTAAATTTTAAAGAATATTTATAACTTTTGAAGACAGAAAATATAATATTTGATGACAGTTGGAAGAGATTATAAATTATAAGGTTTCTCATTCCGTTATTGAATAGGAAATTACTCAAATGGTCCATTTCAGCAACTTCCCTTCAGTATTCTGAGCACTCAAATATATTACCCAAGTGAAAAACCTATTTAACAATAATATATGCCCTGGGTCAATAGAGCATCTAAAGCAAATTGAAACTAAGTAAAATGTTAAGTATTTTTGAATGGAGAGAAATATGGCTTACATTGGCAGCTTTGTTTTTGGTAAAAATTTGATAAAATCACACAGTGGTTTAAATTCAAGAGTTAAATAGTTACATATAATATTAAAATATGAAATAATATCATAATTAGCAATGATATATAAATAGCGAAAAGTTAGCAACACAAGGGGTCTGTATTTAAATTTTATGTAAATTATGGTATCTAACATTAATAACTCCGATTCCATTATCTAATGAATTCAAAACCATTTTACCTATATAACCGCTATCATTGATATCCCTGAAAAATCCTGTGTAAAACGTAAAATTTACCTTTTTTATGAATTCGTTCACTTTGTAATATTTTTCTATAACTTTATGAACAAAAGAGATGATAATTTGGATTAGGAAAAGCATATTTCGATGGCCAAGTTTAACTGCCATTTGACCATTTCAAATAACATTTAAACACACAATGTGAAAGTATGCCACAACAATAGAGCTATTTTGGGTCCCTCACAGAAGCCTCAGAGAACCCTAAAAAGTGTCATTCCCGGGATAACCCCGGATGCCGGAAATGGAAGGCAGAGATATACTGTGAACCGCATACTTCAACTGACATACCTAGTATTGACCTAAATGAGATACGGTCATAAGGTTTATATTATCTTCTACATTGTGAAATACTGAAACTTATTATATTAATATAATGTATCTTTGAATAAATTTAAGGTTCGATGAAAGTTAATAAAATATTGTTATGTTTCCGTTACTCTATAAATAACATACGTTGTGGGAAGACAAAGGTTTATGAGCTAATTATCTTGATAATGTCATTTTTAGTTTATCTTTTTTAAGTAATCTAGTAACAACAACAGACAGTATATTGTATTGCACAATGGTACTATTTACTTCTAATAATACTAAAAACATTCATAAAATTTGTACCTTTATTATGATGATAGACATTACGCTTGATTAATACATTTGTCCTTATGATTTCATTAAGTCTGGTCGAGTATGATAATGAATATAAAATTAAAACAATGCTCAAAGTAGATAAAACAAACACAACAAAGTTATAATTTCATTTTGTATTTGTTGATGATAAATATTTAGCTTGGACCTATAAGTATGATATGACAACATAATCCTTTAATAGCTTACTATACATACTATACTACGGTGGTCGGTTTGATTAGTATAAGGTTTATTGGACGTGTTTATAGTAGCATTTCCATCTCTTGCGTCTCAGGCGTAGAGTGGCACATCGTCTGTTTTTAGTCAGCTCGATTCCGACATACCGCCCCGCCGCAAACCGTGGTGGGGTGACGGCCCGTAGAGGTAACCACACAAAAAAATACAAGGTTTATTTAAAGTTTGCCTTTTTTATAATGCTTTTTTCCTGGATAGTTTCCTCAGTCGTCTCTTGCGACAACTATGAGATGAAAAAGGATGGTGATATTTTGGACTCTTAACCCGTCTTCACATGGATACGTATACACTTTCTTATAATATACTTCAAAGGTTAAGCTTGTAATGTAGTATAACATTAAGTCACTGATAAACATCTTTAGAAGGAAATAATTTTTGAAATACAGTTGTCCTACTTCACGTCCTTAATTTCAAAAGTCAAATATCGAGCTCGAGTATTTTCCGATTAAATTGCTATAAATAATATTTGGACTTCCGTCCTAATAGAGCATTTGTAAATGTAATGATAGACAAAACGGAACATTAATAATAAATAACATTTAAACACATTTGTACTGTCTTTTCCAGCTTTATTCTTTATTCCAAGCCTTTTTCCTGTACCGCTTAATATGATACTGTTGTCAGGCAAACACAATGGCTAATGAAAGTCTACTCTGATTTTAAATTCTAGTGCGTTCTTATTTTTCGGTACAATTTTTTTAACAAAACCTTTAATTTTAGCAAACCATTTCAAAACACTGAACAGATAAGGTAAGACAATAAAGTTAAAATTGTGGAAGTTTTTAGGATACTTGGCGATCAACAAGGGACTTCAGACGTTTAGACTAATTTAAGTTCAAACGGAAATCTTTTGTCAACTTAGTTAAAACCCAACATTGATAAAACTTTTAATTATTATTGTCTTTGATTTACTTTATACTTTTGCTGCATAATTATATCCCTATTGATTGAATAGTTATACCTAAGAGAGTTTTTGATAAAATTAATTCAATATAATAAATACAATCTTATTTCATTATGTTATTTGTTTTCTTTTCCATACCTTTATCTAATTAATACACGTATTATAAAAGTATGCAAACAGATTTCTAATAAGTCACTTACCAGCTAATATTTGGAATCGTATGATTTGAGTAGGTACTTAATAAAGTTTATAAGAGAAAAGAACAACATTATGTTTAAGCAAGAAATAATGTCTAATTCAATCTATAAAATGAGCTTTACAATTGTATGTATATATATATACTATCCATATAAAGCGAGTAAAGTTGCGGGAAAAACCCACGACTTCGCTCACTTTAAGTTTGATTTTGAGTGAAGGAATGAATGTAAAACACAGTCAATAAAAAAACTACAAAACTTTATAGACAATATTCTTTACTAATCCAGGTGCAAAAATTACTAAACTATTGAGTTTAATCGAGAGCAAGGTGCGTAGAAATGACTAAGAGAGAAGCAGGTTACGACTAAGAGAGAAGCAGGTTTCTCTTAAATACATCCCAATAAATTAAAGTGTTTGTTCTTGTTTAGTGTCATCGCGAAGTAGAATTAGAGGGGAAACTGCAACCGTTTAAATTGAAACAGATCTTCTGTTTCAAATGTTCAAAGGAATTTGTGTTACTGTAATCGGCCCTTTCCCGATTACGCTCTGAAGTTGCCTTCTTCAGCTTAAAGTCCCCACAGAAGAAGATCCCAACTTCCCATCCCTAACTACTCGCTAGCATTACCACAAGCAATGCATGCGATTAAAAGTTTCGTCCGATCTATCCGACCATAATTCGACGCTCGGACTTCCACACAGCTGCCCTGTGTGAGCTGGATGGACTCCCATTTAAACTTGCACTGCTCTGTACATTATATGGGGCACTATACTGTAGCCTCCAGTCCTACATGATTTAGATACTCATCGAAGCAATCATACCCGGTGAATATCTGAATCAATCTGAAGGAGACACAGTCGGTCCTCCACCGAAATTGTGTGAATTGTGTTCAGCCAGCACAGTTCTGTCTTTCGAGCCGTGCTTGTCAAGCCTGTGTAAAGCTTGTGCATGTTCGTTCAACCGTAGTATTTCGGGCTCATTGTCCAGCGCAGTCTTTTCATCGTCTATTGTTTTACTTAGTAATTTAAATGTCTCTACGATTTCTAGCTGTGTGTTATTGTATATTGTGTCAATGTTTATGAGGGTGTTTTCATATTTAGAAAATTGAATAGTTTTTGTTGAACTAAAAGTTCCTTTAGTGTATTGATCATTTTTAGGGTGAATAAAAATCCTGGAACACGCGTCATTGTCACCGACCGCTGTCTATGAGCTATATGTATACTGTGTACTTTTTAGGTGAACGCAAAGCGTGAAACTCGTTTCATCGTCACCGCACGCTTCCTCGACGATATAATTCACAAATTACTCAGTTTTCACTTCTATCGGCAGTCCCAGAAACTGTTCTGCATTTTTTTATTGTAGTTTCATCACTTACCAACAATTTGAACGAACATATGGGGGACTGAAGAAGGTTGTTGATTGAATGTTTTTTGTTCAAACGAGCATTACGTGAAAACGGCTGGACCAATTTACTATTGTCTGCTTAAGGTCAGAATCAGGAATTAAGGTACTTTTATACCCAACCGCACAAAGGGGCTAGTAGGGCAGGCATACTAATAAATTATTACAATGTTGATTACATGATATCTAATGTACGCATTGTTAAAATTTAAACTCGATGACATTTTCGTTATCAGCGGCCAATAATCTTAAAAGCGATACCCATATGGCTTTTTAGACTTTGTTACCCCATCTTAACTCTTGGAGGATTGATCTTTGAAAAACCCCAAAACAGATATTTGCTTATTTAGTTAAAGCATTAACCTCGCAAAGTTTCAAAACCAAAAAACCTACGTTATCTTGGTGCTCCATACAAACTTTGAACCCTATTTTCACCAATTTAGGGGTTAAATTTTGAAAAATAAATCCTTCTAAGCGTAGGCCTGCATAATAACTGTATGTGTGTAAAATTTCAGCGCAATCCGTTCAGTAGTTTGAGCTATGCATTGCTAGATCAGTCAGAAACGGCTGCCTTTTATATATAGGTAAATTTAGGTTAAATAGATTTTTTGAGTTTCTATTTAGTAAGTCCTATATCCATCCATTTATGTCAAAATCACAAAATAAGCATGTTTCAAGCTATTGAAACGATAGTGTATTTCGATTATGCACAGTACTACTTTCCTCTGAATCTCATTTCCTTTTAGTCACTTATACGCTTTTACGCCTTTGTGTTAAATTTAATATCAGTTGAACGTGCATATTAAAAGTCTCCTTAATAGGATTTTATTTTCGAGCAACCATTGAACATTGAATAAAATTACCATCTCTGTTAGATGTTTTCATTTACTTTTTATATTCCTTATATTGCTTGAAAAGTGATTTTAAATAGTATTTTAGCTATTGGAAGTAAAATCTACTTCAGAATGATCAAAGCTTAACTGCAAAAAAAAAACCAAAAATTAATAAACCCATAATATTGACTGTGACTAGAGGGCTGGTTCCCTATTATATATTTTAAAGAATTATTGTTTAAGTCAACCTATATATTTTTGAGAGCTGTAGTAGCTATTGCCATGAATAGTTAGTTCTTCTTATAAAATACCACAAACCAAATAAAACAATTTTCAAGATGTCAGACTTTAAGATTATTTAAAAGTTGCCGAAATTTTGCTTAATATACTTTTTACGATTTAAATCAACATAGTTTCCATCTTTTTACTGTTATTAACATCCTCGATGCATTGTTTCATAGCTTCCATTATCAAAATTATAGTTAAGAAAATAGAGTAAAGCAGATGTTTGTACTAACGTTGCCGCTTTGTAATAATGCTGACAATCTTTAGAGGAAATAAATATGTTTTCACTTGAAATTCATGAAATAATTGTATTCGTTTGAAACAGCTTTTATTAAGTTATGTATCAATATTGAATTTATATATTTTTTTTAAATAATTTATTTTAAATGAGTATAAACATATACATTTAAATTCACATAGCAAAACATTACACAATTATTAATACATATATTTCGTTGAGACTAATGAATTAAAAACAGGTATATTCAACTAAATATATTCAACTACAACAACAATTTACTGGGCTTGTAACGACTTCCACATGCAATAACAAAAACCACACTACAGCGTCATCTACTGAAACTACCGCGAACCACGAAGTCCAAAACATCCTACATCACAATAGAGAAGTTCTCGCACCGAATAGCATATGTACAACATATAATCATTCGGCCGTGGCCTGCCAGGCGTTATCACCTCGCCAGGTCTAAGGTCGCCCCATTTGTGTTGGAGGGGATGGGATGGGGGTCATGACGCATATTCCTCTACAGTGGTGACCTTTATGTGATTAGAAGCAGCCTTTAAGGAAGGAGACTAGTAGCATTATCTTGTTTACTCCTTTAGCTATGACCGTCAACCAAGTCTCAGGGACTCTTTAACCTCGTTTTAAACAGGAATACCATATACAGCTTCCCATATACCACTCCAACCTGGCTGTCCCTATCGCTTAATCAATGTCCAGGCTCAGCACAGTGCATCTATAGCCCACGTAAGAATCAGAGCATCACTCTCCTGTCTAAGCAGCAGCTATCGGCTATCCACTATGGATCAACTGACCCGAATCACTGGGAACTTCACCGCACCACTGCGCGCCGCACATCATTCCGTCTCCCGATATAGCGCCCTCCGGTCTTAGAGGTCCATTCGTACACATTGCGAATGCAGACAATGCAATAATGCAGTATGATGACCAACATGACGTTGGCCAGTTGAGATGCTTTGGCTTTGGACCTCCGATCTCACTTAAAAACGAAACACGATAACACAAATGCTATTTTTTTAGCTGGATATTAGACAAGAAACATTTAAGTTTTTGGTAGATGGCATTGGTATATTATTCAACCATGAAAAAATTGTATGCTAAACAAAACGAAGAAGAGAGAAGATCGAAATCTGTGTAATTCTCATAATTCCCAAATTTTTTACTATTTCAATAAAACAAGAGCACAGAATTCAGAAAGCATAATTCCAAGTTCGCTCAAAGATAAAAGGTAAATACGCTTTAGAACAACGGAACGGGTACAATAACTTTACGTAAAAATAAACGTCATTAGGGATTTAAAACTTTTGAAGTTTACTCTATTTGTGAGGAAAGTAACAGAATCAGGATGTAAGATTCCCAGGGGCGTGCCCTAAATAAGATTTTATCAAGATGAATGAAGAAATGAAGCAGATGGAAAGCAAATAATATTGATGAAAAGCCTGTTCAATGTTCAACCTCTCTGCACGATAAAAAATAAAATACATACTCATGTATTTTATTTTTGTTGTCTCCTCTACCTCTAGTTGTGACATGAGTCACTCTTGACTCATTATAGTTTATTATTATTTAATTTGGGATTTATTGTATATATATGTTTATTTATACATTGTGAGCCTATTTTGCTTTTTGTGTAACCAATTATTATTTAATAAATTTACGTTCATGTCTGTTTAGTTTTCATTTACAATAATTAATGATTGGCTTTAATCCAAATGAAATATTTTTATAGATCATTTTTTCATTTATAAGTAAATAACTGCCTAACATAATCATCTTATAGAAATTAAGGTTTCAACGTTCGTTTTTACCGATTTTAAAACAGACTTCGGTTCCAGCCGAAATATATTTAGCAAAAAGTATATGTACTTACCATGTTCTTTACAACGCTAATTTAATTCTTAACTCATAATAACGCTTTTGCTTGTTACATTGTTCGCAATAAAGACGATGACATATGCGGAACATATTTTTTCGTGTAACGTACGAGTGTTCTTTGAGTGGGAGCCTGACTGTTTAGGGTTGTATTTATTACAGACTTATTAAATCCTTTAATTTATATTCTTTTTTTGGTTTTATATGTAACATAAGCACGAGTGCTTTGTAAAGGAATTATAAATATAGTTACCTAGATCTTTTTAAAGTATTTGCTGCCAAAATGTCTCTTTTAAGGCTTATGGAAACAATGAATAGAATCTAAATACTTTTATTTTTTTAAATAAAACGAAAATATTAACATTCAGTGTCCGGTCGGTGTCAATAGTTTATATTGAATTCATCAAAATTATTAATGTGGTGCTAGATAGTTGGCAATAAACCATAAGGGATACAATAAACATAGACTTTATATACATACACGTTATAATTACAACTTTATTTACCCTTGGGAAGCATAAATAATTCGCGCAATATATATATTAGAATCTATAACTTCTATACCCCCAAAGTTTACACTCTAGCAAGCCTGGTCTGTTTACGTAGGATTGAGTCCCAAACATCTCGGCAATGAATTTCGTGCAAGGTTCAGTAGCCATTGGACTTAAAGCCTTAAACATCTTTATTAAGGAAAAAAAATAAACGAACTTTAGTAAGAAATTCTCATTTATATTGTTGATCAAATTTTAAGGCCTTGAAGAAAAATGAGAGGTATGTTTTTCTTATTATTTTGTTTGTTATGTTTGATAGACTAATTTTTTTGCTAATCGACTATGATGATAATATGGGTCTTTATCTATGCATTTCTTAGAAAAACATTTAAAATATTAATATATGGCGCTAGTCCAGCTCAAGTTGATAAATATGAGTTGAAAATACTTTGAAAAAAAATTCTGCAATCATCATGTCTTTATATTTGCAAGTAATTATTTTCCTCATCTTCGTAATGCAAATGATAGTGATATTTATCTGTAACTGCATATACCACATAAGAAAATAGTATTCTTAAGAGTGATGTATGTTAACTTAATAATTTTCACACATACCAAAACAATATCATACTAAAACCTCTAACACGGTTTTATTTTCTCATACATTTCTCTTATGACCGCTGTTAATATGTAAACTCTCAATTATCAAATAGGAATGCCTGTCATGGTAATAAGCCTGGATGGTCTAAATTAATAATCTGTTATTATTTTTCTGACACGATAATGAGAAGAAAATACACTTTATTTACAAGAATTACCGGTAAAAATTCATTGTTAGAAACCAAATATTTTAAAAAACTGCGTGAATATTGATTTTTATGTTGTTCTCTTGAAGAAACTTGCAAGGACTAAGTAAGAAGGAAAAATTACAAATCACTTATATCTTGAAATAAATAAGTTTATCTTTTTCATTATAATATTCTGCTTTTCTGACTTATGTGTCTCATCTTATAGTGATAGTGTATTAGTATCGAGCATTTCACTACTTCCTGTTCAGTTCCAGTTTCCTGACAAACTTCAAGAATTTAGATAATTTTATCTGCAAGAAAACACTATTTGATAGTTCATAGGTTGTCGATATATATAGTTACCAGAAATATTTATCACTTTCAGACACTTGTGAAATTGAAACCTGTAGTTATCTAAAAGATAAGTCCAAAATATTGTAGTTAAGTAATCAGGGACTCTAACAGTAATTGGTGAAACTACTCCTAAACTTCATGAATGCTTACATTGACAAATATATCTTTATTATTCAGTCAAGAGTCTTATATATGTAAGAAGTAACTTTTATGCATCATCATCATCATCATCATCATCATCAGCCTATCGCAGTCCACTGCTGGACATAGGCCTCTCCAATTTCACGCCACTTAGTTCGATTTATGGCTTCTCGCATCCAGCTTCTGCCAGCCGTCTTGCGCAAATCATCGCTCCACCTGGCTTGTGGACGTCCTACACTACGTTTGCCGAGACGCGGTCTCCACTCAAAAACTCGTTTACCCCAACGGTTATCGGTTCTTCGTTCTTCTACTTTTATGCGTAATGGTTAAACGGTATGAAGATTTTTGAAGTAAAATCGAGTTCAAATGATATACCAATTTACCAACCAATTTATACACGGTTCAAATGCTAGTAGGCCTTATATTCATTATATATTTATGATATTTGTTTCTGAAGAGTATCAGTAGTTGTTAATGATTTACACAGAAATTTTATTTATCACAAAGAATAAGTTTATTAAAAGTTAATCTCAGCAAAAATTACTACCTTAGGAATGTGCCTAGGGTATTAATTCAAAGAAAAAACAATAACTTAAAGACAAGAATTGGATATGTATTTGTCTAGCTGTGGCAATAGATGAAAATGACGGCAATATTGTGTTCTAAATAATCAATTCAATAAACAGTTTTAATAGTTAGAAAGTTTTAGTTGTCAGAAACAGACTGAATGCTTTTAGTATAAGGGACACGCAGCTTAAAACATTTGCAGAATACTTAAGCAATTGGCACCAATTTGTTAAGATAGGAAATACTGTGAGCGATAATGAAAAAATACCAGGTTTTGGGGTGTCTCAAGGTAACAAAGTACTCCTTGGTGCTACACTCTTCCTGGTATATTTATTATTATTATTAACGAGCTATGTAATCTTACGTTACAACATAAAAAGACTATAACATATGTTGTCGACACGGCCCTAATTATTGCCGCATAAACTAGCAACGAATTGTATCAGAGCGCCTAGTCTAGCTTCAATATTGATAATACCTGGTTAGAGAAAAACCTTCTACCGTTAAATCCTGAAAAACTTTCCATGTGCAAAACTCAAAACGTCCCAGTTAACACATCCATATACGCACATCAATGTCTCCTCTCCGTCTTTCTCTCTCTCTGAAATAAATATTTATTAAGTAAATTATATTAGTTCTAATAACATAATGCACAATCGAATACAAATATTGTATGAGCAAACTGAGTGTTACTTAATATTTGTAATTTGTAAATAATATTTTTTTACTGAGCCACCTTAGCGCTTTATTTTTAATACACTTATTTCTAGTATTAGAAAATTGCTATGCATGTTATTAAATTATATTGTTAATTTGAAGCACAAAATAAAAAATAATGAGGTCATTAGAAGTGGATAAAATTGTTTGTAAGCATTTTCTCTGACACAGAGTCAATCTAGTTCAGGCAAATAACATTTAGTGTACTTTATTCATAAATTTAAGAGCATTAGGGTATCGGAAGTCGTGTTTTATAAGTTAACTGATCTATGTGTTTAGAATCCGCTTTATCAACGATGAGGTTTCCACGTGGGTTGTTCCTTAATTAAATAAGGGTTAAGGTTATTACTAGGGTTCTTCGATTTCCTGCCCTTACGCTGTATTTAACAGAATGTCGCATCTTCTTCTTTGATGATCCAAACCATATTTTTAAAGTTCTGACTGGAATAAGCTAATTTTATTTTTATGTGTGCTTTAAAAGGCGTGTGATGCAAGTGCCAGGTACAAAGTTATTAGATAAGACAAAAATGAGAATCTCAAAGCTATTGCCACCAGATATGAAGGGTTTTTTAAAAGTTTTATGGTTTAAAGGAGTGAGTTCAGACACTATGTATAAAAGGTTTAACCCTGAAATTTATAAATAGCTGACAACTATGTACAATCCACCACCGAAAAACCCACCGACCCCAACAAAATTCCGACGGTACGGGCGGCACAAACAAAAAAGCTTTCAAATGAAATCCTGTTGAAAGAGCAATATTACTGTATCTCTGTAGAATTCTGATAAAATTTCTGATAGAAAATGCTTATGCGCTATCACAACTGCAGGCGTTATACTGTCAATAAAATCAATGATGCAGTAAATTTTCCTAAATTGTTGATTGTATGTAAAATATTTAAAAAATGTATGTACAATAAAAAAGTGGAACTAAGTTGAATGTTTGTTTTGACTGTTTTTAAAATCTTTTTCTTATCTTTTTTGACGATTTTGTACTGTAGCTGTTATTATGTATAGTTTTTTTTAAATTTCAGTGTAGTCTTTCTTCCTACTCTGGGTGACGTTAGTTATGTTGATAACACTTGCCACAATTACGCGGCTAAAGTTCGTGCAGATTATAAGCTAAGCCGTCGTTCGTCTCTCAGACTCCGCAACGAGAAGTTATATTTGCGGCTACCGGTACCTTAAATTATATGAGCATATGCGGCTTACATCCGAAGAAATTATTTATACACCAATTTTGTGAAAATCATGTTTATCGTCACGTAATCTTACTTTTCTACTTCGGTTGTTAAGCACGCAAAGCCCGTTTTCCAAAATAAAGTCGGAGTACGCAACCGTTAATTTTATTTCGTTTTAAAATTCGCTCCATTGAACGTATCAAAACATCAAAGCTAAATTGGATAATCCAGGACTTCATAAAGAAAACGACATCGTTATGTAAATACATTTACGATTTATATTAGGAATGGAAGAAGTCTGTGAAGTAGTAAAAAACATTGAAAATGCGACCCAAGACGTACATACTGGTATTTTTTTCCTTGTTTGTGCATTTAATTTATATTTTAATGTGTAATGTTTTCAGAACTTGCCAGGCGAGGCTACAAAACTTTCAAACACAAAATTAGTGTGACCGTCATGATGCTGGTGATTTTTGTTTTTTGCTCTATCATCTTTGGCTTTCTCCTGTTATTGCAAGTCTTCTTTAGGAATTTCGGAAATTATTGTAAAGAATTTACATTTGAATTACGTCACACATTTTTTGTTTCTCAACCCTTTTAAAAAAAGTAACTTTGTCTATAACATATGCGATGGTAAAGGATGAATAGCAATGGTAATGTTTCAAACTTGATTTTATAATAATTAACGACGGAAATAACAAACTAACAATACTTTCAGTTATTATTTCGGTGCATGAGTTTTCTTTGTTCTCGGTATTTTGATGTTTGTTTGGATAGTACCCACAATTTAGCAGCTATTTTACGAGAAGGAGGGAGTGGTTTTTAAATAAAATAAGCCTGATGTACAGAACAGATTACGTCTATTGAATATCACCAAAATAGAATATAAGTTCATCATTATCTTAGACTTTGTGGTGATTTTTTATCAAGTAATTAATCATCGCTTCAACCGTAAAGTCGGAGAGTGAAAGTTAAATCTCAAGAAACTCTATGAGTAAGCTTTCATTGTTCGGCTTAAAGATCCACTACGTATTTAAATATATTTATTGACAGATTGCAAAACTTATGTGTTTAATGAGAAAAGTAAGTCTTAAAGTTTGAATAACTGTTGATGATTTTTTTATTAAAAAGAAGGTAAATGAAGAAAAGTCAACTGAAGGTAAATGATAATAGCTGCCTAGGCACATCTGCTTGTGATATTGAATAATATTAAATACTTAGTTTTGCCAAAAAAAATGTAAAAACAAAAATATTTTTGTATATTTACGTAGCACTAATTACTGGTGTGTTATTTTTATACATTGATATAAAACACAAGTTATCAATAGCAGCACGCACTCTTTCTTTGGTAAAATTCTTCACTTCCGATCGCATGGTTTGTTCATAGTAACTTCACATTATCATGGCGTGCAGAGCTGGCTTTACTCTCTAAAACTGATCATAAATCATAATCCAGCCGATTAAAATCAGAACTAGATGACGGTCAGACTTCAGCTCGGATGAGTCCGGAACGTTCGTTTCTTACCAAGATTGGGTGGAACAAGCTTTATGACCCGGCGTCGAGTCTTAATTTAAAGACCATTCTGGGTTATTGAACATGGTTTTGTTAAAGGGCTCAACTACCTTCTCAATAATAGTATCTGGACATACTTGTACCGATGTTTTGATACCTTTTTCACAAAAAATGACTCAGTCACTCCTTCATAGGTAACACCCCACCAAACCATAACTGAAGTTGGATCATGCCCACGTTGTATCTGTAAATTAATTACACTATTATTATTATTCGACTATTACTATTATTCGATCCCACAGTGCCTAAAGACGAAAGTCTTCAATTCGTGCGTCCTATCCGTGATGACTTACGGAGCTGAAACGTGAACACTTACGGTTCGACTGGTCCATAAGTTCAAAGTCGCTCAGCGTGCTATGGAGAGGTCTATGCTCGGCGTTTCTCTAAGGGATCACATTAGAAACTAGGTGATCCGACAAAGAACCAGGGTCATCGACGTAGCCCACAGGATTAGCAAGCTGAAGTGGCAGTGGGCTGGCGATATTTGCCGAAGAACCGATAACCGTTGGGGTAAACGAGTTCTTGAGTGGAGACCGCGTCTCGGCAAAAGTAGTGTAGGATGTCCACAAGCCAGGTGGAGCGATGATTTGCGCAAGACGGCTGGCAGGAGCTGGATGCGAGAAGCTATAGATCGAACTAAGTGGCGTGAAATTGAAGAGGCCTATGTCCAGCAGTGGACTGCGATAGGCTGATGATGATGATGATTATGATGGCGCTGTAGTATGTTTCTGTTGCGCTGTATGTGGGATAACCGCATCACTCCCCTCAAAGATTGGAGGTCAATATCTGGATGTGTCAGCTGTCTGTGCTCTGTTGCAGAGCTTGCCAAGGTCAGGAGTGAGTAGTTCCAGTGAGTCAGAACTGAATGCCGCTAAGTCCCAATGAGTCAAGGCTGAAGCCCGCTGATCCCAGGAGTCGGGATCGCATGCGGTGCTCGGTGCTGCGGTGAGTTCCCCAGTGAGTCGGGGCGGTTGCTACGTAGTGGCTGGTTGCTGCGTAGACGGGAGAGAGATGCTCTACTTACATGGACCGTAGTTGCAGTGTGCTGTGCCTAGACGCTGATGATCGCTTCCTGCGTGTGGTACGTCTCTGTCGAGGCCGAGGTTGCTGACTGGCTGAGACTTGCTGAGGGAGTGAACATGATGGTGGCGCGCTGACTGTTGATCTGCTCCTTCGAAGGCTGCTTCCAATCACGTCGGGGTCACAACTTTGGAGGAACGGGTGTCATGTCCCTCCAACACAAAAGGAGGATCCTTCCAGGTGAGGTGATCATGCCTGGTGGGCCACTGTCTCACGGTTGATATTGGGTTGTGGAATGTATGTTAATCGGTACGAGAACTACTGTTGCGCGGTGTAGGATTAGTAGTTTCTTCGTGCCGTTGTTCCGTGTATTTGCAGTAGATGGCGCTGTAGTACGTTTCTGTTGCGCTGTATGTGGAAGTCGCCACATATGCTTCTAAACTCCCCACAACACAGGAGCAATCCTAGTGCAAATGTTGGCTTTTCAAAAACTTGTCATAAATTGATGTATCTTAAGATTTATTTAAGAAGGATGACAAATACTTAGTACAGTATATTTAAAAGTAACCGTAACTTAAATGTTCAGACTAATGTGAAAACACTGAAATTTCTAATAACGCCTGTCATCTACAGATTCATATTTCATAATATAATAAGGGAATATATATAATTATGTAAATAATATTATAGATATAAGATTTTCATTTCACGTAAAGAGTTATGGAAAAGTTAATTTGCAATACTTAATTCATTTTAGAAATAATTTGGTACCAACATTAAATAATTTATTTATCTACCAGGAAGTTCAAACCAGTAATTTTAACATTTATAATTCATGAGATAATTAATTGACTAATATTCGAAAAGCACCGCACCAATTGATTGTATACGTAACAATTTACATTATAAATTAAGTTTTCCTAGGGCTTCACTCACGTTTTACGCTTTTTCTTATCTGTGCTCCAATTTTACCTGGACTTTAAAAAGCGTGGATTTTAGTGGTGGGTATTTTAAATTTATAATAAAGATAGACTTTTGTATCACAAATTGACATTAGTAAATGTCGCTCTCATGCTTAGGTCGTTAGTGGGTATTCAATGGGTCATCATCGTAGCCTATTTTGACGATAGATCCATGAAGTTTATGAACAGATAGACGCCACCTGCCGGGTTGAGAGCGCGGAAAACTAGGACAAGCTTGAATTGTGGGGAATGCTCACCGACCGGTACTGGCAAATAGAGATAGCAGGGGCACTGCATCTTCTGCTACCCTGCCTTGGGGGACCACCGGAAAAAGTTCGCAGCTTTTACATGGTCGTCGCGCAAACATGGTTTTCTATAGGGCATCCGTCTGGTCTAAAGACCTGGCGGGTTCCTCCCACTGTAAAGCTCAACTTGGAAGACTGAAGCGGTTGATGACTACATGGATCGTACAACGCTAACGTACAATTTCGTATGAGGCGGTTATAATCCTGGCGCTATCTCCACCCTTTGATATTCTGGCCGACATGGATACCGTAGTCTACGACCAAATTCTTTCTGTCGATCGGAATGGCAAAGAGACAGCACCAGATCATGAGCCCAGAATGCTTCGGTGGAACACACATGGCTTTGGTTAGATACTCTTTGACTGTGATGTTCGTAACCTTGAGCTTAGTCTTTTTCAGTATAGGCATCTTTTGAACTACCTTGGGACTACCAAGTCTGTTGCAACTTTTGATGGACGAGTAACAATTTACTACGGAAAAGGATCTACAGTATGCAACTGTAGATTCTTCTCCGTAGTAAACTGTTACTAAGGATAAGGCCCAGGATTGATTCAGTGCAGTTCTCCTTGTTAACTTTAGGAACTTCAATGAATAAGAAGTGCCTTCCATCTATATCTGGTTTCAATGATGTCTACAGTCTTAGCGCTTTCATCTATCTGTCTTTTTATCAAACCCAGCATAATGAAAATAATTTCACGGAAGGTTCTTAATTCTTCAGTAAGCCTTCCAATGGTGTCCTAAGTGACACGCTGCATTGTATCTGTGCCTCAAGTTCACCCATTCGTTTTGTAAAGATATCTTCCTGACTCTTCTGTGTAGATTCGATGGCTGGGCTGCCAGTTGAGACATTTTGATGTTAGTGTTCTTGTCAATTGAAAAAAGCAAGTATTGTGATGGTACTATTGAACGGCTGACAATCAGAAGTAAGTAAAAGTTTGTTGTCACATCAATAATTTTAAGAACATAAGAACAGGCAAACTTTTCTAGTAAACACTCTTTTCACCACAGTAAATAGTTAATAAGTTGTTACTTTTGATTAATTAAACTGTTACACTCTCCAGCACAAGTGTTAAGTTTTTGTACACATATCCGAAATTCCCCTTTTCCCCTTTGTTTGAAAATATCTTAAATTTTGTGCATATTTTTAATTAGAGTAGCAGGTGTATAAGTAGGTAGTTATTGTTTTAAGTGCATGTTTGTGTTTACTTCATAAAATGCTTAAAATAGCTGTTGAGTGCTTAAAATAATTGCAGGATGAAAATTACTTAAAATATAATGTTGTTCTTAAGTTAATCGATCGTGTAATAATATAGACTTAGTGCATCGGTCAATACAATAGTGCATCGGACACGTTGACGCTCACCGTTGAATAGATTCACGCCTTGAAAATAATCACAGTATGATGTAAGCAATGGAATGCTACTAAATAAATTTAATATTCTTGCTAAAAAAGGATGCTACCAAGTGTTTCTCTAACCTATAAGATTTGTATAAATTTTTTTTACAGAGAACTAAAGTGACCGATATCTGACGGATATTCTGTATACTGAAATGAAAATTGGTCGATCATGTCTCCAAACGCACTAATGGTCGCAGGAACCGAAATATGTTGAGCTCCGCAACACGATGGATCGACGACTATCAAAAATTGGCTGATAGTTAAAGGACGTAGACTGTGCAAGACTTTAATAGCTGGCGTTGTTTGACAGACCAGGACCTTCGCTCCTCAGTAGACGGTAATGTGCTGAAGTATTTTGAAGGACCAGATGATTAATATATTATAATTAGAGATTAAAGTACTGCTATATCATTAGAGATTCTCAGTATTTTTTTTCACGGATCGTAAGTCGTCTTCGCGGATGTTTCTTCATCTCTTTCTCACAGTTTGTTGAGTGAATTGCAATAATCTGATGATGAAGCTTGTGTGGGTAACTCGCGTACATACACATACACATATATATATAATAATTTTAGGAATTGTTTACATGAGCTATACATATATATATATATATATATATATATATAACTCATATTAATAATAACTAAAATTATTTTCATGTTAACAATACACTTAACATATATAAATATACACAAAACAAAATATTTGTCTATTTACATATTAATATAATTTGTATGATATATCTTTCGAATAACATATAGGATTATACACAATACCTGCTGGTTGTAATATTACGGAAAAACGGGCCGGCAACAATACATCAAGCGCGGGCGCATGTACGCTTCCGCTCACCAGTCGAGTTCTTACACACTTGTATGGAGCCTGTGTCACTCGATATAAATTGAGGTGCTAATTGCTGCATTACTTTTTCTCTTGCGATTAAATTTTACAATATTCTATGAAACAATTATGTATGTACACTATGCTTAACTTGCTTTCTGTTGTGCTTTTTTCTTCCTTTTGTATTCCGTGTGTGTAAAATAGCATCGTTAAACAACAATTGAACTAAATTATTGAATATGCTACATGCAACAACACGGATAAATTGGTTGAGTTTAGTGAACACCATACAGTCTCACTACATCATCCTCGCCATATTTGTTTTAGGCACCATGCTGTGATATATAGAAAAATAAAAAAAAAATACTTGAAACTGAATTTCTGTATTTCTGTGAGGTTGTGGCATCACTAATATTAGAAAGTGCGAAGTAAAGCTCTGACAGGAAAAGGCCATCTCTTTCTACATCATTGCCACATTTTTTACTCCTTCCTTGTGCCACTTGAAGAGCGACTACATTTTCATTAAAATATAACTACTATTTATCTCAATTCATTTATTTAAAAGACAATAATTATTTTCTGCGAGTTTATAAGAATCACTTAACAAATTAAATCACATAAAATTTAACGCGTAACTTTTATCAACACTTTTACTGCTTACAAAGAAAAATGGCAAGTTCAAAGAAGTCGTTATGGGACCCAAAAGTATACTTGAATTCAAGTCGGTGCTAAATTCCACCTGGCGTTAGAATTTACTTAAGACGTTGGTCGTTTAAGCTTTTAAGCACTTATTAACAATACCGTGACTAAAGATAAACAGACGCATAGTTCAAAATAGAGTGTACTGAAGTTCAAACATAAATAATGATAAGGTATAAATTATTTTTACTCACCAACCTAAAATTGCTTAGTAAATAGCTTATAGCAATGGCCTTAAGGTATAAGGACTGGCTCACTTGGGAGTGCCTAGACAAGTATAAGTTTTCTAAAGCTTTCGATTAAATTGACCTTTTCTAACGATTAAACTTTATAAACGTTGAAAACCGTAAGTAGGTGAGTATGAGTTAAAGTGGAACTACAAATGTGGACCAAACAGTCCCCCATATATTGCTGGAGTGCCCCATTTTTGCCCTAGAGCGATTTAATTTGGAAATGGAGATAGATGTGAAGCTTGAAAAGGAAAAAATATGTGAAATTATGGTAGGAAAAGATAGAGATAAGTTCTTAGAATATTGTAAAAAAGTAGCAAATAAGGTAATAATAAGTAATAAAGATAAGTAAAGTTAAATGTTTAGTTATATATTGGTATATATATAAATGTAAGCATTTCAAAATGGTAACAATAAGTAGAAATTAATAAATGCAATAGAATAAGAAATAGAAATAAATACTATGAGTCACATTATTTCCCTACAAATGTAAAATAGTATATAAGTAAAATAGCAGAAATAGAATAGGTTCAGAAAGTGGGAGTCCCACCCACGTAATGAATGAATGTGGAAGGAAATGAGAAAGATACAGTATGAGGCATGTCAGTGCGAGAAGCATAACCGATAGACTGGAGTGACACAGAGGATTAGGCTTCCTAAGGGCGCCAATCATGTTGGCGGTTAGTCTGTAAAACANAAAAAAAAGTGGAACTACCGGAACAGCAGGTACACCCTTTGGACGATGATTGTTATTTAAGTCGGTATTTAGTCTTTCTGACCTTCCTTTATTATTCCCAAGATTGTTTGGGGTCGGTTATTAGTCCAACCGGTTTTCCTTGTTTCAGTTCAGTTTTTCCATGAAGCGACTGGCATTGGACCCCCCCAACTCTAAAGGAGAACTGAGTTCGAAAGTTGAACTAGTTGTCAGTACCTGAGGCGACTAGTGGCAGAATATTTTGAGGAGCGTACTGTCGTGTACGAGGACCGAGAGGGTGCCTTGAGACGGCGACCCATGAGAGACGGCGACCCATGATGTGCGGCGTTCCACAGTTGTCTTTTCTAGGACCACTCCTGTAAGGCGTGGGGTACGACTGGGTCCTTCGAAAGCATTTCTCACCTGGCTGGGCGTAATTTGTTACGCTGATGATGAGAGGATAAGGGTAAGGGGGATAGGGGGGATTAGGGGGGATAAGGGGGGATGGCAACGTACTTGTGACGCCTTTGGTGTTGCGTGTGTCCATGGTCGGCGGTAATAGCTTACCATGAGGTGATACGTCTGCTCTTTTGCCTAATCTATTCCATAAAAAAAAGGTGGCGTGCCTGGCCACCGGGGGATTTGAAGGCGGAAGTGCTCGGCGAAGTTTATTGACGGGCGGCTGCATTCCGGGTAGAGAACGGCTTTCAGGCTTCTACTCGAAGAGGTACGCGAGTGGCGTGAAGCCGCCCAACAAGCCACGATAGCTCACAATGGCTGTCCCGGCTGGAGGTTCCACGTGCTGGCTTTGCCAACGTGGAGGTTCTCCAGCCAGCCATTCTCAAGTATACAGGGCGGCAGCATGGGACCATTTCCTTTTGACTGACGCAGGTCCTTTCTGGGCACGGTTGTTTAGGGAAGTAAAATAAATTATTAACTTACATTCACAAAAATGTAACACTATTTTTTTTTTTTAATACACTTTTTTCTCTTGGACCACGGCCTTATCACAGGAATGCGGAGAGCTCGCTCCTTACCGTATTAGTATTGTTTTTTTTATCATCATCAGCCTATCGCAGTCCACTGCTGGACATAGGCCTCTACAGTTTTACGCCACTTAGTTTGATCTACGGCTCCAGCTCCTGCCAGCCGTCCTGCGCAAATCATCGCTCCACCTGGCCTGTGGATGTCCTACACTACGTTTGCCGAGACGCGGTCTCCATCAAGAAGTCGTTTACCCCAACGGTTATCGTATTATTTTATTATTAGCATTATTTTTATTATTTTTACCGCGCCTGCACCATGCAGGCGCGGTAAAAATATGTTATTTTGTTCAATATCGTTCTCATGTAAGTGACGATTGTCTTAAAGAGTAAGGAGGGAACTGGCGCCTACAACGGGAAGTGATAGCAATCTTCTGCGAAGACGTGATTTCAAAGAGGAAGCGGCGTATAAGGCCCAGGCGAACAATCTCCACTCGGGCCTAATTCGCTGCCGGTGAACCGGGTTACGGAGCGCGGCTGCTAGAGCCTCACACTGCTCTGAGTTTGTCTGGGGGTGGTCGAGACGGGCTTTCCCCTACATCCGCTTTAGTGGCAAGCTGCGAGAAGGCGACGTTTCGCGTGTATGCTTACACACCGCCCCGCTGTAAACCCCGGTGGGGTAACAACCAGTGGAAATTTCCGCAGGTTAAAAAAAAAGTTGACAATATATATGCCAAAGATTGTCAGGACTGCTTCTTTTCCATACTCTATGCCGTTTTTAAGAATTTATTCATAAAAAAAACCAAAAACATTTAACCCGACCCGGGAATCGAACCCGAGATCTCTATATCAGCAATCGCGTACGCCAACCACAAGACCTAAAAGGCAGTATTAGATGTGTTATAAGTTGTTACTTATCATATGATAAAAAAATTGCAGTTGATTTTCAATAAATACTATTTTGATATATAATTTGGAGGCTTTTTAATGGCAACACAATAGGTTAAAAAAAATTTTTTTTGTTGCTATTCCATTGCTAAAGACTTTTGTTAAGTTGTTAATTTTCTATATGGCGTAGAAAATTCCCAATTCGAAGAAGTTTAATATATAATATATATCGAAAATATAAAAAACCTTGAAAACACTTTACATGATATTATTTTGATATGCTTAAATATGTTCATTTGACGAACTTAAAATGTGTTTTTAAATAAAAGAAAATAATCGTAGGTAGTTTGACTTATGTCTTTAACAGGTTGAATCTCTGTATTCGAGAAAGGATTAGAATTTAATTATAAAATCAGTAGGAAAAATATTTTATCCTGTCCGTGTTTCTAAAAACCTAATAATGTTAGAAATTAAAAAAAAACATGTGAAGTGATCGAGAAGATATTTTATTTTATTATCATATATATTATTATTATCAAATAGATTCTCTTTATAAATGCCTTTAAATAAGTATGGTAAATCAGTTATTTAACGTATAAGAAACATAGTTCACTAGTTGTTCTCGTGGATAAGTCCAGTTAATATTTCATAACAATGATGAAACTGAAAAGTCAACTTAAATTCATCCTCCAACATTAAAGATCAAACGGAATTTTAATTTTCTGCCTCGAAAAATGTCGAAAACTGTAGTCCTTTATATTAATTTAATTAAAATGTTTAATTATACGATAATTAAAAATTATAATAGTATAATAATTAAAGTAAAACCCATTCGATGTATTACATCGTATTGAGCTAATACTGGGTATTCGCTATAAACGATTAAAATAAATGTACGATATACACACATAAAATGGATACAGGACGAGAATCGAAACCGCGATGAGGGCACATCGCGGCTTTATTTCGCATGCAAACTATGGTTTGGTTAATAGTGCCAATAAGCCATGACTGATTTCTCTTTCAAAAGTTGAGGTAGAAAACCTCATTTTCTTTTTTATTTGACTCGAGATACAGTTAAGATTATAGTAATTTTGACTGTACAGGACTGACATATATTGTGTGTTTAGTAATGTCACTAAAAAAAATAAGTAAGTTTTCAACTTGTTTTAACTATCCATCAATAATATCTTTCTTAAAGAAAAACGTCCGTGTCTCGGAAAGCACATTAAGCCACTGTCCCGATTTTCACGGACATCTGTATCAATCATTATTAGGAAGTCAGTGCCCTTAAGAAGTCTTAACCTTCGAATTCAATTCAAGGGTTGCGGAGGTCCGATGCCAGTCGCTCCGTCAATAAACTGATGTTCATTCAAACAGATTGAACTAATAGCCGACCCCCAATAATCTTGAAATAATGAAGGTAACAAAAAAGAAGGAAGAAGAAATATCAGTGGTTAATGATGCACGATATGATTATGTGTTTGTTGATTTTAGGAACAAAACATCTGTTCCTCCATNAATATAACACAGTGTGTTGCAATCATAGTGTTAGTGCATTATTGAAGTTGCCTGGAAGAGATTGCTTTAGGCAATAACGCCGCCCTTTGTATACTACGTCTCATATTATAGTGTGCAATTAAAGAGTTTTCTATCTATCTTTCTATTGCAGTTAGTGCTGTATCGATAGTGTACTGTAGACAAGGGCCTAAATCATATTGCAGTTGTCGATTTAAGATTACTATCTCGCACAAATATCGCAATTCATACCTGTAGTATGTATTTTTTTTGTAGGATCTTTTATTAATAAAACAGTTATTTACTCGTATTCATATTAGAGATATGTATCTATGCAGGCAATACGTTTTTAGAAGGAAGATATATAATATTTGAGTGACTACTGCTAACTACTTACTGAGGATAATGATATATGTGCTATGAGCCTTAGTATTAATAAAGGTCTCTAAACTTTAACATTACAATTTTTATTAAATAAACATAGTAATTTACACGTCAGTATTAAATAAATTCATCATATAGTACCTCATGAAATGAAATCGTTACCACTGTAAGTTCGCTTGGATCTTTTAAATTACTCAACGAATTTTAATGCAGTTTTGGCATAAAATAGACTGATTCAAGATGAAGGTTTATATATGTATTACTTGCATATTATAGTAGAAGATATTCGAGAATTTTCAACACTTCCATGCGTAGCCGAGTACTTCCGGTAGCTTTTATTGTATTAATTTGAGGCATTAAGAGTATTTATAAGAAAAACAATTTCTTGTGCTTATGAAAGATAGCCTAAGAAAAATGTGTATACTTTATGGTACGTTTATTCATAGCTTAAACGTCCACGCTAAAACCTCAACTAAAAAAAGAATAACAAACTTCTAATTTCTTATTCGTATACCTGATACGATTGGGAACTAAAGATTGTCTTAACGAGAAAACTTTTGTTCAAAAGTAATTTCACCTGACCTCGCTCATAAAAAATGGCCAAACAGCTTTAATTCTATCTTTAAAATATTTTATTAATAAAGTTTATTGATGTTTTATTATTTCAGCGTAAAAAAAGAACAATATTAAAACAATAGAGTTTATTTTATACATGCTTCACGTTAAAATTTTATTTTACATAAAATTTATTGATATTTGCAATTACATTTATAGATTATATAGTTACATAAGTGTACTTATATGGTTCATTTTCGTTGGAAATTCGACTTTTAAGTGGAATGGATATTTTTATTTGTATGTTTATATATTTAGAATAATGAATAGTAAGTAGTACATCATTAAATAAATTATTTTCAAATTTTATAAGTTAATAAACTTAGCTGAATATAGAATCAACAACATTATACACTTGTTGCATAAGTGAATAATGTTGATAGCAGTATAAAAAATGATATAGAAATATGGTGTTATTACTTGTTATAAAAGGACTAAAAAACATTACTATTTTATTTTTTTCTTACTGTGTTAATTTTTCGTCAATTGTTTGCTCATAGTTGAAATAATTTTAAATATAAATTATTAAAGCTAATACTTATTGACCACAATAATTATCTACAACTGAGATAACTGGTCTACTGCTGTTTTTTTCTATACATAAAAATCTCGAAAAGTATTAAAATAGTTTTACTTATTAGCTACATGGGCTTTTCAGTTAAATAGTTCGTTGATAGGGATAGTTATCCCACCCTGGTAAAAGTAATAGTGATGGAATCTATTAAATATATTGATGTTCTGATATTGAATATTACTTGTGAATGTTATATTTACTATTTATCAAGTATTTTACGTAAAAAAAACACCAATTAAAATCAGATTTTCTTTGTGTTAGCTTTTATTTTGTCATAAATATACTGCACTTGTACACAAAAAACAAGTGCATAACGGAGGACAATATTGGAATTTATATCGATCAGTTACTTTATTAAAACACTCTGTATTACTTTATGATAATTATGAATACATACATTTATTTACATGTATAAAAAGGTTCGTGTGCTTAAATTCCTGTCCGAATCTTTGCCTGCATATTTTTGTGAGAAGTTATGCTGCATGCAAAACGAGATCAATATCGATTCAATAATAAAAAAAAAGAATTTAAAACCATTTATTTTTCTTTTGTATTTAGACACTAGTTAATTTTCACTTCATATCAACAATATGAAGTGAGGTATGTTTTTATCTTTAAGACTGCTTCAAGAGTGGTGGTCACCATATTTATTGCGAGTGCTGACAATACAACAATGCAGCATAGTGAACCACACTACGGAGACTTATTCAAATGCTTCTGTATCATTGGGCCTCCAGCCTCGCACTCATAAACGAAATACCTACAATAACAGCATGAATGCAGTCATTTTATGTTAGTTTTCCGTGAGTGGGTCGTATCGCCCCGGCCGAGTCGGCCCGTTCTTTTATAATAAATCAGTCAGTAATAAATCGGAGTAACACTACCTTGAACAAAAGAGAAGAAATTGCCATAAAGCAAGAGTTCAGAAAAACGTGTTGTCTTTGCTAAATAATCGATTGCTTATTTATTATTTTTACATATTTCAAACCCTTTTAACGCAGCAATTATGAGGATTTCTTTACAGTTATAGTTTTCTCTAGGGGTCATTGAAGTACTTTGAATATGGCTGAGAGTATAACGTTATCTTTACACAATCGATTATTAGCTACTAACATCCGATACTCAAATAGTCCCAGATACTGTCCCTTAAAATAATTAAATTTGTGGGTTTCTGAAAATCTGATTAAATTTTGTGTTTGGACGATAGAAAGTCTTGTTCTAGGAATGAGAATCTGTTTTATTAAATTTATTAAGAAGCGCACTATTTATTTGATATTTTTGTTTTTTTCCTTTTTCTGAATGTGGATGAATAAATATGGATGTGACTACATTAAATACGTTGAAAGTTTCAAACAAATTATTTCACAATAAATACAGTTTATGAACTAGGGGGTATCTCACATTATTGTGAAAGACGAGGAAATTTATAGAAGACGGGGAAACTGGGTCTGATCCGAAACGGACTCACCATGTGCCTACCGGCTTATAGGGTTGCTTGAGAAGGTATGCACGGTTTTTGTAAGAGTGATTCAGTGAGCATCTCTTCAGGATAGGGCTGGATCCAGATCCAGCTCTATCCTGAAGAGATGCTGACAAAAACCGTCTTTATTCGGGGCGCTACCGTGGATACGGTAATGCGTGTGAAGGCTCAGGTGGAGTAAGCAGTTTTCCGAGGTGAAGTGGTATGGGCGGTGTTTTTGGACATCGCCAACGCGTTCAACACTTTGCCCTGGAGTTGCATCAGGGGATCACTAGTGTATTGCCAAGCGCCTCCTTACCTCTGACGCATATTCGGGACATATCTCTCGGAGAGAGACGTTATCTACCCAAATATGACCAGTCTCAGTCGACATGAAATGTCATGCGGTGTCCCGCAGGGGTCGGTCTTAGGGTTGCTCTTGTGGAATGCTGGGTATTGGTACTACGACTAGGTACGGTGCTTTGCGGAGCATTATTAGATGGTATCGCCGCCACGTGTTGCGTGGATGACACGTTTGTGACGGCGAGTGACAGGGCGCACTGTGAGGCAACCTTGAGGGCCACGGCCGGAGTTGCCCAAGTCATCTAACGAATCTGGGGGCTGGATCTCGAGGAAGCTCTGCACGAATTCGAGGCTTTGCTTTTTCATAAGCCTTAGTGCAAGCCACTAGATCGATACAGCCTCATAGTAGAAGGTACTCGCTTTGGCATCGAGCTCTTTATGAGGTATTAGGGTCTCGTACTCTACGGCCGATGGGACTTCGAACACCACTTCGGGACCCTCATAGTGTGGGCCGCCATGCTGCTCTTTTCACATTTGCATTGAGGATGCTGACCACCACTTTTGGATACTGCTTATGTTTTCCATCAGGCAGAGTAGAATCATTTTGGTAGCTTAAACATAAAAAAAACACTAGTGGGTCCTATGACTCTTGCAGAAGATTCTACGAGGGTTAAGTGGTCCATGGCTTTTTATGGGGCTTCAGTGTAGCCGGTTGCTGGCCATATGGTAACAAGGGGTACCGCAAGATCTCTTTGGAGGCAGCATGCCTCCTGGCCAGAACTCCGTCATGGGACCTGGAGGTGAGAGCTCTTGCGGCTTTTAGTTAGTGGCGCAAGAAGGCAATAAAGTTGGGTATGAGTCCTGAGACTTGAGAAATGAAAGATTAGAAATCCCAACTTCGCCAGTTCTTCGTGGAGAAATGGAAGGAATGACTTGGGCAACCAAGTGCTGGGCACCCCGTGCGGCAGTAAGATCCGTTATAGAGTATTGGCTCAAGAGGCATCACGGGACCCTCTCATACCGGCTGATGCAGTTGATCACTGGAAAGGATGTTTCAGAGATCACCTGTGCCTTATCCACAAAGAGCCAGCCCCTGAGTGTCACTACTGCGATGGCCAGACCGTGAATACAGAGCTCCACATGCTGGCAGAACGTCCGGCGTTTAGCTGAGGAGGTGCGTTCTCATGGCGGCCGTTGGGGTGGAGATTCTCTCGCCCAGTAACATGATTGCGGTCATGCAGTAGAGCCAAAGTGCGTGGAACTCCACCATCTCTTTCAAATTACGCTTGCAGGAGACGGTGGACCGTTCTCGGTCCTGGTGGACCGATACAATTCTACACCTATCCCGGTCTGCCAGGCCCAGGAACTGGCTCGGTGCAGCAGATGACTCAGTGATCTCCGTCCCCATAAGTGCATGCCTAGGGGTGACAAGTGAGACCATTTGTCACCCTAGCAGAAGCAGGCTGAGGTGACGGCTCAAGTGTTCATTTCCGAGCAGAAAGGAATATCAGGGCTTCTGCACAGGAGGGGGCCATCAATAAGCCGTAGGTGGTTCGAGGTACGCTGGGGTTCCAGAGACTTCCTTTTGAGGGTACACATGGTTCTCCGACTTCTAGTACCCGAGATGGTGTAAGGTTTTGGTGGTGTAAGCTGAGAAAACAAACGTAACAAACAAACAAATCCTAGTTTTAGATGGTTATATCTTACTAAGCAGATGCAAAAATGTTAATTTGAACTAAATACTTCCAAAGATTAATAAGGGACTTACCGTTAAACAAATATAAAGAAGAATGCATATATGAACGGATAAGGATTATTTTTTTCATTTTAAGAGACGGAACCTTAAAAATAGCTGAAAAAAGTTCTTTCAGAAAGTCACATTATGGTGCGTCACCGGAGAGTCGTAGTGATATCTAACTTTACTCGCGACTGTTGGGAACTTTCTGTGATCTATGATCCCTTGGTACAAGACCGTCATATATTTCTGTCGGAAATACTCAGTCTATTTGTTTTATTCACTTTGTGAAGCATTAAATAGTTATTGGTTAAGTTTTCGATAAAAGTTGGTTAACCGACACATTTGTTGTATCTTTCGAGAGAAGAGTTTACGTTAAGACTGACGTGATTGGACCTTTGTCAATCATAGTTAATAATATAAATGTGAAGTCAGTGTGTTTGTTACGCATTCACGTGAAAACGACTAAATCGATCATCATGATACCTTGTACAAATATTTTTGAGGGTATTACTAGTAGTAATATAGTATACTTTTTAATAAATGCGAGTGATACCGTGGTATCACTCGCATTTATTAAAAAGCCTCACAGAAAACCGTAGTAAAACAGCGCCTGCGCCTGATGTCTACTAATCGCCTTACATTTAAAAAAAGAGTTAACGAACTTCTTCGGAGTGAATTGGCTACTGCTAATACCCGTCTATATATGTATGTGTATACATATGTTTATCTATGTATGTGTGTGTATAGTAGTATCTGCATAATTGCTATTAGTCCGAGTTCAAAATTTTGTCCTTGCACCTACCGCATCATATTTCTGCAAAACCTGTAGGTTGACTGGTAGATAATGCCTAATGGCCTTTGTACCTCATGTGCATTAAGTTATATATATATATATATATATATATATAAATAAATATATGAAAAAAAACATAACGTAGGTTTATAAATAGTTATAGATCAGTCCCAGTCATTAAAATATGAAATATAATTTCAACACAGTCACACAGTTTGAAATGTCCCAGACTTAATCTCTTATATTCGTGCCACTGTATTATTTTATTTACCCCAATGCAATAACATAAGTTTTGAAATTATTTCTTTTTTATGCTTTCAATGGCATGTTTTACGTGCAAGTAAATATTTTATAGCTTTTTACAAATAATACGCTTAATATTTTGTTTCATAATAGAATTTCTATAATAATGACGTAAGATAAGTGTTCATTAAAATTTAATTTTACTGCTTAATTAGGTGCTTTTATGTTATCTAAGTTAGAAATTTTGAACATTAATGGCTTCTTAGATTTAACCACGGCGGATAAGAGAAAAAATATTTACGTTGGTTTGTCGTTAAACTTAAGATCTGTTTACAGAGATTATCTACCATGATTTAAGAACAATGGAAAAATATAAAAAAAATAACGGCTGTACGTGATCTACATACTGACGAACTATTCAGTCCTCTTTTACCGGAATACACTGAGTATTCAAGAAAATAATATACGCAAATAATTGTAGTTCCATGTGTGTATTTTTGTTAAGTCGATGACAGAGTATGTACAGATTTATGGTACAATAGAATATTATTTTGGTATAAAATCGTTGTTAATTTTTGCACTAAAAACCATACTCAAAGAGAATATAATGAACAGACTATTGAAAGTTGAAGCCAGATATTGAGCTTTAAAACAATGGTGAAGCAATTAAGTTCAATGAAAGCAGATTACTCTTCAAGTTTCACGACCTGTAAAATATTGTGATGTATCTTGAGCTATGTTCACGACAGTAATTCGCCATCAAAGTAGTAACTAGTAAGCGTTACATGATATATTCCAGCGTTGTTGCTTTTTTATAACTCTACCCTGCCTGAAAGAAAGCATGAGCAAAGTTCAAGAGTAGTAGTCAGAATACTCATTACGAAACAGACAATACAACAATGCAGGTCGGTGACTATGGCGGCCTACTGAGAAGTTTCGGCATCATTGCTGTCTCTTTTACTTTTCTCCGTTTTTATAAACACCATCACAAATGATCTACGTGGATGACCTCCAAATTTATACCAATGCATTACTGATTAATCTGACTAACGCTGTTAACACCACTAATGATGATCTGGACAAAATATGGCCTGAAAGTCAATCCATCCAAGACTCAGGTGATTGTTATTGTAAGCTCTCGAATGATTTCCAAAATTGATTGGACGAGACTGCCTCGGATCACTTGGATCACATTGATAGCACCTTATCCTGGGGAACAAGAACTTAGTCGCAAAAAGTTTGCTGTTTGAGTGTCTTTGCACAGATCACAAAATTTTCTACCTATGGCAACCAAGATTACTCTCACACAATCCCTTCTTTTTCCTCATCCTTGATTATGCTGATGTCAGTTATCGAGATCTCAATAAAGACCAATTGAATAAAGTAGCACGCAGTAAGGTTTGTTCCCAACTCTGTTGCCCGAAAATATGTCCGCATGACATTCCCATTTATAAAGCGTGTCTACTTCATGCGGCGCACAAAACCACTGGTAGCGGGGACCCTTTGAGGTCAGTGGTCCTCGTGATCCCAAGCTGGTCGGCGGTAGGCCTCTCTCCTGCTCATAACTCGTCGCTGGAAGATGTGCTCGACGCCTCAACAACAGCCGAAGCTTCAACTGTTGCTTCCAGGGTTGATAAGGCGGAGCGTAGCGACGAGTCTGGGGATGATACTTGTGCTATGAGACTAGCTCTTATTAGCATTTTAAGAATTTATTACTAATATTCATTTTTAAATAAAAATGTATACCTCGGGCAGGCTTTGCAGTTGGGTAGAAACAGCTTTGAGGACAAGGTAAACAGAAGAATCCAGCTAGGTTGGGCAGCGTTTGGGAAACTTCGTCGGGTCTTCTCATCATCGATCCCACAGTGCCTAAAGACGAAAGTCTTCAATGCGTGCGTCCTACCCGTAATGACTTACGGAGCCAAAACGTGGACAATTACGGTTCGACTGGTCCATAAGTTCAAAGTCGCTCAGCGTGCAATGGAGAGGTATATGCTCGGCGTTTTGCTAAGGGATCGCATTAGAAACGAGGTGATCCGAGAAAGAACCAGGGTCATCGACGTAGCCCACAGGATAAGGAAGCTGAAGTGGCAGAGGGCTGGCCACATTTGCCGAAGAACCGATAACCGTTGGGGTAAACGAGTTCTTGAGTGGAGACCGCGTCTCGGCAAAGTAGTGTAGGACGTCCACAAGCCAGGTGGAGCGATGATTTGCGCAAGACGGCTGGCAGGAGCTGGATGCGAGAAGCCATAGATCGAACTAAGTGGCGTGACATTGGAGAGGCCTATGTCCAGCAGTGGACTGCGATAGGCTGATGATGATTCATTTTTATGACATGGCGTTTATAACGTCATGTCTTATATCATAGATGTTTCGTTATAAAATGCGTTATTTTCATATTTTTATCTTATTTTGGTGCTTATTTATATTTAATATATTGAGACTTGTTATGATTGATTTTTAGTATTTAGAAATAAAATAAAAATATCGCACTCACCAGCAAACTAAAACCGAATGCTGTCATTTTAGGTTGGTCTTCTATGAGATGGTAGTCCACCGCAGTCAAATCTGTCCGTTTGTGTTGAAATCGGCGTGACTTTACTACCTTTTTAAGATGTTTTATTTTGCTTTTATATCTGTGAAATCACTATAGATGTTGGACTACTGCTGAAATAGTTTTGTGGTTTTATTTTGATCTCGCGAACACACAAAATGGTATTCGACATTTTCTGGTCTTTGATGGTATATTTATGAACATTTTTAGACTTCGAGGTCTGGGAGCACCCCTGCCAAAATTTACAAAGGCTTAGTGCAATACCAAATATTATATAGTATTTTCTCTCTGACAAAACACGTTTGATGGACTTAATGCCGCACATATACTAATATATGGATAGCCCATAAAGAAAAGACTCATGGTTCATTACAGTACGAAAGATAAACGGTTTGTTTGAAAACAGCATTTATTTATGCAGGCAACCTTCATCTATTGGTCCCTTCGGTATTTAGAGAGCGACAAAAACTCTGCAATAAATACCCTTTAAAGTATGCTCACTTTTGAACCCAAACTCAAACAATGTTTTAATGATTCTTTTGATGTACATTTGCATACTTCGATAATATGGCGAAATGTTCTTATGAAATAAAAGGTTTTTTATATTAAGTATCATTTTTAGTATTAAGAATTGAGATCTATCTACTAAAGGCTCAAACGATAAGGACCGTTATTACACTTGCTAAATTTAATTTAAATACTGAGCAACAGGACTCCCTTCGCATTTTCACTTGTATATTCAGAGTTCATGTTTAAATCTGAAGCCTTGTATTGATTAAGTGTGGCAGAGTTACCAACATTAGCTCATTTGATAGGAGCACGTAAATATTACCTCGTTGCCGCGTGAGACAAATTGAACGTCACCACACTCGAACGTGTCTTAGAGAGAGCCGCATCGGGGTTCTAAGGATGTTGAGAAGTTGTTTTTATTGTTTTGTTCTTGACAAAATTCGTTTGTTTCACCGATGAATTGATTAGACTTCATAACAAATAGTTATCGTTATTATAACTTTAAAATCGTGTTTCCGTACACCTGTAACGTATATTTATGATTTTGCTGAGTCTAAAACATATGACTACTATTAAACTCATAGATAGTTTGTTTCAGACTTATTTCGTTGTAGACATCGTGAGTAGTACAAAAGTTTTGGCAATACACATGTCTTTTTATACGAGTGCGACCTTATTATATCATGTAGTTACAAATGGCAATTATTTAATATACTCCCCTACCTATCTGGTTTTAACGGCGGGATTTTAATAATCTGATCCGTAAAACTAATATAATTTAAATAATTTAAGTTTTTTGATCATTTCTATGCAATGTACATGAATCAAATATTGTTAAACTGAAAAAATAAACTAAGCTTTCGAGGGTGTCATTCTAAACGTGACTTTAAATTATAGCAGCATTTTTATATTATTTTTCCCCGAGGTTATTTTCTATGAAATTTGCATTTTTATATTGGTAAACTTATTTTCTTATTGGAATTTACGCGCACACTGGGTAAAGTTTGATGCTTGGAAAACATCAGCTCAAGAAATTTCTGCTTCCAAACAACACTTCAATAGCAGTTAATATAAAATGCGAGATTGTGTGTGCGAAAATACGTGTGCTGGGAAGGCGTGTAAACGAGGTTTGTACGCATGATACCTTATTCAAAAACCTATATTAATTCAGAGCGGATCTCATTATACCTCTACGAAATTAAATTGAAGGCGTGTGATCATTCGTGCGACCGACTCTTACCGTCTGTCACTTCTACATGTAATGAGATGGAGTTTGCTTTAATGCCTGCCTCAAATTTTTGGTATGCCAAATGGATACTTTTAGCATTTTCATTAGTATTTTTAACTGTGTTTGGTATTGCTTATACTATTCCTATTATCTTTTTTTTTTAAAAACATCTGTTCTAGCAACATTCTTGTATTGTGGGGACTTTATAAACATATATGAAATGAACGCAAAAAAGTTCATTTCATATGAACTTCTGGATCGCTTTTGGACATCTTCCACAACACCCTCCGGTCATCAGTATCAAAGTATACTACATACAAGTAATAAGTATACAAGTAATTTTTTCATGGAAAGGATCACAGAAAATTGTTTGTTTTTCTCTCTTTTGTATCCTTGCCACAGAAAAAGTGTTTGCTAGTATAGTCAGATGACTTAAAAACTTGAAACCACAATCTTTCCAAGGAATCCGTGGGAGAATTGGGTAGATTCCAGATGAGAGTGAGTGAGGATATCAAAGCCCAAACTCTCTATGAGTCCCTCTAATTCTAAGCAAAGGACTAGTGAAATAGATAGAGATTGACTCACGAGTCTCTGGTCTCCCTGAGTAACTTTCAATCACGGTGGGAACTACTTACTTACTTACTTTACTTACTACTTAAGCGTTCGAAATCTTCCTATTCAATATAAGAAATCACACAGCCGTAATAAGTATATATATATATTGAAATTGATTGAAGAAAACTAAATTATTCATTGATTTCTGTGATAGGTGGGTACGAAACCGAAGAAGTAATTTCGATCTAGCCTTATGTTTATGGATTACCTATACTTCTGTGGTATTTTTCTGACAAATATCAGTATTACCTGTGTAAATATAATAAAAAAAAAACCTCTAAAACAAACCTGGGTTAAAACTAAGCTGACACTAGTGACCATTATTACAGAGACCAAGATATATTTCAAGCACTGTATGGTCACATTAATAGAGATGACAATCCGACCCATTAGGTCATAAACCGATGAACCACTTGATAGCTGTCAATTGGCGCCGTACTATTAACTTATACTACTCAAAGAGGAACTAGGAATTATAAGATTAGTGATGTAATGGAATACACTGTGAATCACCACTTGATTAAAAGTTGCTGAAAGATTATGCATTTGTAGCCAGGTTCACAGTAGTGACTTTAATCCTCGGTTACACACATTTAAAGGATTGTTCTTGATCTATTGCTATTCAGTTATAATTTTTTAATTGACTTAGAAGAATTAATTTGCTATTCATCGCTGGTCCTATTGTGAATACAGAAATTTTTATGGCGTTGTAATTAGCCAATAACCATATCCGACTGCTACTACCTTTTTTACTATTTAAGAAACTCTCATGTCAATATATAAAACTATAATAAACTATTACAGGCGAAATCTATACATCAAACACCTTTTTCTTTTCCGTGTGGAAATACTCTAATATAAGATACCACCTCTTGGTGAAATGTCGAACTCGCACCGACTAAAACCACATGCTATTGCGGGTACTTGTAGCCGGGGAACCAGGTATACCCTAGGAAGGAAAACCCTGGAACCCCAACGTATCTCGGGCCACCTATGGTTTTTATATGGCGCCTTCCTGTGTGGAAGCCCCGATGTTAAC